>CM017559.1:2365099-2797599 GCA_007844125.1 Sinonovacula constricta
TCATTGCAGAAATGATAAACAAACACTATGACACATTTACCGTTTGCAACATTCAGACAAAAAAAAGAACAGTGAGCATGACTGAGATCATTATCAAGTTAAGTTGTTTTATAGTCGCACCGAAATTTAAATAACCTAAGAAAAATAATATTAATACAGGTCCAATCGGTGTTATTTTAAAAGTGTTATTCTTATGAGTGAAAATATTTGACCTAGTATGCCTGGCATAGAAGAATTAATGGAAAGTGTAACGCAAATTAAAGTCCATACACTCGGTTTGTCGACTGTCTGCAATAGTCAGATAATTGCACAGGTTGCCCATAGTTAGGATGCCTGTTTCATTTATTTTCAGTATTTTTTTGCATTCTTTTTATTTTACTTATGATTTAATGTTTAGATGTTTGCTAAGTGTAAACTGTTTGTGATGGATAACACACAATGTAATTTGTTCCATAGGCATGTTATGTTAGTTGTTCCATAGATCAGTAATTATTGTTTAGAATATTATAAGCATTTTTATGATAAATTTCAGGTTGAAACTTGCAATAATATTTAAGTCTAGCATAAGAGGGTCGTTCATTTTATACAAATTGCAAATATGTCAATACTTAAAGAAAACTGTACAATATATTGGCAACGTTTTTTAATTCTCCGCAAGAAAAACACGGGATATCTAGTCTGTGTTTGCATAGAGGCACGGTACGTTTCAGGATACTATTGTACGAGAAAACAGGTTAAATTATTTTAATGTGATGTTATAAAAAAATTTGGATCTGTTTTCATAATTAACCTTCACCAGAAAAATGCCTTAATTTCAAAAACGGGAAATAGATATAATAAAAGTAAACAAGATATTAATTTTAAATAATGGTTATTGTTGAGCTGCTTTATATTACCTTGAATGGTTTTTAATCAGGCATGTTTTGTTTTATGCTTTAACAGTCTAATATGAAAAAGAGGTATACATGTAGGAACAGTTCAATAGCTAATCTCATCTCTATTTACAACGTATACTGAGCTATTTGTACTATGTGAAAAGCCTGAACACTTTTGCATGCCCATGCAAAATAAGACATGCGTAGTTAGTCAACCATGTAACCAATATAAGCCAACCATGTAACCAATACAAGACAACCATAGGCAGGCATTTTAAATTGTATGGAAATAAAACTTAAGAGTCACAAAGTCGATGATTTACGATTACGATCGTAAATAATTGTGTGAGATTTTTATGCTTGACCTCTGTTTTGCTTTCGATTATTGCAAACCTTTTCCCCAAAATCTCATGAGGAAATATCGTCAAAACAGAGAACTATTCCAAAGTCTGACATACCAAGACGGTACTCGCATATGTGAAATAAATCACTGACAAAATGACTTGACAGCATGATATGGAATGTTCTTCTTTGGTCAAACCAAAAAGCAGACATGAAATATGTCTCAAAAAGTTGTTTGGCATTTGCTTAGAGGAGTTGATTTTCATAGGACTTATTAATGGACAACAATGTAAACTAACAGATATAATGAAATAAATCTTTCATTATAACTATATAGGGGTTCAAATTATTGTGTGTGGATAGAAAAGATAGAGACAGAAAGGGAGAATAGTAAGGATAGTGTTTGTAAGGACAGAACATATATGCGCTTCAATTAAAGAAATAAAGGAGGCCGTTATTTGTGTGATTCTTTTTCATCCACAAATCCACATTTTCTTAGAATTGGGTGTACTACTGTGTGCCATTAATGGTGTAAATTAAATAAGCTTATTTCAAACAAATTTATTTTATTTGTTGTGTTGTCCAAATGTACAGTTCTTGATGTCTGTCAACTTATCTTGCTTTAGTTAGATTTGTAATCGTAAACTACTCGTTCGTCTACGTTTATTGTGTCGTTAAACACAATACGGGCGTACAAATCTGCGTTTTTATCTAAATCTAACTACTCTGACAGGAAATGTTTATTAGTACAAAATACTAGAAAATTTGGGCTTAATTGAATCCATATAACTTTGATATTGCAGAGTAATTACTGACATAGAGATAAGATAAACAACCCGATATGTTGACAAATCGTAAGATTTTCTTCAAAATAACAGATGTAATTACTTCCTACGTCTTAAGGCTCAAAGGTGGTATCTGACAGTTTGCCTATATCAAATACATATAACAATATCGAACCACTGCCTTGGGGAATTTGGGCATTATGTTTGTTTTAAAACTATTAATTTAGTCTTAAAAGACACGATTTCGAACACAAACTGAATTAAGTAGAACTATATCGCGAAGAAATCACTCTGAGGGTGTATTCTTTCCTAACTGTAAAAAAGCTCGATAGCGGTTTTCTGCTAAAAATAAAACATATCGACGTCGGAGCGGATAACCCGGCTGACAATATAATTAGTATATATCTATATATATATATCTATATATTATATATATATTATATATATATATTATATATATATATATATATATATAGATATATATATATATATACATATACACCACACACACACAGATATATATATATATATATATATATATATATATATATATATATATATATATATATAATTATATATATATGTTGTATATCTATATATATATAGTGTGTATATCTATATATCTATATTATCTATATATCTATCTATCATCATATATATCTATTATAATCTATCTATATATATACTATATATATCTTATTAGTAATTGGTCACGAGGGGTTCTAAATTTAAGAATAGCTGTATCTGCACCGTGGCTCGCATAGGAAATCAGGTTTGCAATTACGAGTGGTGCTTTATGCTTCACAGTTCACAGAGATCTAGAACAATCAATTAACAGCATTTATAGAAATTCAGGCGACAACGACTCATTTGTTTATAGAAAGAAAGAAAAGATATTTTGGTCCAAACTGTCAGATACTACCCTTAACACTTTAAAGAATATTTGATGCAGCAGCTCTTGTTGACATATTTTCATCTTGGCTTTATATATTTAACTGTTTACAACTGAAATTGTGTTCTCGTTTACTTTATCGTCACAATTAAGAAAGCAACAGTTATATTGCTGACAAACTAGACCCCCATATGAACGAAATTATTTGCCAGGTATGTTTAGCATAGAAAAACCAAGTGTCGAAGTTTAACGGGATGGGGCATAATGTCGATTAACCAGAGATAATAATTTTTCACAATATCTTATTGAAGTCAGCGTCTTTTTAGTTGTTACTGTCTCTCTATACAAAAAGGAACAAGAATAAATATAGTTTTGCTTTATTAACAAAATGTGTATCGCAGATTTTGTTTATAGATTAAAGTTTTGTACTGATTTATCTTAATACAAAAAAACTCATATGTGTTTAATATGTTATAATTCTACCATTTTTATTATAAGATTGGTTATTTTGTTTGATTCGTAATATAATTAAATTTCTTAATGTTTTGTAGTAACATTTGTGGTAATGTGTTATTTTCTTCCTCAAACATGATAATTTTTCATTACATGGTGTCATTTAAAGTGTTAAGGAGCTCTTAAAAATTGCATAGTTTTGGCCTTTAGATAATCTTGATAAATAGGTACATACATTTTTTAGTTTATTAATCAGTTACTTTTTGGTAAACATTATTTTTTATGTTTGTGTTAGAGAGGTTATCTTGATTTAACTGTGGTGCGAATATGTTCTATAGTTAGAAAACATATCTACTTGAATCAAAACTGTCCAATAACAAACGTTTTGTTAGAGATCTGTTATGACGACATCAGTAAAAAGAAAGAAAGATAATATATATATATATATATATATATATATATATATATATATATATATATATATATATATATAGTATATATATATATATATATATATATATATATATATATATATATATATATCTATATATATATATATATATATATTACTTCCTGAATAATACATTACACCGAATAATCTATCGTTCCAGAAAAGTACAATAAATTTTACTTGTCTCACATTATGGCTTCTAGTTAATTCGTAGGCATTGAATCATTGTCTATGATCTGTAATACTTCCTCCTGTGGTTTTGTCATGGTGGCCCTAAGGACTTAAGTTCCTTAATTTACCACAAAAAATCATCATCCCGATCTCGTCAACTTCTGTTTATCATAATCGCGATTAATATTTATTTTCTTTCTGGAAGAAAATAAAAAAACAATTAAAACGCAGACACGATCATTGTTCTTTAGAAATGAAACTAATATAACTTGTTGACAGTTTGGCGTGTATTGTACTTTAAGTAATCTTTTATCGCCTCCAATCACGATCATTGTTCTTTAGAACTGAAACTAATATAACTTGTTGACAGTTTGGAGTGTATTGTACTTTAAGTCATCTTACATTTCCTCCCATCCTTCTAGTACAACATAAGTCGACATCTGTGATGATCATCACAATAATATATGTGTTTAATGAAATCATACCAAATTTAAATATTTTGACTAAAGTCATTAAAAACAAACGATTTGCTAGCAATTATAAAATTTTGAAAATGTGTTTTGAGCAAAATAATTGGTATCTGCCGCTCTGTACATCAGCTATTTATTTACAACTATTTAAGAGTTTTCAGTATGTATGCTTTCAGAAAATTAAGAAAAACATATGTTAAGGGCATGTTGGCTCAAATATCAACTACCTCAACAACAGGTTTAAGCCTTGTTCAATAATTTTATTTTGTTTTTGTTTTTCGGATAAATTTTATTAAGCTTTTAAAACTATTGTGTTCAACACTATTGTTAACTTTTTAATTAAACATAGTTTGTTTTTTACCTATCCTTTAACATTCAGTTGCGCACACTCTGTTAGTGATTTTTTTTAAATGGTTACAAATATGTTGTGTCTATTATTCTTAGCCTTCTTAAACGATAAATGACAAAAGCGGCTCCCCTATACGCCATTTAAAAACAATAAACATCTTATCAACAGGACGGCCACATTCCATATTCCATTAGGTATGCAGTTCCTAGCGCCAAAGAAACAGGACTCTACAATCAAAATGAACCAGTTTATGTGATTTCATTGTCGCGGCGTCTATATGTAATTGTTCTTGAAAAAGTGCTTTGAATGGAGCTATGTTGTTATTAAAAAAAGTGGCGCGGCTCTTTCAAACATTGAATTTTGGTATATACTTTGGTGAATAATATCAAAATTAAATTAGATTGTAGTTTGAAATGTTGTTACATCACTACCTGTCACTTGAAATTGTTACTGTCCCATATGTGTATTTGTGATCTGTTTAGTTTAAATTGTATTTGCTGTACTCTGTACAAGTCAAATGTTATGCTCTAATCTACTGTTTGTATTCGGACCTTTTCCATGCATCCAAAGACAATTCGTTACTGCATACAATTTTCAAGCATGACAACGCAATTGATGCCATTGTAAAATCATTAAATAGCATCAAGGATTTGCTAAATAAAATTGATGCAGAGTCTGTTAGTGAAAACAGAAAGAATTATATTGGGTCCTGTTTACACACAAACTATTTATCCAGAAGCAATCACCTCTGAATTCGCGTTTCTCCATTGTTGTATGTGTTATAATATAAAATACTACATTGAAAAACAAGTTTAAGGTTTTTTCACCACTGTTATTGCCGTGAAGCTAAGACAATTTCAGATGTTTGCATCATGCCGCTCTTGACTTTTTGAAATCAATCAAGGTCTAGCACGCTAGTTATTTGAGCATACAGTGTAAGGTCAATAATATAATATAACAAAGTGTTAAATCTATCATGAACATTGTCTTGCGACAACTTCATTAATAAATCTAGCGAATGTCGTAAAAATGATCTTGAAAAAAAGTTATTCCGCAACTATTATTTTTAAAAAGTAAAACGAAATTATTTTATATGACTAGATGGCGAGTCTACTTCCTTTTCAGACAACTTAATAATAACTCAACACCTAACATAAAATATTTTGTCATCGAAGCAAGGCAGAAAAGGACAGATGTTTGGCAGTAGGAAATATAACAAGAAAATGGAATTAATGAATATAAGCACTTATTCATTAAAACAAGACATTGACAAATATTCCATATGTCCGAGTGACCGTTCCACTCTTAATATATTATGTTTCCCTTTCCTGTTTTCATAATAAATGTTTGAAGTATAATTTTTCAGTTTCATTAAAAGTTCATTCCATGTAAACTGACATATTTAAATGATACGTGTTAGCAGGTTGCATGTTTTATGAAGCAAATCAATATTCGTCCAATTTGTATATGCTCTTAGAAATGGAGTTAAATGGAAGTAATTAATTACTTATCAGACCTTAGCTAAGGAAACTTAAATATTATAAAATGTTATGCCGATTAGTAAACCGAATAAATAAACCAAAATATTTATCTCAAATAAACCAATATGTTTATATTAGAAATTTACGGCAATGCAACAAGTCTTGCTATTTTCGGAGGTATGTCTAGTAGAAATATTATTTCGAAAGAAGACAGAAATATAAACAACTAATTAAAGTTAGCGGACAGAGTGCAGCTCATTGTAATACAATTTTATTGTTGAAATAAAATATCACCAACGACTGACATTTGAAACATCACGAATATCGTGTCTTTGGAATTGTCAGTAATAATGTTTTAAGATACCGTCCTGCATGCACATTATCCATTCATCGGGGAAATATAAGCTCGAAAGTCGCATTTCTCTGTATAACGTTTTATTCGTGTTACAAATATAAAAACGAATTATCGCATGATATCATTATATAAGGGCTTGCTGTTTTCTCACAAGGAAACTAGAAAGAATTTTTTTTACTTGTTAGTCTTTTCCCATAAGAAACGATTTCATCTAAGTTACAAATGTAATTTTAAATTTTTTATTTGCATTTAACAAATGGAAGCATCTTCTAAAATACAGCAAAGGGTAACAATGTCAGTCCTTGCAGCTAAATTCCCATTCATTCAGAATCAATACAGATTGTGAGATTAGATGTACTGTAATGACACTTTCTTTGCGTGATATTTAAATAAATTTAAATTCTTCATTCCACAAAGAAGAGCGCTTTCTTATATATAAATAGGTTAAAAAACCAGTCAGCCTCCTAGCTTTCTTGTATACAAAGGTGCATTGAATAATCCCCAATAAAAATAGATTAATTGCCCTTTAGAGAAAAAAAAGTTATGAATATGCGGTAAATATGTTTCCGATGCCTGTGGTAACACATTAGATCCTCAAACTAGATAAAGATATATTTTCCTGCTATAATTAAAATGTATTCACGTCTACAATGCAAATTTGATCTAAAGGCAAATAACTTTTGTATGCAGTTTCAATCTATTAGTTATGATATTATATGCTCTGGCCAGTCAAGAGGTGTAGGAAGAGTTACAGAAATTACCTGAGTCGAGGGGTGGGGGTGAATAATTGTTGCAAGGACTTTCCTAATTGGCTGTTAACAAAAAGCTTTTACTAAATTAGAAATAATATAAATAATGAAATTATAAATGAAAAAATTGATTTCTTAATTGGAATAAGGTTAAGATAGTGATTGTTGCAAAAATGATGATTGTTATAAAAGAAACATTATAATTAGAACGAAACAAGAAAACATAAACTTGAGTACATTCAGGGCAACATGTGAAATAACTTAATTTATAACAGTCTGTGGCCTAGTAAACACAATTTAGATAGGCAGATGTGAAAATTTCCTGTGTTCTAACTTCTCCCCTGACATCTGTCGACATCAGTTGTTATATATTGACATGATTAGTTCAGATTGCTTAGGGGCAAACTGACTCACATAGAGCTGTATTCAACTTGGAAAATGTTTCGAAAATGTATTTTGATAAGTCAGTGTTGCACTGACACACCAACGATATATTTATGTGCAATATCAGTCTCTTGGGAGATGATAATGATTGAATATGAAGTTCTATACGTAATGCATCTTTCCAAAAACAAGCTTTCTGCAAATCATCGTGTATTCTAGTTAATTGGCGAGCCCTGAATCAATTATTTATTTAATTGAAATTCCTTTCTTTTGATGCTTGGTCATGTTGAAATCAAGGAAATTAGTTCTTGTCTGTAAAGGTCGATTGCCTTCCTGGTCGGTTCGCCATCCTTATTACACTGATTTGTGCGTGTATCTTATTTCAATTTCAATGTTAAATACAAGATACAACACAGACAGACTCCTTTTTGTTAGAAAATAAAAGAAGTGTAAATCTTATCGACAATCGTATTTCTTGCTATGTTGTTTAAATAATATGCACTTTTCGCCTAGGAGTATAGGTACAATAATAACATCGAACCTACTTCATCGTGCGATTTGTCATCAGTTTTTTCATACAGAATATATATATATATATATATATATATATATATATATATATATATATATATATATATATATATATATATATATATATATATATATATATCTATATATATATATATATATATATATATATATATATATATATATATTTAAGGCACAAGACAAATGTATTCACATGCAAGCCAAATATAAAAGTATGAACGAATCTGTGATGAGTCATTTAACAAAAAGAGTAAACCAATCAATTACTGTTTTGGGACAGTCAGTCGGCAAAAATGACAGACTGGGGTGCTAATCCGATTTTACAGCGCTTTAACCTCGCACTTCCTGAAGGAGTGTGTGTGTGTGTGTGTTTTCAAATACAAACAATGAAAAGAAAACCGATCTATTAGAATAGAAAATTTCCAAAGCGCTGACGTTTTCCTTGATATGTCATGACGAAAGTAATGACGTCATTGAGAAATAATGTCCCCGTGGCATCTACAAGATCATTTCTACCAAAATGCTGATTGCAAGTGAAATAAATGGTTTTACTCACGAAGAAAAAGAAAACGATCAGAGAAATGTAAATCGTTGTATCATCCTGTTCATTTGATGATGGTCGCCTATCGGAAGGTATAAATTATGTTACTTAATCATATTTGCATGATTATATGATTGTAAACAAATTAACCAAAACTGTGGGTTTTCTAATATTTCTAATTCGAAAGCATTCATAATTGAAACGAATAAAAATGTTTTGTAATACATTCTATATTTTTGCATTTTAATTTTAACGAATGCGCTTAAAAAGTGCAGACTGTAAATATATAAGGTGATGTTGCTTTGAATGTTGTTGTTTTTTCTGCGGTATGCACCACATTGAAATAAATGGGTCGACATGCTGCACATCAGTTATATGCTGAAGTCCACGATAAATTGACATACTCAATTATCGACGACAACATTACACGCACATTGTAATCGAAGGCAAAGGACAACATATACATGTATGTAAATATAAAGATGTTTGCATTGTTGCTTGTTTTCATTCCTTTTTTGAAATTAATTTTACAGTAAACTTTGTTTTATAAAACAGACGCGTATAGATTCATGTTGGAATCGCAGACTATTTTTCTCAAAAGTCACAGTGACTATGACCAATCAAATAATTTCAATAAAAATATAAATGTTCGAAAACAGCAAATTAACTAAAATAAATATGCCCCATACACATGAGCTCGAATATATTAAGATTTGGTCTTTTATGAGAAAGAAAGGTTACTTATACATATTTTGTACATATGAGCTCTCCGAATATCTGTAATACACAATATGTACATGTATATATATTATGGCATGTGCAAATGAAATTTAATCCTTTCGAAGAAATGCAGTTATTTTTTCTCACGTCTGTTTAATGCAAACAGATAGGAACGTGATATGGATAAAAACTCTTGAGAAATGACAAGGGTTGACATATTTTAAAGACTATTTTTGTATTCAATTACTATAATATGGCACAAATATGACAGTAAAACGAGATGATAAACATTACATACCTATAAAAAAATATAAATATTTGTTGATGATCTGTTTCTAGCAAACAAGAATTCTGTGTCTGGAAATAAACATTGTTTCACATATAACGAAGGATGAACTTTCTCCACTTATCCCTTATTTAATAAGCTCTTCACATAGCACATAGCAACTATATGCATGATAAAACGTGCTTATACGACGCCGAGCATAAAAGGGTCATTGTATCTCCTATTTATCAAAGGTGAAAACTTGTCAGACTCAACCATCACTTTCTTTGTAAATATTTAAATTGTCATTTGAGATGAGTTTTATTCGTAGGCAGACATATATATTATAGTGTCTCCTTTCTAGGATAGACGGTTTAGTAATTCAAGGTGAATACGACCTCTAAGGAAATTCGTTCCTTCAAAATAGACGAAATGTTAGGAATTTGTTTGCAAGACAATTACCAGTTTTAAAACATTTTTATACTGTTTTGCAGAACATAACGATTTGACACTCATGCTACATTCATATATGATATTTTCTTAGTAAAGTATAATTTAGCACACAGTTACCAGAGCTGCGATAAGTTCCAGTTCTTCTTCAGCTAAAGTACAGGTTGTATATGTATATTTGTTACGATTAAAATCAACAATTAAGAACACTGGGCCTAAATTAACACAATAATATGGTGAAAATATGTAACAGTCAAAATTACCCTTATCTGTCTAATGGTGCATGGTTCGGGAATAACAAATAACCAAACGATGCCTGGATAAATAGCGGACACCAACACCTACACAAAATCACACGGGCCACAAAGATTGTTTAACACTCACTAGGTAAGCACTTAAAGTCGGATCTCCAGTAGCGCGGCGATAGCATGGAGCACGATACCAATAAATAAGGTAAAATGTTCGACTGTGTTTCATTACTGAGAAACATATGTTAACGGTATCATTATATTCTGAATTAACATACTAGACAATATATTAATTAAAATAATTGTAACTTAACCGTTTTGACAATGGCTGCGGTAACATTACTTTTATGCCATGGGATAATCCTGGGTTGTATGCTTCTTAAACGGGATAATCCAGCTGAGACCAGCAATAGACTGAACCAGGAATCTGTAGTGCCATCGGATAATGTGTCAGCAAATTTTTAAAACCGCAATGGCCGCCGGAGGATGACACAAGCAGTCCAATAAAACAACCTCTCAGGATAACTGCCTTAGGAAATAAGGAAATCGACAGTTTTAGTAAGAGGTATTTTGCGATAGACTACTAGAAATATTATGCTAAAAAATAATTACATTTGTATGCACCTTTCCTTTGTACAGTAACTTGTGTAATGCTTGAAATTATGCTTATTGTTAATAAGCTCAAATTGAGTCTGTCAATATGCAGTGGCAAATGATTATGAAAGTAATGAATAATCTATGCGAATGACATAAAATAAGCATTCGAGACTTAAAAAGACAGTGCTGGTCCCCTAGATTAATATCCATTGAATTTAGTTAGTTTTTCGCAAAAGGGATACGTAAACGATGGGTAATACACACCGCAACATGAGTAAAGTAACGCCAATATGATTTTATATTTTTGTGGATTTTATATTTAGACATTAATAACTGGTTATTGCAGTGTTAACTGAAAATAATAAAACTGATCGGCCGGAATATTTTAGGACTTATCTGATAAATGGATACACTATTGGCCGGGTATGTGTCGGTAGGCTTTGTATGGTCAAGACTTATCAGAAACCTGTTGTAAACATAAACACAAACCATTATCTTTTGTATTTATTTATTTATGTATTTATTATATTTTTTATTATATATATCATTACTTTAGTTTTGTTGCTGTTCAGGCATGTTATTGGACTTTTAATATAACAATAATATATATTTATCAAAAATTGTTAATTTGCCTTTTTATAGTTCATAATATTCAAAAGCTGTAGTACTCCGACTTTCAAATTATACATCAAAACATCAACAGACGAAGCTGTAACAGTTGAGAAAATGACAGTTTTGATATTTAACCGATGGATGATGTATTCTCACCTTTTGACCAGTTTAGCAAGAAAAATCTTCAATTCATTCATCGCATAAACCTGGCCAATGCAATTTCTGAAAGCAGCATAAAAGGTACATTTCTAAACGAATGAAGAATTGCATTTATATAGTTTAAGGCAGTTGGAAATAGAATTGTTTGAAATAGACAATTTGGTTAGGTCAATGATCGTTTTGAAGTAAAGGTAAGGTTAAACAAAAAAAGATCAGAGGTCAAATATCAACAACTTTGATAATGCATATAAAAAACAACATCGCGCTGTATTTCCAACAAATATCACTTAATATTATGAACAAACCTAAATAATTATTTTCAACAAATAATAATAATAATTTAGTTCTTTGATATACCTCACTCCTGCAGAGAAGGGAACAAAGCCATAAACGTCATGATCATCCCGATAGTCCTTGTCAAATCTGTCCGGACGAAACACCTGTAGTAAATATGTGCTCATTGTGTACCGTATTGTAATTTAGTAAGCATTGAGATATAGAAAAGTTTAAGAAAGGAAACAAAAAATGCAAAAAATTAACTGTTTTAAAATTTGAAATTCAAAAGAGCGAATCCGATATTTCAAGGCAAAGAAGGAACGTTGATATTGATTGTTTTTGCTTGTAACTATTGTTCCGTGAAACTAATTTGTTAGGTTAATTACGTCTGACATTTTTTGTGATAATTGTTTAAATGTTAAGTCTAGGTTAGCTTAACCTACATCATGGTCCTTCCAGACTTGCGGGTTGTGATGAATGGCTGAGATGGCAATATCTATTCTGGGTCCGATGGGAATCTCAATACCATCGAGGACTACAGGTCGGTCATGTTGGCGGGAAATCAGGGGCACAGGTGAGTAGAACCGCATCGTCTCCCTGATAAACTGTGTCAAGCAGGGCAGCTTGGAGAGATCGTCCCTACAAGGAGATGAAACCTATTTCTATTTGGTCATTGATATCCATCTTGTCGACGTATTTGCCAAGACATCATTTGGCTTTTTTTTAATATATTAATAGCAAAACATATAGATTACGACATTAATTGTATCTGTTTTAACTCCCGATACAGGTGCTTACCGTTAATTGTCTCACTTTGGCGGGAATTCTTATTTACACTGTTTGTTTTATAGAAAAAACCTTCAGTAAGTGCGAGGTTTAAGCGCTCCACAGACCAGGTTTAGGCAGCCCAGTAGGTCCTTTTGCCGACTGACCTTTCCAAGGCGGTAACTGACGGTTTTTCTTTTTGTTTTTATGTGTCGTCTCTATGTATTTGTCAAATATCCATTTATCCTGTTTGCCTTTGTCATGAGCTAGATTAGATTAAACTATCCGTGAAAATTTTGGCAGGACCTTTTCTTATATACCTATATATTGTTATATTTAAACACTTTTTGTATATTTTTATCACCGGATCATAGATTCAAGCTTCCAATGGGATAATTGCTTGTTATCCATCTGTTCTTCTGAAAATTCGCTAAGGCTAAATTAGTACATTATATATTCATATTATTGTACACACACCAGTTAGATAACAACAACAACAACGACGTACTTTGATTATTGCTTGTCACAACTACGATAAAGCAACAAAAACAGATAAAACTATATCAGCATTAATAAAATGCCCTTTTTATTCGGCGTAGCTGTCTAACTTACAAATGTTTACGCATGGTCAAACAGAACAAATATGACAATGACTTTTCAGATATTTCATAAACTGTACTGTGCTTATTAAACGCCCAACCTCAAATTACATGCAAATACTTTAGCAAGCTTGGCACGAATTAATATCAAAGATGCTTTCAATGGTAAAATTTTCAGATAACAACACATACAGTATTATGTCAGTAAGACGTTTAGCTTGACCTGGGACGGGCATATTCTTCTGTTGGACTGCGTTTATTAAAGTAAAAGTTTAATATCAATTCCTGACATCAGTGTTGTGTATAAGGCATAAAACATCATTTGGTCCTATATATACTTCACTTAAAAGTTAATCTCTGTCTGACATCAAAATTTAATCTTTATATCCTCACTTTCTTACAACACTACTTCGATCGGTAATCATGTTTTCGCAAAAAAATTCTTTCAAAAGTTTGAAGGTCGTGGAAATGAAAAGTAGGAGAAATCATTTAACCATGCGTTTAATTAAAAATACGATACACCTGCTTGAGAATTTATATATATTTATTTCAATACAAAATAATAAAAGTCACATAAGCCCGTGCTCTGCACATTGTCACATAAGCCCGTGCTCTGCACATTGTCGCATAAGCCCGTGCTCTGCACATTGTTAAATAAGCCCGTGCTCTGCACATTGTCGCATAAGCTGATGTTCTGCAAGTTGTTGCATAAGCCCTTGCTCTGTACGTTGTCACATAAGCCCGTGCTCTGCACATTGTCACATAAGCCCGTGTTCTTCACATTGTCACATAAGCCCGTGCTCTGGACATTGTCACATAAGCCCGTGCTCTGCACATTGTCACATAAGCTGTGTAAAATAGTTAGCGTATTAGTGTCAAATACAAGTCTACTTATAATCTTGTATCTCGTAAATAAGTGTATGACAATTGTGTTTATTAAACCTCACCAACACCCCACATTTCTTCAAATGTATTAATTGTCTATTTTATTCAAGACTTACCCAGTCAGGTTATCCCTATCACCCAATAGTTCTGACACTTCACGGTAGACTTGTTCTTGCATCTCGGGATATTTACCGAAACTGTAAGCGGCCCAACTTAATGCAGAGGATGTCGTGTCGTGTCCTAAAACAGTTCTAATAAACATTTATTATCATTCTTAATAAAGACGTTTCCTGAATTGAATTTCAAAATTTTTCTGAAATAATGAAATATTTATAGTAGACAAATATTCTATCTACTTATGTATTTCTAGATTACCTGGAAGAACAAACACACGATATATTCTGCGCTCGGCTTAAAAAGCTTGTATAATTCTTTCTGCAAAACTAGTGTTATAAAGCAATTATCTGTTTAAGTGTGGTAACAAGATATGCATTTTTCTATTCCATCCTAAAAGTGTGTGACTGTCTTAAACTGCTTATGTGATTGTACTTGAAATCATATCAATGTTTCAATCAATTTAAATTATTTATTAATTGTTCATACACATCTGCTTTTTTCATGTTTTCTTGACGAATGTATGCTTTTAATTTTAAAACTTACAATATGCCGCGATGTTACGGTATAAAATGGTGTAGCAATTTATTATTATAATACATGTATTATAATAGAACATATTTCTTCTCTTTATTTATGTAAGTTTCTGATTCGTAGAAATGTAGACAAATTGTAAATTTCTCAAAGATTTAAACGATCATTGTCGATGTATTTTTATCTTTATCTTTGCTAAATGGAAAAATGACATATTCATTAACAAGTAAGTAAAAGCTTTTGTCGACTGTGCTATGTTTAACTAAACCTTCGAAAACAAAGGTATCCACTTCGTTCTGTACTTCCTCATCCGTCAAACCATTGTCGTTTTCATCATTGGCAGTCAAGAGGATATCCAAGAAGTCGAGATGTCGCCTTTTGTCCTGGCCATACTGCAAAGGTTTCTGTAAAGTAATTCGATTTAAATCACATTATAAATAACACACGAACTTGAGTACAAATTATATTATCATAAGCAAGTGTTACAACCATTTTGTCATCATCTTGTTATGTTCACGTGATTCGTGATACACAGTTATTGTTTGTAAAACACACGAAACCATGCATCATATTTACCCCAATCGTCATCTTATGAGGATATAATAAAAATTTTAAGACAATAAATCAGGAAATTTATTAATAATTCAACCAGGATAAGACGAAAGAGCTAGATGCTGGGTTCTCATGAAAAAGGTATGAAATTATAAATGTAATAAACGTGTAAACACAACATCAGATGACTGGCAGACACGAGTGATGATTTTATAGCTTAACAAGAATATATATGAAAAGGCATTGAAACATATACAAAAAATTGAAAAGTACCAGGACAAATGTTTTCACTTGAAAGCCAAATGTAAACGTTAGAACAAATCCGCGATGAGTCATTTAACAAAACAAAACCTGACAGTTACCGCCTTCGAACGGTCAGTCGACAATATGGACCGATGGGGTACTTAAACCGGTTTTACAGAGCTCTTACCTCGCACTTCCTGATGGGTTTCTCAAATGCAAGCAATGAAAGGAAAACCGATCCATTTGAATAAGTACGAGCGCTGACATTTTGTTTGATAAGTTATGACGAAAGTGGTGACGTCATTGAAAATTAATGTCCACTAATGATAAGAAGAGGGATAGGTATTATTTTTGAGAGTAAATGAAATTGTTTGGATCCGGAAAAAAATGACCAGAGAAGAGTAAATGGTTGTAGCATCCTGTTCGTGTAAAGATAGAACTGACGAACCAAAGTCCATCAAATGAAATACACGTAGCAATACTTTACACTGTTTGTTTGCTAGAAAAACCTTTAGGAAGTGCGAGGTTAGAGCGCTCCACAAACCAGGTTTAAGCACCCCACTCAGCCTTTTAAACGATTGACCGTTCCAAGGCGGTAACTGATTGTTTTTCTTTATGTGTGTTATGTCTCGTCTCTGTGTTTTTGTGACATTTACATTTACCTTGTTTGCCTTTGTCTACTGGTAGATAAAATTTAAATATCTGTGATTTAGGATTGTTGGTGTGTACAATTCATTGGGTTTTCTGTTTTATTTAATCTAGATATGTAGTTCGTTTTCATGTAAAACACACAGGCGCTTCAATTTACACATGCATAGTCTCATAGGTGGTATTTTATCTCACAGTAGGCATGAAGAGAAATAATTATGATACCACGAAGTGGCATATAAGTGGCATATGATATAAAGGTTGATGCTAATATTATTATATTGCTCCATCTCTTAAGCAACATCAAGGTAAGAAATTGCACAAGGTAAGAAATTGGTTGCTTAAGAGAGGTTGTTGCTCAAGAGAGGTTACCCATATGTTTAAGTATTTTATTATCAGCAGTATTCAGGGTTTTAGAACAAGTTAATGTTATTGGCTGTTTTCTGCCATTTTCTTTTATAAAAATATAAATAATATTTATAAAAAATCAATCTATATATCCATATTTTGCCTTTAAAGTCTGACATTTTACCGTAAATAAGACAGTTTTTGAGACGCTGTAAGGTAGCTAAATGGGTATTTTTTAAGTAAGCGCGCCATAACTGTTGTTCACATTGATGACAATACATTCCAGTAGTCCATTGTTCCAGACTTACCTCACCTACCAATCAACGAACGGTTGGTTTAATTAAAAAGCCGCTTCTTAACGCAGTAGGAACTTAATTGGTTTACCTACCTTAATTGACTTACGTGTGGTAGGCGACAAGATTGTTGCAGAAATAGTCTAAATCTTGAGACATTTACGTAAAAAAAGTGTAAAAACAATGCCCGTTTCAAGTTTATATAGTTTAAGTGGATAGATATTGTCGCTCATTTTCAAAATTTTCGATATTACTCGGCATTACGGAAGATGCCGAGGGCCAACAACAACTGGTGAGACAAATCATCGGCTGCTTAAGGGAGGAAATTCAAACAACACGGAAGAAAAAATGAGTGACGTTAGCCGTTTTAGGGAGATGTCGTTCTTGAGACGGACTTAAGAGGGAAAATGCGATAAAAACGATAGGTAATAAATTTAACTGATCCATAAGAAAAGTGACGTTTCAAGAAGGAGCACTGAATTTATATTTCATCATCACAATTGGTCTCAACATATGCGACATTTATTATTATCTAAACCAGTCCTTAGCATTAGAAATATGTTTACATTAACACACTTAGTCGATGAATATATCAATGGATACAAATAAATCTCAGAAATATTGTTAGATAAAGTCTTTAATAGTTAAGACTATTTTAGTAGAACAGTTTTATCTGAGTACCAGTTCCTTCTTTTTTGCAGCAATGAAAAAACCTGTAAATTCGTGGAACATTGCTGTAAGCTTCTTTTCTCGCCTTCCTGGGATTGTCAAGTAATAGATAAAGTCGACCATCAAAACTGGGTTTCTAAAATAGAATAGGTCACGCGTAATTTAACGCACCGTATACGTGACGGGTAACAAATAGGCCTTGGTTCTTTTAATTTTCTAGGATCTGAACACAATTATTATTCAATGAATTTACTTAAAGAAGCAGAGTATTGAACATTACTGTAACTTGTTTGTATAACTGCTCAAAGTGTGTGTGACAGTTGGTCAGTGGGGAAAAAGTACACAGCTCAGCAAAATAACGCTTCTGTGTACGGAAATCTGAGTACAGGAAACAGAACAGATAAAGATGTCTGCTTTGTTCATTAAAATGGTTAATCGCATGCTACGGCAATAAAATAGAACATAATAGAATAGAATAGAATTGTATGTAAACAAACAAGGAAACAAAGAAATAAATGAATGAATTATAATATAAAATAATTTGGTTACATAGTAGAAAGGGCGTCGGTTCCAGGTATCGAGGAGATAGAAGTTATGCGGCATTGGTTAGGCATTAACTCAAACATTTTCATCACGTTTATTTTTATAAAAAGAAAAGAAAAACAGACGGAAGAACAAGGACACCAAAATATTAAACACTACACTAGTCTCTAGCTCAATCTGCGTCTCGTAATTCTGAAGTTCCTGTTGTAGTAGACACTACAATTTATCAAGCAGTTAGACAGTGAGGAGGTGAACGATGTGCCTTGTGGCAAATGGCAGAATTTAAGTTTAAATGAATGTTGGATCAAGTGATATTTTATGCACTATACACACATACTGTTGTGAATTGATTAAAATATGTTTACGACTTAAATAACTGTATTAATAACTATGTATCCCCCGATGATGTTAAATAAAATACCACGATATTTGGAGCTATTAGCATTTTCTACCAATGCGAATCGCCCTGATATTCATTTGGGCTCGACTTTCTTTAGAATTAAAGTAGGTCAAAAATGAGGTTAGACTGCTACAGTGTAAAAAGAAACAACCGTCCGTGCCGTGGCATATGCAAGTCGTAAATAAAGCTAGTGTGGAATTGCTCCCTTAATTCGCCCTAGTAACACTATAAAGGTAGGACGTCTCATCGCAACGTTTTAGGGATAGTGTGACTGCAAGGCCCCATGATATTAGTTGATGTATAAGTACACCGTTTAAATTGAAAGACAGTGACTTGAAACTAAAATTAAAAAAAAAACTACCAAACTTACGCACACCATAGACGCAGACTCGCTCATCACTTCAATATAACATTTTAGGATTTCGAAGTGGAATGCCGGTGTCAATAGTTGTCTGTTTCTTTTCCATTTCTTGCCAGAGCTGGTCAGCAAACCATCGCCTGGCGTAAATTATGTTACACAATAATGCATGTAAAAATCTGCTAGTGGACAAAACCTCACATACTTCATAGTTATTTTACAAAACAAACATATCTTTAATTAATTTCTTGCTTAAACTCACTATGAAACAATTGCAAATAAAAACACAGTCCTTTGTTTCGTATTTTGGCGCCCTCATGAGAGCGACGCCTCTCATTGAAAGCATATGGGGATGATCTTGTAGCAGACACTACCATCAAATCGCTGCTGTTCTGTGGGATCTTTTTTAAAGAAAAATAGGAGTATTCCTCTTTTAAAAGTATAGCATTCAACAATAAAGTGAACCTTACATCTATCAGAACGTTAGCAGGAATAAATAAGTATTCGCAGCTGTTTGGCGATGCTTTGTTTAACAAACGAAATCTTTTATGCGGATGTTAACAATGCAGCTTGTAATTACAGACAGCATATCGAAAAACAGAGTAGAATAAGTAGAATAAGTCTACTTCTCATTGGAGTTACAGTTCGTTACTATTACATTTATAGAATGATTCGACCGATAATCGATGTACTTAGTTCCCAAGACAGTCATTGTTTTATTAAAAACGCATGCTTTCTGTGGCGCCTTGGATGCCACACATCCACTCTTTTCTTGTTATTTAGTAACCACGGAATAAACAGTCTGTATCCGTCGTTGAAGCCCTTTGCTTTCTCGTGTGCCTGGCTGATCGTCTGTTTGAATGTATCTGGGTGTGTGACACCTGCGACAGGAAATGGGCCAATCCATAGGCAGTACATGCGGACACCCAGTGTCTTTGTCATAGTCTCCACCGTTGTCATATAGGATTTGGCATCTGTCAACTAAAGAAAGATTATCCAGCAATCAATAATATGAACTTTACAAAATATAAAATGTATTTTAAAATATACTGAAATCGTTTTAATAATATTAAAATAACTGATGTGCAATAACTGATGTGCAAAATCACAAATACGAAAGCCACTTCTGCTATTGTCTAACAGCGATGTGCTAATGTTTTATTTATATAGATAGTTTTACCGATAAAGATTTGGTTAAAAATGCGGTTAAAGACGATTATCTATTTGCACATAAGAAGTATTATTTTAAACTTTTCAAATTTTACTCAAAGCATTGTTTTTCTTTATTTTTACTATAATTCGTATATTTACTAATATATTGAAATTTCGTTTTGGTGAAACAACAATTTAATTTACGAGCTTATTTCTAAAATCTTCCAGAACTTTAAGTATTTGATGAAATATCATCTTAACTAATTAAGCCAAAATTAAACACAATTGTGTCAATTATAACTATATTAAGAATCAATATTAGGAAGATATAAGAGCAAAAATTGCTTAAAATATAAAATCATAAAAATTCACACTTAAACATTCTCGACCGAGTGATATCACCCTTAACGCCGAAAATGATATGTCTTTTTAGACAAAAACGTACGTGCCTCCACGCACTTCTCTTTCTTTTCACCAAAGATTGGTAACCACTGTTACCCAAATGAACAGATTATTATCACCTAATATTCTAGCAAATCTTTGTTTATAAGACTTATAGTGTTCTTTGTTTAACAATTACACAATAATATCTTTGTGGTTTTATACTGAAGGTTTCATTCAATATTGTCAAAGAAATTCCGTTTCGCTAAGAATATACATCATTGGTCGATAAAGTAAATACGTGAAAAAAGTAGTTGATTTACATGTAAAACACACACGCGCTGCAAAATACTTACACAGAATGCATAGTCTCATACGGTGTGGTTTATATCACGGTGGGAAGACGGAGGAAAATGTGTGATAACAAGAGGTGGCATATAAGTGTCATATGATAAAAAGATTGATGCATTCTAATTTTTATTAAACATTTCATCATCATTATTGGTTTAGACATATGCGACATTTATTATTATCTAAACCAGTCTATTAATCTTTAGCATAAGAAGTATGTTTACATCAACACATTTATTCGATAAATATATCAATGGATGCAGAGGAACTTAACTTTAAATGTCAGAAACATTTTTAGATGTCTGTTAAATTTATTAAAATATCTTTTGTAGTTAAGACAATTTGAGTATGAAAGTTTTGACTTAGTACCAGTTCTTTCTTTCTTGTAGCAATCAAAGAAACGGTAAATTCGTGGAACATTGCTGTAAGCTGCTTTTCTCTCCTCCCTAAGGGTGTCAAGTAGAAGATGAAGTCGACCATTAAAACAGGGTTTCTAAAATAGAATAACCTACGCGTTGTATTTTAACGCACCTTATACGTGACAAGTGACAAGTACATTTTAGTACTTTCAACTTTCAAGGATGTAAACACATGATTATTATTTAATCAATTTTCCTTCAGAAGAGTATTGAATAGTAAGTTTTCTACAAGAACATTTTCACATTTTCAACCAGAAAACAAAATGACGCTCGCTCTCTCTCTCTCTCTCTCTCTCTCTCTCTCTCTCTCTCTCTCTCTCTCGCTCTGTTACTCTCTCTTTCTCTCTCTCTCTCTCTCTCGCTCTCTCTCTCGCTCTCTCTCTCTCTCTCTCTCTTTGTCTCTATAAATTACAATTACAAACTGCTTAGTCTAAATTAGCCTCTACATATAGACAATAACTTAATTTGGTATTATTAGCAGTTATGCTCTGTTCATAAAGACGCTAACAATAAAAAATAATGACAAAATACTGTGAGTGTTGCGATATAAATTATAACTTGAAAAAGACACAGGTAAAAGTATCAGCATGCCTGTCCTGTTGTAAAAGTTCCATGAAAACTGTGACGAGATACAATAATAATACAAAATAGCACAAACCCAAAGGTTACATCCTTGAAACGGTCAGTCAGCAAATGGGCCGACTGCCTGCTGCTTAAACCGATTTAACAGAGCTCGAAGGTAGGCTTTGAAACAAGTGATAAATTAAATTATCAAAGTGATATTGCTATAACATACGTCGTACCAACAATTAACTTATTTCAGAAAAATTACGTTAAATAGATTTATACTCATATAAAACGTTTAAACGCGAGGTCTGAAAACTCTCTTATTCCATCCAAGTAGTGAGTAATTCTGAAAAAGAACATTATTAAGTATTTCTTTCTGTAGCATGTTAAGTTACACTCTTTAATAATAAAATCGATTGCAAATATTTTCTGATGCTATTGCGATTTTAATAATGACAGTCTAGCGAAACATTATATACGCCGTGTATATACCCGTTTCTTGTCTTTAAATTTGATTTATTTGTCTGAAAATATGCTATGACAAGTCTGAAAATAACCCTCAACATAAAGCAAGAGAAAAAGGGTTATATACCACAATTTACGACATGTGTGCGTTGCGATCTTAATTGAAAACCTGTGGTATAAATAATTATTGCGCTTTTACTAACAAAGACTTATTACATAACGATAATATAAGTTAATCTATCACTTACTCCTCGTCGTGCATACTGCCTTTATAAGAGAGTGCACATTTCAACATAACGTCCAAGGTCGATCTGCCAAAACAATCATATATCTCGACACTCTTACCGTATTTGGTTCCTTCATGAAGTTTACTCTGAAAAAGGAAAGCAACGGAAGCGACATGTGACAACATACATGTATATAACAAGTACAACCATATTGGTATTTTGTCATGAAAAAATAAATAACAATACGTTTACACTCTTTAACATTCTATTTCTTTATAAAGCGTTTGTTATAGTTAACGTTTCTTCTCACACCCTTTGTAAAACATGTCATAAGTTTCCGATAACAACCAAGTGATGGGCCTGCCGAGGCAATTAACATTTATTTTATTCATTGAGATTATGGTCACTGGTTCCATTAAAAAAAGCATTATTGCCTGTGTCCATTTCACTCCTTAAACTCACCTGACCATACACGTGATTATTTTTAAGCCCATACTGTTAATCTATAATTAAGAACACGGGTGAAACATTTTCTTAAGTGACTGAACATAGTGTTTGATTTATACAGAAGTACATCTTCAGTGTTTTTCTGTGCAAAAGTATTACATAGCGTTCAATTCATAAATTGTGTCCATGTCATTTATGACTGCAATTTCCTGTGTTAGTATTTTTATTTAAGTCAAAATCGTTGCACACATAAAATTGTTATTCTGGCAAAGTTGTGTTAAACATTGACACATTTCGTAAATGAAGTTTATGTTATATAAGTATATAACCTAATTTTACAAATATTAAATTAAAATCAAATAATATTGGAAATATTGCATAGACATTTCCTGACCATAAAAGACGGTGCGCAGATGTATTTCCCATATTAGTCACGATAACGAATGACCCCCCACAAATGAAGTTGCTCAGGTGCGAAGAGAGCTGCCTGCTTCGTATAGAGGCCATGCAATGGACTTTATAACATTGACCTAAATTGTTTGTATAACTGCTCAAAGTGTGTTTGACAGTTTGTCAGTCGGAAAAATCTATAGCTCAGCAAAATAATGGTTCAGTGTGCAGGAAATATGTGTACCGGAAATAGAACAGATAAAGATGATTGTGTTTTGTTGTCTGTTTTTGGTCATTACATTGATTAATCCCATTCTACGGCAATCTAATCTAATTTAAAATACATACCTTATTTTAACACTAACAAACACAAAACCCTAAAACCTTAAAACTATTATAAGATCATTAGTCCTAGTTTTCTGGTTTAAGGTTCACTTCTTAGAGTTAACCTCTTGCACGTGCATGCTGTTGATGTTGTTGTAGTCTATGTTTCAACTTATCTGTAGCACGAAATATTTTCCGGTGCAGAAACTTGACGTTGAAGTAAGTGTCACGATTTGCCAGAGAGCAAGGCTTAAACTACAAAATTATCTGTTTAAAAAGTAGGCAGAACGTCGGCTCCAAGTATCGAGGAAATAGTTTTTACAAGAAAGATTTGTATTATTTTTATATAGAAAAAATAGTATATATTTTAGTATATATTTTACACCAATCACTTACATTTACGATTTAGGTAGACAGTGGAGTAGGTAACGATGTGCTTTGTGGCAATCGGCGGAAATTAAGTTTAAATGAATGTAGGATCAAGCGACGTTTTATGTACTATAAGCAATATTACTGCAGGGGATTGTGTATGACTAAAAAGGTATAAATAGTTATATATCCCCCGAGGACGTTTATCAGAAACACAACTGTATAATATATGATGCTATTAGGAATTTCTACCAATGCGAGTCAGTCTTTTTTCATTCAGGTTAACATTGTGCCAGCATTTAAGCATGCCATCCGGAGGTTGAATTAATGTAGAATCAAGTTACGTTTTCTGACTTTAATAACTGTATAAATAACAATGCATCCCCCGGAGGACTGTTAATAGAAACACTATGGTATATGATGCTATTGGGAAATTCTACCAATGCGAGTCACTCTTATATTCATTCGGGCTAGTCTTATTCAGCATTTACGTAGGTCAACAGGAGTTTAGATAGCTATGAGGGAAAAAAGTAAACACCGGGCGGCGGCATATGAAAGTCGCAAATAAAGCTAGTGGAATAGGTCCCTTAATTCGCATACCAGCCCTTATAAAAAGACGTCTGATCGCCTCGTTTTAAGAATAGTGTGACTGCAAGGCTCCATGCTATTAAATGATGTGTAAGTACACCGTTTTAATAAAACGACGTTTGTTTTTTTTTAACTAAAAATGCACGAACTACCAAACTTACGCACACCATGGACGCAGATTCGTTCATCACTTCAATATAACCTTTTAGGATTTTTGAAGTGGAATGCCGGTGTCAATAGTTGTCTGTTTCTTTTCCATTTCTTGCCAGAGCTGATCAGCAAACCATCGCCTGGTGTAAATTATGTTACACAATAATGCATGTAAACATCTACTAGTGGTCAAGACACTCACATACTTTATAATTATTCTTACACAACAAACATATCTTTTACATCGTTTTTGCTTGCGCTTACTACGAAGCGATGGTTTATTAAAACACAATTCTTTGTTTCGTATTTAGCGCATTCTTGAGGGCAGCGCCTCTCATAGAAAACATGGGGACGATTGTGTAGCAGACAATAACATCAAACTGCATTTGTTCTAAGATCTCTGTAGAAACAAATTATGAATTTTCCACTTCTAAATGTATTACTTTCAACAATAAAGTGAAGCTTCCAAATATCAAAAGGTAGCAGGCGTAAATGGGAATTATCAGCGGTCTGGCGATGAACTGTTTAACAAATAGAATTGAGTGTGTCGATGTTAACAATGCAGCTTATAATTACAGACACTTTGCCGGAAAGCAGAGTATTAGATAGTCTACTTCTCATCAGAGTTACGGTTCAATACTATCATGAATTGGTGAAATGAAACGACAGCTAATCAAAGAAAATGTTTAGTTCCCATAGACTTTTCTGGGCGCTTATGATGTCTCTCATCCGAGCTTATTATTGTTCTTTACTTTGCGGACGTTTTAATGCATGCAATATTACCTAACCAGGGTAGTAACAGTCTGTATCCGTCGCTGAAGCCCTTTGCTTTCTCGGATGTTTGGCTGATCGCCTGTTTGAAGGTGTGTGACACCTGTGAAAGGAAATGGGCCGATCCATGGGAAGTACATGCGGACACCCTGTGTCTTTGTCATAGTCTCCACCGTTGTCATATAGGATTTGGCATATGTCAACTAAAGAAAATATGTCCAACAATCAGTAATAACATCTTACAAAGTATGAAATGTTTTTATACTCCAATTGACCTCTAATTATAAATAAAATTACCATTGTATAAAAACACAAATACAAAAGCCACTTTTGCAGATTCGGTGCTGATGTTATATTTATGTGTATAGTTTTATCCATGTTCTTTGGTTAAAAATGCGGATAAAGACTTTTTGCACATAATGTTCAGAGATTTTATTTCAATATTGACACACATTATTATTTGTCTTAAACATGTCTTCACTAGAATTCGCATGTTTCCTAATATATTGAAATCTCATTTTTGTGATAAAACAATCAAATCTACGAGTTTTCATCCCATTTTTTCGCAATTGTTAGAATTTGACGGAAATTCATCTTCATTAATTAAGTCAAAATCAAACACAATTGTGTCAATCATAACTATATCAATAACCAATATTATGAATATTTTAACCAAAAACTACATAAAGTATGAAATCATTAAAATGCACGCTTAAACTTAATTAGCCCAGGAATCGCGCCATTATCGCCGATTCATTTTTAGAAAAAGTACGTTCATTCCCGCACTTTATTTTATTTCACCTAAGTTTGGTAACCACTGTTTCCCAAATGAACAAATTATCATAAACCCATGATAATTTTGTTAATCATTAATATACATTTAACACATTTAAGACCATGTTTTATCAAGCGTGTCCCTTAGGTTTCCATATCGACGCATCGTAGTATTTTTTCTTACCAATCCTTTTTTTTTTTTTTTTTTTTTTTTGGTGATCGACCTCTGATCGTCCTTTTAGCTCATTAAAGAGCCTAATCGTAAAGGTTTCGTTGCTTTATGAATTCCCAGAAATGGCTCGAAAATCATGCCACTTTTTTACTTAAAATTGACTAATGATGCGTACGTCACGACCAATCATAAAAATATCACCAAATATTTTTACAAATATAGGTTATGAGAATATTGATTTGATATAATAATGTTATTACATGTCTGATAGTATGATATTGTTGTTTTTTTTTCCTAATTTTTACAGTTGGTATTGGTGGACAATTTAATACCAGAAAATCCATTTGTAATTAATAATAAGTAGTACGTAGGTACGATAAAAATATATAAAACGGCTTCTTGATTTTGTTAACCCCGAACCCCTACCCCTCCGCATCTTTTTTTAATTCAATTACAGAAACCAGCGACATAGTGTTAAAACTTGGAAGGTAAAAAGATTGGCCAGAAATTGTCAGACACGCAAGATATATTACGAAACGATGTAACGTCATGATAATAAAGCTTACGTCGGCTAAATTTCCGAAGAGCCAATGGCCTGGTTTCTGTGGTATTTTCCGCATCTGCCGACAGAGACCTAACATACCAGACAAGCGTAGTCAGCACTTTCCAAGTAACCATTACCGCCAATCTGGCGAGAATTGATTGCACGAACATCTTCGCTGGAAAGAAGAATCATTTAGAGCACTCTAGGATTATCCATTACGGAACAACAGTGTCCTTATGCATAGCCGAATAACAGTTTTCACATTTTGAAACATGGAATATAAGTGGAAATGACCTATCACGCATACAGATCGTGTAAGACGAATATTTTCTTGGGTGGGCTGCTGTGTTCTTGTATAAGGTGGTAAAGTCGCATTTTATTAGCTTCACATTTTGTATGGAGCATTGTCAGGACCCTCGCCACTGAGTCTGCGTTCCTAGGGTTCAAGTATATATACAAATGTATATTCCCTTAAACATCTGCTTTTTTATTGTTTATCAAAAGTGGAACTTATGACAATACGGCAGATAACATTTAAATTATTTTTGTAAGTCTAGTCCCTTTTTCAATTGTCTTTGCTGGTCAAAGTATCTTAAAGAATTGTAACAGATTAATTATCTAGCACTGCGAAAAGAGTAGCGCATTGATTTTTGATAGCTCTGGTTTTGACAATGGGATGGCTTGTGTTTTCTTCGTTTAAAAAAGGCTTATAAAGATGGCCGTCTTTGGCCTGGAATTCTTATTCTGTTTCATTTGCCGTAGGAAACAAAAAAACAAAAAGTATGATGTATTGGCTTGGATCAATAGGGGATGTTTCGACTTTAGTTGACTTTCGAATAATTTTATTTTGTGTTTTTGCTCATTTTGACAAAAACAACAACAAACAAACTAAAATCAGTTGACATAAGCTGTTTCTGAACCCAAAAGGAAATTTAAGTTAAAGCCCTATGTCTTCCCCTGATATTGCAAGTGTTTCTTTTATTGTGCTGGGAATTGAGATGAATCATTACCAGTTACCGATTTATATTTTAATAGCATAATGTGTTGTTCTTCCTAATTTTAGACAGTAAACAGAATGTGTGGCGTGTCGTAGTATATTTGTAGCTAATATTATGCTTCACTTTAGTTGTTATTTAGTTCTATTAGGATCTTGTCAACAAAGTAAGTTGTCCCCTCAAAAGGACTTGTTGTCAACAGATCATGCTATCGTCTCTCAATACAAAACTGACCTCTAAATAAGAATATATAAAACAAAGTCCTATGAGCATTGCAACATTTACGAAAATTGAAAAGAAACGGGACCTAGGTTTTCACATGCGCGCCAAATGTAAAATTGAGAACAAATATGTAATGAGTCATTTAAGAATGAGAGTAAACCCGACAGATACCGCCTTGGAACGGTCAGTCGGCAATATGGACTTGTTGTCTTGTCAACAAATCATTATAGCTTGTCAAAGAAGCCTGCTGTCCTCTCAAAACGGCATGTTGTGTTGACAACAGATCATGACATATTATCAAAAAAGTTGTGTCCTCGCAAATCATGCTATCGTGTTACAATATAAAAGTGACCTCTCAAAACGACATGTTGTCTTGTCAACAGATCATGTTATCTTGTAAAAGGAATGTTGTTCTCCCAAAACGGCATTTTGTTTTGCCATGTAGATTTTACATGTCAATATGTCGTTTTGACAAGACAGCATGTCCTTTTTACAAGACCATACGATCCGACAGGACAGCGAGCCGAATCGGCATCATAACACTGTACTTCGACAGGATAACATAATAAATAGACAATATAGATTGTCTCATGTACAAGACAGTATAGTATATGAAAAAGAAATTATGCAGTTTAATTACATCAGCCATAAATGGCATTCCATATTACCGTATTAAAGGCAAACAAGGGTAAACCGACACAGGTGACTTTCTATAAATAGCTTACCAAATATAAGCAGAATAAACTCTCAGGCCAGACACATACCTGTGTTTACACCAGATTGCACCAGCCACGGTTGTGCGCAGTTGTTTACATCAGTGCACTGAGGACAGACTCAAATAGATTTTCAATCGGTTCACAACATACAATTGCGGTAAGTCTTTCCTTTTCGCACATTGATCGACACATATTTATAACGGCGATTTCTGTCATTTGTAGCTATCTATGACAATTAAAAAATGAACAACTTTCAGTGAGCTGAAGACGTGTAGAAGACGCACATATTTCGCATATAACAGGGGCCTTCCTTCGACTGAACGGTGTCGTCGCTTGCCATGGTACACTTATTGTCCGTCACATCAGTTCAAATCGCGATTTAAGGCAAAAACGTTCGTGTGGAGGCGTCTTCCATCTGGCTGGTAAGCGATGAACGTCAATCGGAACTCCTCGGGTAATTCCGGTCTCGGGACAATAATTCCCTTACAGAATCGCAATCGTTTTATTTGTCGGCAAAATAGTACGCCATAAAAAGTTCTTGTGTGGTGTATAGAATTTGTTCATCCTATACATTTATCAAGTTAACTGTCCAACTCTCGTTAGATATACAAATGTTAGTGCATTTCCACAAGACATAACAAACCATTTATATTTATAGTTTTGATCACGCCATAGGCACTGACATATTTATTTTCGCGGGGGCTTTCCCGTCATACATTCGAGAGACGATTTATCCGATGAGTTCAAATTACGTTGAACTTGTGGTTGACTTTGACACTAATTTGACATTTCTACCTACTAACTATAGCAAGACGTCGCAATTATATGAACAAATTGGCGTTGTTACAATGACTTGACAATGACAATGCAAATTAATAAATTTACTTAATAAACTGCTGAATTCACGAGACAAAATCACTTCCAAATTAGCACATAACACTTTAAAAACGCGAATTAAAACGATACCAATATACTATCAGGTTATCAATCGACAGTAGCAATATGGATTACGCATGTTTACATGATTACTTCTGTATATTAAAATATGACAATAATAATCTTATTTTTTAATAAACGAAGTAAGTTGTCATGGGCGGATCTGGGGGGCTGGTCGGGTCCGGAACCTCCTGAAATTGTCAAAAATACCTTCTATTAGGGTATTTTTAACATTTCCATGGCGTGTCACATTTAATTGCGCTAGTAGAATTTGTGTCACATATGTGTCCATAGACAAGACGAGTTAGTACGTATACATAAATTACTATTTAATTTTTAAGACGCATTGAACATTACCTGAGTAAAACCCTTTCTACAAAGGTATGTCAAGTATGTGAAATGGAAGAAATGGCATTATTGTTTTGATTGTTTTATTTAATATTCTAGATGTCAACACTCTTTCTTTGGGAGCATGTCCCAAGAACCCCTAACACTACTTGTACCTATGGATCTCGCACAATCGACCTCCCCCCCCCCCTCAACCCGTCAAAAACATGAATATAGATTATAGATTATTGTCGCCGAAATTACAGTTTAGACTCATAGAAAAAGATTCTAGCAGCTTTGGAAAAGCATGATATGGCTCCGCTTGGCTGCTACATTTAATAAGAGCATGCCACCAGGCACCCACCCTTCTAGCACGGCTAGCACATCTGGTGCTCACTCAGTTAGGACACACCACCCTAAAGAATCTTGGATCCGTCCCTGGGTGTATAATAAACGTTAGTACAAAGGTAAATACACTGAAGTCAAGAGTTAAATTACGCGGTTTGGATCTGTACATGTTTTACATGCATGTTAAAATAATTTCTTCTTCGTCAGCACTTTTCCATGTGTCGTCATCTGTTGTAAAGTGTCCCATTTATACTTCCATTTTAGGGATAGGTGTAACTACCAACATATTGAGAGTCAATTACTAGGAGCTTTCTCAAGCATAGTTGCGCTCATTATCATCTGTATAATGGTAACAGGCCTATTGAAGATACCTTGTGTATTTTAGGCGTATGCTCTACCACTGCCTCACCCGCTACACTCAAATATCATAAATATTGCCAATATACATCTTACCCCCATTGTATAAACAATGTTCTATGGTTAAATTATGCCAAAGTAGGTAAATTTGATGTTACCCTGTGTAGCTTTATTCTATAAATATATACATGAGAGTTACCGACTTGTTTTACTGGCGTAAACGATATCATGCTATATGTGGGTAAACTATCTAACCCAGTGGTAACGTGAAGAGACATTGTTGACATCGCCGCAGTAACCCACTGACGACCCAGGCGATTTCAACATGTTGACAGACAACTTTGTGATTTTGTTAAAGAAGAACTGAGACGAGTTTACAGAAAGTCTTTGGTGTGACCCGGCCGGGAGTCGAACCTGGACCTGGACCTCCCGCTCCACAAGCCGAGGATCTATCTAATCTCGAAGGGCACCTCTCTCTCTCTCCTCTCTCTCTCTCTGTCTCTCTCTGTCTCTCTCTCTCTCTCTGTCTCTCTGTATCTATCTCTCTGTCTACCTGTCTCTCTCTCTCTGTCTCTCTGTCTCTCTCTCTCTCACACTCTCTCTCTGTCTGTCTGTCTCTCTCTCTCTCACGCATGGTAGTGGCTTTAATTTAGACTTTATTTCAATTATATAAATGTATTTTTACGCTTAATAAGAATATATGACAAAGTCCTTTGAGCATTGCAACATATACCAACCTCCGAAAAGGCACAGAACAAAGGTATTTCACATGCAAGGCAAGCGAAAAGTAAGAACATATTTGTGATGAGTCATTTAACCAAAAGAGCAAACCCGACAGTCACCGCCTTGGAACGGTCAGTCGGCAATACATGTACTTTGGGAAGACCCGAAAGTCAAATCTAAAACACATACTGAGATAGATGTAACCGAAGCTGCCAGTCTATAAGTGTATGCACTGAGGCAGGTCGCATTGTAGCACAAATGTCCATATAATCATTCCATTTTAAAGGTTACTTACTACTAGCCCTACAATGTGCATATTTAGACTGTATTAAATAGACTTATAGATCTACAAAAGCAATAAACAATTCATATATCCAGAAAATTTATAACATCAAAGTACTGGCCGGCAAATTTTACATTCGGGGTATATGGAATAGAAGTAGTAGAGGGTTGTTTCGATTTTTATTTGGTCCTGGCAATCACCAAACACATTTGTCATATTTGCAACAAACAAACAAGGTATAAAAGCAAGTTGTTTCTTTTATTTTTTGTCTAGAAGCATTTGTGTAGGTGCGTGCATTGCACATGTGCTGCCTTTACGTGTTGTTGATAAATTTATGCTCTGGTGTGAAATTGATTGTCTTCCTCGCTAATAAGTAACCGCTGTTTATTTGTCACTTGTCCGACTGCCGATTTACGACTTGTCCGGGACTAACTAAAAAAGACATATGACCAGAAGCCCGAAACTGCCCTTTGACTTGTCCGGAACGTCGGGCTACCGTATTTGTCCAGCCCAGCACAATAAAAGAAACACTTGCAATATCAGGGAAAGACATAGGGCTTTAACTTAATACACATTTCCTTTTGGGTTCAGAAACAGCTTCTGTCAACTGATTTTAATTTGTTGTTGTTGCTTTTGTCAAAATGAGCAAAAACACAAAATAAAATTATTCGAAAGTCAACTAAAGTCGATACATCCCCTATTGATCCAAGCCAATACACCATGCTTTTCGTTTTCCTTGTTTCCTACGGCAAATGAATCAGAATAAGAATTTCAGGCCAAAGACGGCCATCTTTATAAGCCTTATTTAAACGAAGAAAACACAAGCCATCCCATTGTCAAAACCAGAGCTATCAAAAATCAATGCGCTACTCTTTTCGCAGTGCTAGATAATAAATCTGTTACAATTCTTTAAGATACTTTGACCAGCAAAGACAACTGGAAAAGGGACTAGACTTACAAAAAATGATTTAAATGTTATCTCCCGTATTGTCATAAGTTCCACTTTTGATAAACAATAAAAAAGCAGATGTTTAAGGGAATATACATTTGTATATACACTTGAACCCTAGGAACGCAGACTCAGAGGCGAGGGTCCTGACAATGCTCTATACAAAATGTGAAGCTAATAAAATGCGACTTTACCACCTTATACAAGAACACAGCAGCCCACCCAAGGAAATATTCGTCTTATACGATCTGTATGCGTGATAGGTCATTTCCACTTATAATCCATGTTTCAAAATGTGAAAACTGTTATTCGGCTATGCATAAGACACTGTTGTTCCGTAATGGATAATCCTAGAGTGCTCTAAATGATTCTTCTTTTCAGCGAAGATGTTCGTGCAATCAATTCTCGTCGGATTGGCGGTAATGGTTACTTGGAAAGTGCTGACTACGCTCGTCTGGTATGTTGGTCTCTGTCGGCAGATGCGGAAAATACCACAGAAACCAGGCCATTGGCTCTTCGGAAATTTAGCCGACGTAAGCTTTATTATCATGAAGTTACATCGTTTCGTATTATATCTTGCATGTCCGACAATTTCTAGCCAATCTTTTAACCTTCAAAGTTTTAGCGGTATGTCGCTGGTTTCTGTAATTGAATTAACAAAAGATGCGGAGGGGTGGGGGTGGGGATTAACAAAATCGAGAAGCTGTTTTTTATATTTTTATCGTACCTACGTACTACTTATTTGACCTATTAATTATCAATTACAAATGGATTTTCTGGTATTAAATTGTCCACCAATACCAACTGTAAAAGTTAGGGAAAAAAAACATCATAATATCAGACATGTTATAACATTATTATATCAAATCAATATTCTCATAACCTATATTTGTACAAATATTTGGTGATATTTTTATGATTGGTCGTGACGTACGCATCATTAGTCAATTTTAAGTAAAAAAATGGCATGATTTTTAGCCATGTCTGGGAATTTATAAAGAAACGAAACCTTTATGATTAGGCTCTTTAATGAGCTAAAAGGACGATCAGAGGTCGATCACCAAAAAATAGATTTGTAAGAAAAAAGACTACGATGCGTCGATATGGAAACTTAAGGAACACGCTTGATAAAACATGGTCTTAAATGTGTTAAATGTATATTAATGATTAACAAAATTATCATGGGTTTATGATAATTTGTTTATTTGGGAAACAGTGGTTACCAAACTTAGGTGAAATAAAATGAAGTGCGCGAATGAACGTACTTTTTCTAAAAATGAATGACATAATCGGCGGGGCATAGAATTCTCCGGCTGCCGCTACCTGTAGCGGGGTAAAAACCCTCCAAAGGTAGCCCACCTGCTTGCCGTGGGTGGCGCCCAGTGTCTCCCTGATGACGGGATCCTGATGGTTGAGGTTAGTGGAGGCTGGCAATTATGCCAAAACTGACCAATACACCATTTTGGATCTGAGTTACGGAGTAGACGGGCGGTTATATTGATCCGGTATAACCAATCGGCTAGTCGCGTTGTTCATAGATTACTTATATTTCCCTATTGTATACATCTTACTTTGTCCTCCTACTTCCACTCATGTTTCTACTTATTCCCTTATAATATACCGTGTAACGCAACCCTGTCTCTCTTATTGTCTCCTTTGTACTTAAATCTATTGGACAACCGGCTATACGGATTAATCTGGCATCATTACTTTTTGTAATCTATGTCGGAGTATAGCACTCTGATATCACTGACGTTGGGAGGTCGGATACCCACTCCATGTCAACGTCCCCTTGTTGGGCTCCGAGGCGGGTGGTGACCCAGAGTGCCGAAACTTATTACATTACTTCATGGCTTCAAAACGCAAATGTTATGAACCGATACCATCAATGTCTTCAGAAGTGAACTCAGACAAAACCAAAATTTCCCTCGTTTCCTTGTAATACAATCAATTGAAAAAACACCAATAACTAAAGTTTCGCCATTCGTAATTGAAAAAACAATCAAAGGACTAATTGGAACAGTTGACTCTATTAAAAAAACTAAAGATGACAGCCTCCTCATTGAAACAAACAGAAAACCAATTTTCGACAAAATTTTAAAAATTAAAGAATTCTGTTCACTCAAAGTGAAAACCTTTCCACATTCATCTCTCAACTTTTCGAAAGGTGTTATTCGTTGCCCCGACCTGTCGGGACTTCCAGAGGAGGAAATCCTGACAGAGCTCACACCACAAGGTGTGAGTGGTGTCAGAAGATTCTCCTTCTTGAAGGCGGGACAGAGAATACCTACCAATACACTAGTCCTAACATTTAACAACCCTAAACTCCCCACCACTATTAAGGTCGGATATCTTTATGTCAAAGTTCAGATTTATATTCCGAATCCGTTACGGTGTTTCGATTGCTAGAAATTTGGTCACCACGAGTCATCGTGTACAAATACAATGTTTTGCGGACGATGTGGAGAACGCGCCCACGCCCCAAATGTTGAGTGTCAGGCAGATCCGAAGTGTCCAAATTGCTTTGGACCACACGAAAGTAGGTCCAGAGAATGTCCCACCTGGAAATTTGAGAAAGAGGTACTAAAAATTAAATATACCTTAAATGTATCTTTTCCAGAAGCACGTAAATTGGCAAAAGACAATACATCGTCTAAAACTTCTTACGCTGCAGTGACAAAATCGAACAAGTCGGTCTGCAATGACAGCTCAACACAGTATGAAACTCCCTCAGGTGACCAAGTATCTGAGAAAATTATTGTACCAACAAAATACAAGGTTACAGAGTCTTCTATCAATATAAACAAGACAACTGAATCTTCTGTAAAACAAACTAAACAGTCTATCCAACCTAAACCATCTACGTCTACCCAATCTTCTCAACCGCCTACTGAAACGTTGACACCTTCTAGTCAACCTGCTAAGCTATCAAAAGCAGAAAGGAGAGCTGCCGGAAGAACTGCCAAGGCTTCACAGGATGCTGGTAGCTCTTCAGAGAAAACTGGAGGACCCAGTCCTCCGAATTCCCAAGATAATAGAGTTGGCAGGTCCAACTCTGTTAACAAATTTGATTGTCTGGTGGAGACAGAGTCTCCACCAGACAAACCATCAAGTTCACCCGTTAAGGCGCCTAAATAGATCTATAAATTAAAAAATTCCCATGAACAAAAAAATTGTACATTGGAACTGTCGTGGTCTTAAAGCCGATTTTAATGAAATTTTACTTTTACTTACTACTTTAAGTCCCGCCGTGCTAAGCTTGCAGGAAACATTCCTGAAAGAAAATGATACCTTATCGTTTAAAGATTATAATTCGTATAATCATATTCATTCGCAGTGTGATAGGGCGTCTGGAGGATCGACAATTCTTGTCAACTCCAAACTGCCTCATTCAGTTATTAACCTTAACACTGATATACAGGCTGTTGCCATTCGAGTAACAGTTCATAAAGTTATAACCGTTTGATCCGTTTATATTCCACCAAATTCGGCTATTAATAAGTTAAAACTAGATGATTTGGTTAATCAATTACCCACCTCTTATATTCTTGTTGGAGATTTTAACGGACATATCCCGCTATGGGGATGTTCTGATTATAACAATATGGGTAAAACGTTAGAAGACTTTATAGCCCAAAATGATATCTGCCTTATGAATAATAAAAAGGCAACTTACTTACATCCTGCTACAGGGCACTATTCCGCCCTTGATCTTACTTTATGTCACCCTCGTTATATCTTGATTATAGTTGGGATGTTCATGATGATCTATGTGGAAGTGATCACTTCCCAATAATACTAAATAATAAATATGTCAATTTAAATGACAAAAATACCTATTGGCGAATGAACAGAGCAAATTGGGAATTATTCTCAATGTTTGTAATGAAGAATTGAATACTTCAACTTTTGAAATTGCTGATGATAAAATTCACTCATTCTCAAAACTTCTACATAGCACAGCGGAAAAATGTATCCCTAAGACCACGGCAAAGTCAAAGCGTTACAAACCTTGGTTTAATGATGAATGTAAAAGGGCAATAAGGAAACGTAGAGCTGCACTTAAAAAAAATAATATTAGACCTACTAGTGCAAATTTAAATAATTTCAGAAATGAAAGGGCTAAAAGCCGAAAAATAATTAAACAAGCCAAAAGAAAATCATGGCAGAAATTTGTCTTTGGTATAACTAGTAAAACAACAGTTAAAAATGTTTGGTCGGCTATAAGAAAAATCAGCGGTAAAGTTTCTTCTAATACAGTTAATCATTTAAAAACCAGTGATTCGATTATAACAAACAAGAAAGATATTTCAGATACTCTTGCTAAAGGTTTTGCACAAAATTCTTCATCCGAAAATTATTCTAAAGAATTCCACAATATAAAACAACGTGAGGAAAAACATAAAATAAACTTTAAATCAAACAATAGTGAAAATTACAATCAACCATTTTTTTTTAAAGAGCTAAGAGAAGCACTTAATAAATCGCATGATACCGCTGCTGGCCCTGATGATATTCCTTATCAATTTTTGAAACATTTACCTCATACTTCCTTTAAGTTACTTGTATCTATATATAACGAAATTTGGTTTTCTGGAGATGTTCCAGATTCATGGAAAAATGCTTTCGTTATTCCAATACCTAAACAAGGTAAGGATCCAACCGATCCTACAAGTTATAGACCTATAGCTTTGACAAGTTGTATTTGTAAAACACTAGAACGTATGATTAATACAAGACTCGTTTGGTATCTTGGATCAAACAATCTATTAACAGAATTCCAAAGTGGATTCAGAAACCAACGAAGTACACTTGATCATCTCGTTCGTTTTGAAACTTTTATCCGTGATGCCTTTATCAAGAAAGAACACCTAATAGCGATGTTCTTTGATCTTGAAAAGACTTACGATACAACATGGAAACAAGGGATTTTAAAAGATCTAGGTGACCTTGGTCTCAAGGGTCGTTTACCAACATTTATTAACAGTTTAGTTTCTGACAGAAACTTCCAAGTTAAAATTGGGTCTACCTTGTCTTCTGTTTATAAACAGGAACAAGGTGTCCCTCAGGGAAGTATATTATCTGTTACTCTCTTTAACATCAAAATAAATAACATTGTAAAAACTCTTAATCCAGGAGTCGATTGTTCACTTTATGTGGATGATTTTCTTATATGTTATCGTTCAAAACATATGAACACAATAGAGAGGCAATTACAACAATGCCTCAATAAATTAAAAACTTGGAGCAATAACAATGGTTTCAAATTTTCACCTACTAAAACAAACTGCATGCATTTCTGTCAGAAAAGATCTGTACATAATGACCCTGAACTATTTTTAAATAACATTCGTATTCTTGTCGTCAAGGAAACGAAATTTCTTGGTGTCATATTTGACAGCGAATTGTCTTTTATACCTCATATAAAATATGTAAAAACTAAATGTCTTAAATATCTCTAAACTTGTTAAAATTTTTATCACATACCGACTGGGGAGCTGACAGAAAGGTTTTACTGCAGCTGTATAGATCTCTCATAAGATCAAAATTGGATAACGGTAGCATTGTTTACGGTTCTGCCAGGAGATAATACCTCCAGATGCTGGACGTTGTTCACAACCAAGGACTTCGCCTAGCTCTTGGGGCCTTCAGAACATCTCCTGTGGAGAGCCTTTACGTCGAAGCAAATGAACCGTCACTCTACCTTAGACGAGAGAAACTTGCGCTTCAGTTTGTTTTAAAAATAAAATCTAACCCGAAAAATCCTGTACATGATAGCGTTTTTAATCCTAAATATGAACATTTGTACGACCGTAAACCGACGGCAATAAAACCGTTTGGTTTACGTATGTTAGATTCTATACAATCGTCACAACTTAATTTACATAAAGTGATGAAGAATAATATTTTGGACAGTCCACCTTGGCAATTAAAAACTCCTTACGTTGATTTAACTCTATGTGACAATAATAAATCCAATACAGACCACCTTGTACTTCGCACAAGATTTCTCGAATTGCGCAATATACTCAGATTATATTGAAATTTATACGGATGGTTCAAAGACCGACTCGTATGTCGGCTGCGCTTCAGTTAGTAAATTCCATATTACTAAACAATTGTTACCCTCCGATTCTTCTATTTTTACAGCCGAAATTCAGGCTGTTAACCTTTCACTGGAATTTATTTCTAAGTATTCGGGTACAAAGTTTGTAGTATTCACCGACTCATTGTCGGTTTTACAATCCATTAAAACTATAAATTTGTCTAACCCTTACATAAGTACACTTCTTTTGAAGCTCAACGAAATTTCTTCAGACAAGAACATCGTTTTCTGTCGGCAATTAGTCATGTAGGCATCCGAGCCAACGAGGATGCAGACAAAAATGCAAAGTCTGCTTCAAATCTTAATGAAGCAGATATTTGCATACCCCATACAGATTTTGAACCATGTATAAATAGATACGTTTTATCTAAATGGCAAACAAGTTGGGATAGTACTATCCTTAACAAATTACACGACATCAAACCTAAGGTTTGTTCTTATACCTCCATTCATAGAGACGACAGACAGGAGGACGTTGTTCTTACCCGCTGTCGAAAAGGTCATTATAGATTAACTCATTCTTATCTTTTACAAAGGGAAGACCAACCTGAGTGTGTTCCTTGTCAGGAACCACTGACTGTTAAGCATATTTTATTAAAATGTATTGACACCAACCACATACGATCTAAATATTTTAATGTCAATACCATGTTTGATTTGTTTAAGACAGTGTCCAACTCTACACTTGTTTGTTTTTTAAAAGAAATTTGCATTTTTAACCGATTGTAATGTCTTAACAGTTTAATGTGATATCTTTGCAAATTTTAATACTGTTGTTTTCAAATATTTTTAACTTGTATATTCTCACGTTCCGAAATAGTTATTTTAGTTTTAACACTGTTAAACTTCAATGTTGATTAATTTAACTTTATTCGGCGCCGTATGACCTATAAAGTGTCGGTGTGCCGTTAAACCCAAAATGCAAATACAAATACATAATCGGCGATAATGGCGCGATTCCTGGGCTAATTAAGTTTAAGCGTGCATATTAATGATTTCATACTTTATATAGTTTTTGTCTAAAATATTCATAATATTGTTTATTAATATAGTTATGATTGACACAATTGTGTTTGATTTTGACTTAATTAATGAAGATGAATTTCCGTCAAATTCTAACAATTGCGAAAAAAATGGGATGAAAACTCGTAGATTTGATTGTTTTATCACAAAAATGAGATTTCAATATATTAGGAAACATGCGAATTTCTAGTGAAGACATGTTTAAGACAAATAATGATGTGTGTCAATATTGAAATAAAATCTCTGAACATTATGTGCAAATAGTCTTTATCCGCATTTTTAACCAATGCACATCGATAAAACTATACACATAAATAAAACATCAGCACCGAATCTGCAAAAGTGGCTTTTGTATTTGTGTTTTTATACAATGGTAATTTTATTTATAATTAGAGGCCAATTGGAGTATAAAAAACATTTCATATTTTGTAAGATGTTATTACTGATTGTTGGACATATTTCCTTTAGTTTACAGATGCCAAATCCTATATGACAACGGTGGAGACTATGACAAAGACACAGGGTGTCCGCATGTACTGCCTATGGATCGGCCCATTTCCTTTCACAGGTGTCACACACCCGGATACCTTCAAACAGGCGATCAGCCAAACATCCGAGAAAGCAAAGGGCTTCAGCGATGGATACAGACTGTTACTACCCTGGTTAGGTAATATGACATGCATTAAAACGTCCGCCAAGTAAAGAACAAGAATAAGCACGGATGAGAGACATCATAAGCGCCCAGAAAGACGCATGTGCTTTAAACAAAAAAGTATATGGGAACTAAACATTTTCTTTGATTAGCTGTCGTTTCATTTCACCAATTCATGATAGTAACGAACCGTAACTCTGATGAGAAGTAGACTATCTAATAATCTGCTTTCCGGCATAGTGTCTGTAATTACAAGCTGCATTGTTAACATCGACACACTCAATTCTATTTGTTAAACAGTTCATCGCCAGACCGCTGATAATTCCCATTTACGCCTCCTACCTTTTTGATATTTGGAAGCTTCAATTTATTGTTGAAAGCAATACATTTAGAAGTGGAAAATTCACAATTTGTTTCTACAGAGATCTTAGAACAACTGCAGTTTGATGTTATTGTCTGCTACACAATCGTCCCAATGTTTTCTATGAGAGGCGCCGCCCTCATGAATGGCCAAATACGAAACAAAGAATTGTGTTTTAATAAACCATCGCTTCGTAGTACGCTCAAGCAAAAACGATGTAAAAGATATGTTTGTTGTGTAAGAATAATTATAAAGAATGTGAGGTCTTGACCACTAGTAGATTTTTACATGCATAATTGTGCATCAGGCGATGGTTTGCTGATCAGCTCTGGCAAGAAATGGAAAAGAAACAGACAATTATTGACACCGGCATTCCACTTCGAAATCCTAAAAGGTTATATTGAAGAGATGAACGAATCTGCGTCCATGGTGTGCGTAAGTTTGGTAGTTTGTGTATTTTTAGTTCAAAAAAGGCAAACATCGTTTAATTAAAACGGTGTACTTACACATCATTTAATAGCATGGAGCCTTGCAGTCACACTATTCTTAAGACGAGGCGATCAGACGTCTTTTACAAGGGCTGGTATGCGAATTAAGGTACCTATTCCACTAGCTTTATTTGCGACTTTTATATGCCGCCGCTTGGTGTTTACTTTTTTCCCTCATAGCTGTCTAAACTCCTGTTGACCTACGTAAATGCTGAATAATTCTAGCCCGAATAAATATAAGAGTGACTCGCATTGGTAGAAATTCCTAATAGCATCATATACCATAGTGTTTCTATTAACAGTCCTCCGGGGGATGTATTGTTATTTATACGGTAATTAAAGTCAGAAAACGTAACTTGATTCTACATTAATTCAACCTCCTGTTGGCATGCTTAAATGCTGGCACAATGTTAACCCGAATGAAAAAAGAGTGACTCGCATTGGTAGAAATTCCTAATAGCATCATATATTATACAGTAGTGTTTCTGTTAAACGTCCTCGGGGGATATAAAACTATTTATACCTTTTTAGTCATACACAATACTAATCCCCTGCAGTAATATTGCTTATAGTACATAAAACGTCGCTTGATCCTACATTCATTTAAACTTAATTTCCGCCGATTGCCACAAAGTACATCGTTAGCTACTCCACTGTCTACCTACATCGTAATTGTAAGTGTCAATTACGCGATTGGTGTAAAATATATACTATTTGGTGTTTTTCTTCTTATTATTTTCTATATAAAAATAATACAAATGTGTAAGTTAATGCGTCCCCAACGCATATGGTTTACCAAGATCTTTCTTGTAAAAACTATAGCCTCGATACTTGGAGCCGACGTTCTGTTTACTATTCAAACAGATAATTTTATAGTTTAAGACTTGCTCTCTGGCAAATCGTGACACTTACTTCAACGTCAAGTTTCTACACCGGAAAATATTTCGTGCTACAGATAAGTTGAAACACAGACTACAACAACATCAACAGCATGCACGTGCAAGAGGTTAACTCTAAGAAGTGAACCCTAAACCAGAAAACTAGGACTAATGAACTTATAACAGTTTTTAAGGTTTTAGGGCGTTGTGATTGTTAGTGTTAAAATAAGGTATGTATTTTAAATTAGATTAGATTGCCGTAGCATGGGATTAATCAATGTAATGACCAAAGACAGACAACAAAACACAACCATCTTTATCTGTTCTATTTCCGGTACACATATTTCCTGCACACTGAACCATTATTTTGCTGAGCTATAGACTTTTCCGACTGACAAACTGTCAAACACACTTTGAGCAGTTATACAAACAATTTAGGTCAATGTTATAAAGTCCATTGCATAGCCTCTAAACAAAGCAGGCAGTTCTCTTCGCATCTGAGCAACTTCATTTGTGGGGGGGGGGAGTCATTCGTTATCGTGACTAATATGGGAAATACATCTGTGCCCGTCTTTAACGGTCAGAAAATTTCTATGCAATATTTCCAATATTATTTTTTTCTTTAAGTTAAATATTTGTAACATTAGGTTATCATATGCTTCATTTACGAAATGTGTCAATGTTTAACACAACTTTGCCAGAATAACAATTTTATGTGTGCAATGATTTTGACTTAAATAAAAATACTAACACAGGAAATTGCAGTCATAAATGACATGGACACAATTTATGAATTGAACGCTATGTAATACTTTTGCACAGAAAAACACTGAAGATGTACTTCTGTATAAATCAAACACTATGTTCAGTCACTTAAGAAAATGTTTCAACCGTGTTCTTAATTATAGGTTAACAGTGTGGGCTTAAAAATAATCACGTGTATGGTCAGGTGAGTTTAAGGAGGAAAATGGACACAGGCAATAATGCTTTTTTTAATGAAACCAGTGACCATAATCTCAACGAATAAAATAAACGTTAATTGCCTCGGTAGGCCCACCACTTGGTTGTTATCGGAAACTTATGACATGTTTTACAAAGGGTGTGAGAAGAGACGTTAACTATAACAAACGCTTTATAAAGAAATAGAATGTTAAAGCGTGTAAACGTATTGTTATTTATTTTTTCATGACAAAATACCAATATGGTTGTACTTGTTATATACATGTATGTTGTCACATTTCGCTTCCGTTGCTTTCCTTTTCAGAGTAAACTTCATGAAGGAACCAAATACGGTAAGAGTGTCGAGATACATGATTGTTTTGGCAGATCGACCTTGGACGTTATGTTGAAATGTGCACTCTCTTACAAAGGCAGTATGCACGACGAGGAGTAAGTGGCAGTTTAACTCATATTATCGTTATGTAATAAGTCTTTGTTAGTAACAGCGCAATAATTATTTATACCACAGGTTTTCATTTAAGATCGCAACACACACACATGTCGTAAATTGTGGCATATAACCCTATTTCTCTTGCTTTATGTTGAGGGTTATTTTCAGACTTGTCATAGCATATTTTCAGACAAATAAATCAAATTTAAAGACAAGAAACGGGTGTATACACGGCGTATATTATGTTTCGCTAGACTGTCATTATTAAAATCGCAATAGCTTCAGAAAAAATTTGCAATCGATTTTATTATTAAAGAGTGTAACTTAACATGCTATAGAAAGGAATACTTAATAATGTTCTTTTTCAGAATTACTCACTACTTGGATGGAATAAAAGAGAGTTTCAGACCTCGCGTTTAAACGTTTTATGTGAGTATAAATCTATTTAACGTATTTTATCTGAAATAAGTTAATTGTTGGTACGACGTATGTTATAGCAATATCACTTTGATAATTTAATTCATCACTTGTTTCAAAGCCTATCTTCGAGCTCTGTAAAACCGGTTTAAGCAGCAGGCATGTCGGCCCATTTGCTGACTGACCGTTTCAAGGATATAACCTTTGGGTTTGTGCTATGTTGTATTAGTATATCTCGTCACAGTTTTCGTGGACATTTTACAACGGACCGGCATGTTGATACCTTTAACCTGTGTGTTTTTCAAATTTTAATTTATATTGCAACACTCATAGGATTTTGTCATTATTTTTTATTGTTAGCGTCTTTACGAACAGAGCATTACTGCTCATAATACCAAATTAAGTTATTGTCTATATGTAGACCCTAATTTAGAGTAAGCAGTTTGTAATTGCAATTTACAGAGAGAGAGAGAGAGAGAGAGAGAGAGAGAGAGAGAAAGAGAGAGAGAGAAAGAGAGAGAGAGATAGAGCGAGAGAGAGAGAAAGAGAGAGAGAGAGAGAGTAAGAGAGAGAGAGAGAGTCATTTTGTTTTCTGGTTGAAAATGTGAAAATGTTCTTGTAGAAAACTTACCATTCAATACGCTGCTACTTGAAGGAAAAATGATTAAATAATAATCATGTGTTCTCATCCTTGAAAGTTGAAAGTACTAAAATGTACTTGTCACCTGTCACGTATAAGGTGCGTTAAAATACAACGCGTAGGTTATTCTATTTTAGAAACCCAGTTTTGATGGTCGACTTCATCTTCTACTTGACACCCTTAGGGAGGAGAGAAAAGCAGCTTACAGCAATGTTCCACAAATTTACCGGTTCTTTGATTGCTGCAAGAAAGAAAGAACTGGTAATAAGTCAAAACTTTCATACTCAAATTGTCTTAACTACAAAAGCTATTTTAACAATTTTAACAGACATCTAAAAATGTTTCTGACATTTAAATTAAGTTCCTCTGCATCCATTGATATATTTATCGAATAAATGTGTTGATGCAAACATACTTCTTATGCTAAAGATTAATAGACTGGTTTAGATAATAATAAATGTCGCATATGTCTAAACCAATAATGATGATGAAATGTTTAATAAAAATTAGAATAGCATCAATCTTTTTATCATATCACACTTATATGCCACCTCTTGTTATCACACATTTTCCTCTGTCTTCTTACCGTGATATGAACCACACCGTATGAGACTATGCATTTTGTGTAAGTATTTTGCAGCGCGTGTGTGTTTTACATGTAAATCAACTACTTTTTTCGGGTATTTACTTAATCGACCAATGATGAATATTCTTAGCGAAACGGAATTCTTGTGACAATATTGAATGAAAGCTTCAGTATAAAACCACAAAGATATTATTGTGTAATTGTTATACAAAGAACACTATAAGTCTTATAAACAAAGATTTGTTAGAATATTTATTAAATTCTTGTCGAAAACACAAATCGGAATTAGAAATTGACGCGGAAGGCAGAAATGTAACAATCTGGGATGGGATGGGATTAGCCGGCATTTTTGCCGATACTGCGCAGTGACATTTCTATCATTACAACACAGGGGCACTTATGAGGTGCCCAGGGACTGAACCCGGCCGGTCCATTATACTGACACCGACGAGTCAGGCGTGATGCTGTCCCCGTAGCCCCGAGCGTTAGGAGGGAAGCCACTACTACCAACTTTAAAGTCTTTGGTATGACCCGGGCGGGGTTCGAACCCACGACCTCCCGATCCGTCTTATGAACATAGATTTGTTAGAACATTTATTAAATTGTTGTCGGAAACAAAAATCCGAATTAGAAAATGACGTGGAAGGCAGAAACGTAACAATCTGGATAAAATGAAATAGAAACACACATGATAGTGGAAAAACTACTCAGATCATTGTACATGTATTGCAGACAGAACACATTTTACACAGCAATCCTTAATCATGCGCAGAATACAAATTGATCCCCAACATTCCAGAAGTTTCAGTTCCGTCCAATGCTTGGTGGTCCAATAATTCTACATAACTGCCGAACTATCATTTGATGAATTTTATCCGTATATATTATTACCTAGACCTCTTCTGAAATGAAGGGCAAACCGAGTTGTCTGACAGTAGAATTCAGTAAAAGTCTCGACACACATTCAAAACAATGTCCTCATTAAGCTAATTATCATACCCTTCGCGTTTTTTTTAAATTGTTTTAGTACAAAAAATGGGTTTCGAACTTCCGTTATTTTTTGACTCAATATTGTCGCGGAAAAGTTCTTGAAAAACGTTGATATATTTCGTTTAATATTATGAACATCAAGTTAGCTCGCTGGCCATTAAATAACCCTTGTTAGGTCAAGTGTTTTCACCAAATTCGACTTGAGTTGTCAAAACATCTCTCGGAACAACCAGTCATCTGAAATTGTGTATACACGTTTATTTCCTTATAATAACATATATTTTGTAAAAATCCAGCATCAGGGAATTTCGTCTGATCCTGACTGAATTATCAATAAATTTACTGATTTATTGTCTTTTAAGTTTTCATTAACTCCTGGTAAGACGACGTTTGTCGTAATAATGATGCAGGGTTTTGTTTGTTTTACGAACAATCACTGCGAATCTTGAATAACGTGAACATAACAAGATGAAGACAAGATGTTGTAAGATTGCTAATGAAATATAATTCGTACTGAAGTTCGTGTGTTATTTGAAATGTGATTTATATCGAATAACTTTACAGAAACATTTGCCTTATGGCCAGGACAAACGGCGACATCTCGACTTCTTGGACATTCTCTTGACTGCAAAAGATGAAAACGGCAATGGTTTGACGGATGAGGAAGTACAGAACGAAGTGGATACTTTTGTTTTCGAAGGTTAAGTTAAACATGGCACAGTCGACAAAAGCTTTCACTTACTTGTCAATGAATACGACATTTTTCCATTAAGCAAAGATAAAGATAAAAATACATCGACAATGAACGTTTAAATCTTTTAGAAATTTGCAATTTGTCTATATTTCTTCGAATCAGAAACATGCATAAATAAATAGAAGAAATATTTTCTATTAAAATACATGTATTATAATAAGAAATCGCTACACCATTTTATATAGTAACATCGCGGCATATTGTAGCCTTTAAAATTAAAAGCATACATTCGTCAAGAAAACACGAAAAATGCAGAATAATAATTAAAAATTGATTAATAATGATTTCAAGTACAATCACATAAACAGTTACAGACACACTTTTATGATGCAATAGACAAATGCATATCTTGTGAAGATAACACATTATAACAGACAATTGCTTTATAACATTAGTTTTGCACACAAAAAATAGACAAGCTATTTAAGCAGAGAACAGATTATATCGTGTGTTTGTGCAAACCGTATTAGGTTCTTCCATGTAATATGGAATTTATGGGATTAGACAAAATATTAGTCTACTTTAAATGTTTCATATTATTTCAGAAAATTTGAAATTCAATTCAGGAAACGTCTTTATTAAGAATGATAATAAATGTTTATTAAAACTGTTTTAGGTCACGACACGACATCCTCTGCATTAAGTTGGGCTGCTTACAGTTTCGGTAAATATCCCGAGATGCAAGAAAAGGTCTTCCGAGAAGTATTGGAACTATTAGGTGAAAGGGAAAACGTGACTGGGTAGGTCTTGAATAAATAAGACAATAAATACAATTAGAACAAGAAGACGTGGGGTGGTGGTGAGGGTTAATTTACACCTTTTTGATACAATTACACATCTTGCACGATTCAAGATACAAGATTATACGAGAACATGTATTTGACACTAATACGGTTACTATTTTACTCTAATTTTTAGCATCAAGTGATGTGTTATGCCTTATACACAACACTGATGTCGGTAATTGATATTATACATTTACCTTAATAAACGCAACCCAACAGATCAAATACGCCCCACCTCGGCCAAGTAAGCTGAGATTGGGCGTTTAAAAAACACAGTTCTGTTTATGATGCTATATGAAATTGCTACCAATGAAAAGATATTGTCATATTTGCTAGGGTTAAACATGCGTAAGTTAGACAGCTACGCCGAATAAAAAAAATGCATTTTATAAATGTTAATATATTTTTATCTCTTTTTGTTGATTTCTCGTAAGTTGTGACTATCTGACCTCGAAAGTAACATGATATGCATTAAAGAAAAGTATGTCGTTGTTGTTGTCATCTAACTGGCGTGTGTGCAATAATATGAATATACATTGTACTAATTTAGCCTAAGCGAACTTTTAAAAGAACAGATGACTCAAGCAAATTATCCCAAAGGAAGCTTGAATCAACGGTCCGATGATGAAAATATACAACAAAAGTTTTTAAATCAAACAATATATAGGTAAATAGGAAAAGGTCCTATCAAAATTTCCTTGAGGTATTTAAATCAAATCTAGCTCTAGACAAAGGCAAACAGGATAAATATAAATGTGACAAAAACGTAGAGTCAAGACTCTAAACATACAAAAAAACCATCAGATACAGCCTTGGAACGGTTAGTCGGCAAAAGGACCGACTGGGGTGCTTAAACCTGGTTTGTGGGGCTCTCCAACCTCGCACATATTGAAGGTTTTTCTATCAAACAAACAGTGTATATAAGAATATCTCGTCAAAGTGAGGCAACTAATGGTAAGCACCTGCATCGGGTGTAAAAACAGATACATATAATGTCGTAATATATATACTTGTAACATATTTAAAGAAAGCCAAATGATGTCTAGTCAAATACACCGACATAGTGAAAATCCTTGACTAAGTTTCATCTCCCTGTAGGGACGATCTCTCCAAGCTGCTTTGCTTGACACAGTTTATCAGGGAGACGATGCGGTTCTACTCACCTGTACCCCTGATTTCCCGCCAACATGACCAACCTGTAGTCGTGGATGGTATTGAGATTCCCATCGGACCAAGGATAGATTTACCCATCTCAGCCATACATCACAACCCACAAGTCTGGAAGGACCACGATGTAGGTTAAGCTAAGCTGGTCTAAATATATAAACAATTATCACAAAAATGTCTAGAGTTATTAACCTAACGGGGAAGTTTAAGTGATCAATGGATACAAGCAAAATCAACAACTCATACCAACGCTCCTTCTTTGCCATAAATATCGGATTTATTCTTTTGAATTTTAAATTTTAGAAGAGTTATTTTTGCAGTTATTTTTCTTTCTAAATCTTTTCTATACAACAATGCTTACCACATTAATGTACCACAATTCACAATGACCATATATTTACTACAGGTGTTTCTTCCGGAAAGATTTGACAATGACCATCGGGATAATCATGATGTTTATGGCTTTGTTCCTTTCTCTGCAGGAGTGAGGTATTTCAATCAAATGAATTTATTTTTTTTGTTGATAATAATTATTACATGTTGCTGATAATACTGGGTGATGTATGTTGATAATCATAACTGATGTTTGCTCATATTCATTATTACAGTCGTTGATATTTGAATTTTGATTTTTTTTTTTTAATTTTATTGTTTACAATTACCTTTAATTCAAAAGACCATTTTCCTAACCACATTGTCCATTTTATGCAACTTTTTTCCATTTCCCTTAAAAAGATATCAATGCAATTCTACAATTGTTCAGAAATTTACATTTGTGCTTCTTACAGAAATTGCATAGGCCAAGTTTTTGCGATGAATGAATTGAAGATATTTTTGGCTAAACTAGTGAAAAGGTGAGATTACATCATGATTCTGTAAAATATCAAAACTGACATTTTCTCAACAGTTAAAGCTTCACTTGTAGTTGTTTTCTTGTATAATTCGAAAGTTGGACTACTAAGCGTTTGGAAAGTATGAAATATAAAAAAACAAATTAACACTATTATATAATAATAATAATAATAATAATAATAATAATAATAATAATAATAATAATAAATAAGATAAATGGTTTGTGTTTCTGTTTACAACAGGTTTTTGATAAGCCTTGACCATACGAAGCCTACCGACACATACCCGGCCGTTATCACCAGATCTACGAATGGAATCTGGGTGCATTTGAAAGAGAGGGGTGGTGATTAAAGTGACAATTGTTGTCACGAATATTCATGTAATGGTGTGAACATTCTTACACATTTTAATAGATGTTAAGATAAATGAATATTTTCCTAGGTGTTTCCGTATTGGTAATTATGCGCTTAAATGTTGCAGTATGACAACATAATACTAACTTGAATCCTTTCCTATTCGTAATAAAGAGATGTAGTTAGAATCTTCTACCAATACAAGTTATACCGACCTGTTAATTTTTGTGTGTCATATTATGCCTGTTAATCTAAGAACTTGTTTAATGACAACAATTTAAACTGGAACATCGAAAAAACATACTTAAAACAAATTATCAATCAGTTAAAGATTAAGCCAAATTTATCTATAATGTATCTTTATCTATAATGTCTCTTTTCTATAATGTCAATAATGTCCAGGGGGGATTGTTCGTAAAGAATGTAAGTTTTATTAGATATCTGAACCAAGATTTTATTTTTCGCATTATTAATTAATGATTGTCTGATAAGATAATAGAAAATAATGTACTGTTGTAAATTTGGAAAAATATGAGGACAAAATAGTCAAATTTAATTCAGTTGCTTAATCAGTGTGAAGAGAAACAATGGTAATGGATTGTGCAAAATTAAAAACACGCGCGATACACCACAGGCCGTTATAAAACCCTTACCATTCTGCTTTTAGTTTTAGATTATTCATATTATCATAGTTTGAATGCTATTATAGTTAGATAGCTTTAACCCTTAAAAAACAATACACAGTGTATATTATGCTTAAAACTGTGTTTTAGTTTGACGCCTTTTCTGCTCCAGAAACGTGTGCACAACAAAATCAGTGTCTCCGCGCAAACATGCAGCGTCTTTATGTAGTCATTTATAGAGAAAAACTATGGATTAAACAATGTTATTCTATAAGCGGCTGTTTCTAAAATTAATATTTCAGTCATTCTAAAGCTTAGTGACTATTAGATTTAAAAAAGATTTAAGTTTTAAAAATAGTCACATCCTCATTTGTCGTCAAAAGTGACTATTTTCTTCTGTGTATTCTATTACACAATATTTTGAGGCAGTTTCTTAGTACACTGTAATCATTTGATTTTATTTTCATGTTTGGTTGTATCGTTAAAAACAGGATTGTTTTAGGCAGGATTGTTTTCCATCGAGTTACTCAGTTCTTTTTATGACGCTAGAAACTTTGTTTTAAAAAGAGTCCATTCGTTCCTGTTAACTGTGCTTTTTATAATTGTATTTATATATTTGTCATCAATCTGATTTACCTATGACCATGTAACTCAAATCATGGAGTAATCCTTATATAAATTAAGACTGTGTTGAGGTCAGTCTATAGTTTAAAGGACCTGGGTAATGTGATATTGACTGATGACACAATGTCAATGTGATATTGACCGACGACACAATGTCAATGTGATATTGACCGATGACACAATGCCAATGTGATATTGACCGACGACACAGTGTTAATGTGAAATTGACCGATGACGCTGTGTCTATGTGATATTGACCGATGACACAGTGTCAATAAAAAGGGTAAAGATTGTAACAGAGGAAAATTAGTAACGTCTTTTATTTCGAGGGTTCGATGTCTAAGAAATTTACAAAATAGTCAATTGGTACAGTCATTTGTTTATCCCTGGCAGTACTGATGAGCTGAACCTTTTCAAGTGGCGTTGGTTGCGATGGATAGTAGATTACACATAACATGAGTAAAATACCATATATCCTTTAACCCAGTAACTAAGCAACAGGAAATATAACGTTTTCAGGTAGAAATACAGACGTTTTGTGAAGAAAACCATAGTTTTTAAATCCAATGATTCCAACATCCAACAAATGGGACAATTATAAAATAAGCATACAAGCAAAGCAAGAAGTACTGCAACCTCTTCATACGGCATTATATTTTCCAAAATATACCAGACATTTAGATTTACAATCCTATGAAATTGATTCTTAAATATTAACATAGATCTTTATTACACTATTCAACCTCTTTTACCTCTATCTGAAACAGAAAACAATATAAATGTATTAATTTGAAACATGCCTGAAAAATATTTACGCGTCTAGCCGCCTTACCCAGATATCTTTGTTTCATTCTTGCACTTCTTTATCCCGGTCTGAATAGGGTTCACTAGTGCTAAAGGTCATACAGTTTCATTGTATGTACCCCCGACTTTACGCATTCATCTCTCAAGACGTTGTCGCAAACGAGATCACCCGAAAAGTAAAACCTAGAAAAAAGAAACGTTTCTCTTCTCGTGTCATTGAAACGTTTGTTCACAGAAATAGCGCCAGACCAATTGTGTATCGCAATAGCTCTGATGAGTACTATTTGGAAGGCGTTAACTAATCAATCAGTGGATTTTGACCTGTGTAGATCCAGGCGACAATAGAACAAAAGTTTTAGTTTATTCATTAACCCTCATTATTAATTTTATTTATACAAATGATAAAGAAGTATGGGGTTGTGCATGTATATGCAATTAATTTTATATTGTTTTACTCTATATTATAAAAACTATTTAAAATGAGGTTCACATGTATATTTTTCATGAAATAAATGAATAATTAATTTCTATAAATGTTTGCATTTGTAATTAAGCAAGTAGAGATAATGTGCCACGTCATTTGCAGTGCTATGAAAACTTTGAGCGAATATGTTTCCATGCAACAACAGGGTTAAAAAAATGCAGCACCGCACAGTTTTCCGCAAATATATACGGTTACAAACCTTCGCTGACATCATAATGTGCACTACTTATGGCATACTTTGTTTTGACTTTAAAACATAGCACTAAATTGCAAGTTTCAGCTGCAATTTTATTTAATATATCCTTGTAACATGTTAAAGCATTCGATTTGTTACTTATTGCTTATTAAATGATAAAAACATTAAAACAGCATCGTCTTTCTTACGAAATAAAGCCTCATTGGACAAAAAATGTCCGAAAATTGCACAATGACAATATCAGTTTTGTCATTAAAATATACGAAATTCATATTGCAAAGAAAAAGTCATAGTTTTTAGCTTATCTTGATATATTTAGTCTTCCGCGTATTGTTTCCCTGCCTAAATACAAACAATTTCATCATGTATTTTGATTTTAAAACGCGTGTAATCATTGAAAAGGTATGTTTCATGTGAACCAACACTACGAACAATTAACACACTCATGAAATACGTTCAGACAAAACAAAGAATATTGAGTGTGATCGAAATTACAGTCTACATTGAACTGTTTTATAGTCACGCCACAATTTAAATAATCTAAAAATATTTGTATACAGGTTCAGCCTTTATTTACATTTTTGTTTTGTTTTGGAAGAGCTATCCGAAAGAACGATGGTATTTGCGTTCTATATAAAGAGTATGTGTAATTTAACATAATGCCCAGACACTCCCTTTGTTGACAATCTGCAACAGTCAAGGAATTGTGCAAGTTGCCCATAGTCAGGATGTGGCTGTTTCATTTATTTACAGTAATGTTTTGCTTTGTTTTGCTTTCTTTTCATTTCATTTATTATTTAATGGTTAAATTTTGCGTAGTCTAAGCTGTATGTGATGAATAACACACCATGCAACTTGTCCCGTAGGCATATTATGTTATTTGTTCCATAGCCTAGAAATCTACGAATTAAAACTTGCAATAATATGTAAAGTCTAGCATAAGAGAGTCTTTATATTAATTTGCCTAAACTATCAATACTTAAAGAAAACTGTCCAACTGTATTGGCAATGTTGTTATATTCTCCACAAGGAGAAGGCTTTAATAGTATCTTGCCTGTAATTGACTTGAAGCACGGTACGTTTCGTGATAATATTTTGCAATAAAATATATTAAATAACTGTATATGTTATACTTATAGTTTAATGTTTTGTGTTATTATATTTCTTATATAGATTATTTTTGCCCCAGTCAAACGACAAGTTTGTAGAATATATAAGTCGATAAAATAGAAAATGTATCATGACTACCTTAAAAAAGGGAGTCTATTAAACAATAAAAGGTTTGTTGATATTTTACTAATTTTACTCTTGCTATATAAATATATTATGTTTATTGAATGGGCCTTAATATAAATGTAAATTTTGTTAACTGTATGATTCGGTTAACTGATAGATTTTTACACATTGTATTGTAGTCAATACCACCTATCAAAGATAGCTCTATTTTAGTAATTAACCTTCACCAGAAACATAAAAACGGGGGAAATAGGTTTTGCAAATTTGTTATGTTTGTGCTGCTATATATTTAATTAGACTTCTTTAATCAGTCTGGGTTTGCGTTTATGTTTTTACAGTTAAATATAAATAAAATAGGTATAAATTTAGGGACATTGAAAGAGTTAATTACATTTATATAAGCAACGAATACTGAAATATTTATACCGTGTAAACAAGCCTGACAAACTATGCATGTCAGTGCAAAGTAAGAAATAATGCCTGCAATTCATAAAGGTAAAATGAAATTGTCTGGATAATGTTTAATTACCTAGGAATTAGGAGGATACAATGTGCTTCAGATAAAAATTAAATATAAAAAATGTGTTTAAATAAATAAATGACAGTGGTAAAATAATACATGTACGACAGCGTGTCGACATTGTCGTAATATTATGTATATTATCACACAAGTAAACGGGAATATTAAAGGTGACTGATTATTATTATTTAACTAAGGCTAATGTGGTATGTGTTTCTCATTTCTTTTTAAATTTGTTATATTCTTTAACTACAAAAACCATGGAACAAATATGATTAAACTCTTTTATTTATGATTTATAAAGTAAATGTCATTTTGAGGAGTCTTGCACTATTGGAACTCTCAGTATGTTAATAAAGGATCCATACATGTATATTCTATGCCCTTTCCTACCAATGCATGTCTAAAAGTCGTCGTATGTGGTAAAGATAAAGTGAATAATTTGATGTACTCAAGCTATCCTCGATATTGTATTAAATAAAACTGTCCGTATATATAAAGAGGAAGATAATGTGACTCGTAACAGATGTGTTCTTACTTTCAAGTCGGCCCATATTGCCGACTGACCGTTCCAAGGCGGTTACTGTCGGGTTTGCTCTTTTCCTTAAATGACTCATAACAAATGTGCTCTTACTTTTCGTTTGGCATGCATGTGAAATACCTTTGTTCTGTGCCTTTTCGGAGTTTGGTATATGTTGCAATACTCATAGGACTTTGTCATATATTCTTATTCATGATCACAACAATGTTACTTGTGCAGTGTGGCGGTCGTAAAAAATCTCCCCGTGCATGTAATCTATGTTGTCATTTAATTTATCCTATAAGGATTGTTACGTGTTTTTCTTTTGATGGACATTGAACTTTGGTTCTTCAATTCCATCTTTACATGAACACGATACTACAACCATTTATTCGTCTCTGGTCATGTTTGTTCAAGATTCAGAAAGTTAATTTTAATTGTGGTCAACCGTTTTTGTGTTGTTTTTTTCAAATCGAAATAATACCATATTCCTTTTCTGAACACTATGTGGACATTATTTTTCGATGACGTCACTACTTTAGTCATAACGTATAGAAAATATCAACGCATGGACAATTTGTTTTCAAATCCATCGTTTTTCTTTTCGTTGCTTGCATTTGAGAAACTCGTCAGGAAGTGCGAGGTTAGAGCTCTGTAAAACCGGTTTAAGCACCCCAGTCGGTCCATATTGCCGACTGACCGTTCCAAGGCGGTAATTGTCGGGTTTGCTCTTTTCCTTAAATGACTCATCACAAATTTGTTCTTACTTTTCGCTTGGCTTGCATGTGAAATACCTTTGTTCTGTGCCTTTGCGGAGTTTGGTATATGTTGCAATACTCATAGGACTTTGTCATATATTCTTTTTTATGGGCAGTTATAAAAGACATAATTTTTTAATAAAAATATAATAACATATAAATAAACACAATCGTGATCTTTGCTTTAAAGAGATATCGACGACAGAGCAAATAATTTGGATAACGATAAGTTATGATCCTAAAAGGCAGTAGTTGTGCGGTTTTCTTAGTTTAAGGATAGCTTTCTCTGCAGCTCAGATAGGGAATGCCTGTTTGCAATGGGGATAGAGGCTTAATGTTTCACTGCTCACACATATATGGCATCAATAAACAGCATTGTGTTTGTCGTATACCACCTTAAAAGCATACAGGGGAATACCGAAACTTGTGACTTTCTATAAATAACTGACCGATAATCGGAATATACTTTTAGTCTGGGGCTTCTTCCCCTGGTGTAATAGGGTCAGGCCAGCGAAAATAATGGTGGTATATAGTTTATATAGGGAAAGGTATTTTGTGGCTCAAGCGAACAATTGTTTCCGCAATCTATAGAAAAAATAAAAATAAGATAATGATGGATACGTTTTCCTGGATCAATTCTCTGGGTTGATCAATAAAACGAACATTTAAAGTGTGCTGTAATTTCGGACGGCACTTTATTCCGGATAACTATATGGGTGAACATGACGCACTTACAATATTAGCTAAACTCAATAATGGTACGTGATCGGCATTTTAATCAAATTTTGATTACATTAAGCAAAAAAGAGTACAAAAGTAGCATACTAATCAGGTTTCTTAAGATTAAAACAAAAGAACGAAAGAGAGACAGAGAGGGACAGAGAAATAGCAGGGGCGTCGAAGACCAATTTTGACATTTCTTCTAGGTGGATTAGGTGAAAATATTTTTTTAGGAAATGTGTTCAAAAGTGTATCTGGACAAGAGGGGGATCTTTTAGTTTGTTTCTTAAACTGAGCATACAGCTGTGAAGAAAGGCGAAGACATAAACCTTGAACAATACTGCTGATAACTGATTCAAATTCTTCCCATTAAGTATGCGCAGACAGACAAACACATATTTTCCTTTAAGTTGGGCCGTAATCGGATGCATTACGTACTTGATATCAATGATACCAATTGCTGTTGACATGAAACTGCACAGTGAATACTTTGTTTTCTTTTGAAATATAAAACAGTTTAGCCCTCAATTAATAGCACACAGCTATAGCTAAGGTTTCTATGCAAAAAATAAGCATATGCTTTGGTGTTAAATGAATTTAATCTTAGGCAAAACTTTACTGCAATTATCTTATGAAGTTGAACAATTGACTATATCAGTCACATTACTGAAAAAGAGAATTATGACGCATTTCGTTGTCGGGAGAAATAACAAGTTTCAATCTAAAATAATCGGATTAGTGGCAAAACTAAGTGTAATACCATAACCTTGTATGGGAAGAACGTGATTTATAACTTAAATTAATAAAATTTAAAACAATCGAGTCTATATAATTGCATAATCATTTATATTAAATATGAACTTTTTCCCCAAATTTTCTTATAAAACTAAAAACATCATCGACCTCTTTATATTGACATTTAAAATGCACAATAAGTTGAATATTTAGTTGCAACATATTAATGATAAATGACGATTATTACCAATGTGATGGGGGCTTCCACTATAAAACTTTATCACTCTGTCTCTTAGAAATGTAATTAAAATGCCGACTTTTCACTCTTTCCCTTGGTTACATAATTATAATTCTGAACAAAATGCCGGTCTTGTTCATGTTATATTAATGTTTGGTAGATTTAGGTCAGTTTCATAATATATCACTCATAAATTTATCCGTATTAAGTGTCGGTCGAAATAACGGTACACTTTTAATATTTGCATGATTTCTTAGCTCTGAGAACTGATCAGGGAAATCTAATCCAGAATTGAGGTTCTATTTATGTTTACCTATCACTTGTGAAAAGAATTTATTCGTGAGAAACAAAATTCAGCATTTCTCTATATAATCTGAAGACCATCTTGGGCCTCCATCATTTGCTTTGCCTGACATTCCCTCGCAGGGAACCAGATTGAATAAACAGTTTAACCCTTACTGGTAACAGACACACCAGAAGTGTACTCGTATTTGACCCAGATTGCATAAGCTAAGGTTGTACACAGTAGGTTACATCAGAACGGTGAGGATACAGTCAGTGAGATTTTCAATCGGATCACAACTTGGGTAAGTCTTATGTTTATCACACATTCATATGCACATATTTATAACTGCGATTTCGGAATTGCATGTGTAGCTAACCATAAAACTTTGATGACAGGTGAGGCAAAAACGTGTAGGTAAAGCACATTTCGTACAGGTGGGGTCTACTTTCAATTGACCAGTGTCATGCTTTGCTATAGTGCACCTATTGTTCGTCGCATCAGTTCAAATTTTAAGGCAAAAATGTTTTGTGGACGGTGGTGTACTTGTGGTTCGACTTCGACACTAATTTGAAATTTCTGCCTACAAACTATAGCTGGACTTCGCAATTATCATACCCATTTGGCGTGAATAAGATGAATTTAAAATTAAACTAAGCATATAAAATTCTGAATTCACGGGACAAAACACTTCAAACTTAGAACATAACATCTTGATGTCGCGAATTAAAAATATATCAGTATATGTTATAAGGTTATCATTCGACAGCTGTACATTTTGTTATATAAATTACACATGCTTACATGAAAACATCTGTATATTAAATGATGACAATAATTATCATAATGAATTTTTAAAAAGTTGTTATGAGCGGACCTAGCGGGAGTGGGTCGGGTGCGGAACCCCCATGAAATTTTAAAATATACCTTCCAATATGGTATTTTTTCCAGGGTGTGTCACATCTTTATGGCACTAGTAGAATTTTTGTCACATATGTGTTCTGTGCTACAGACAAGACGAATTAGTTCGTATTATTTTTAATAGTTGTAAAAAATTATTTTAGGAAAAAATAAAAAACGCATGGAAATTAAATTTAGTAAACAATACTTTCTATGAAGATATGTCAAGTATGTGAAATGCAAGAAATAGCACTATTTGTTCTAATTGTTTAAATTTATATTCTAGATGTCAAAACGCTTCCTTAGGCCCCCTAACGCTACTCGTACCTATAGATCTCGCAAAATCTGACCTACCCTCTAATCCCAGGAAAAAATGATCACAGATTATAGTTTATTGTCGCCGAGATTACAGTTTAAATTCATGGAAAATCTTTCTAGCGGCTCCTGAAATGCATGACATGGATGGCTCTGCTTAGCTGCTTCATCTCACAAGAGCATGCACCCAGACAGCCACCACTCTAGCACCTATTGTGCTCGCTCGATTAGGACCACCACCACCACCACCCCCCCCCCCCACCCCCACCCCCCAAAAAAGGAACAGAAAGAAAAAAAACCTGAAAAATCCTGTATTCGTCCTCGGGTGTATCTTAAACGTAGGTACTAAGGTAAATACAATGAAGTTAAGTGCAAAATACGCGATATGGATATGTACCGTTTTATTGTAAAGGGCACATATGCATGTTAAAATATTAAAATAATTTCTTCTTCGTCAGCACTTTTCCATGTGTCGTCATCCGTTGAAAAGTGTCCCATTTATTTTCTGACATTTAAGAGGTAGGTCTAACTACCGACCTATTAAGAGTCAAAAACTAGGGGCTTTCTCAAGCATAGTTGCGTTAGATATGATCTGTACAGTGATAACAGGCGCCTAGGGAAAATACCTTGTGTATTTTAGCTGAATGCACTACCACTGCCTCATCCGCTACACGCATATGTCATAAATATAACCTAAATACAGTTTCCGCCAATTGTTCAAACAATGTTTCCGTGGGTAAATTATGCCATAAAAGGTATATTTAATGTTACGCTGGGTAGAGTTCATTGTATAAACAGACGTTTTCAACATGTTGACAGACAACTTGCTGATTTCGACGAAGACGAACTGAGACGACGCAACAGATTCTCTTACACGATCCGCTTATCGGTCGATGGACGACTGCAGCGAAAAACGCGATGAAACCAGGCGTTCGACAGCACGTCATGATCGCGTTGCGTTTTTAAGGGTCAGTTATTTTTGAACAGGTTAACGGTGACACTTCGATATTGACGTTCCATTTGCTCTCTCTCTCTCTCTCTTTCTCTCTCTTTCTCTCTCTCTCTCCCTCACAATCGCAATGCACTGTGATTTGTTTACTTAGTTTACCTTGGGTTGAAATTTGCTATAGCTGGTAACCTAACCCAAGTGGTAAATGTGTTTATGCAAACGATTAGACCGGGATAGTAATCATGCCATCATACTAACCTAGGGTATGTTAAACTGTGGTTATATTTTAACCATTGGACAATAGTCTGCTTGTAGTAAAACCCATAACCGAACAGTTGCAAACTGGTCTGGGAGACTGAAAGCGCGTTTGTACTACATTGTTGTTCACGATGCCAACAAAATGTATATTTCTATAAGTTTATTTTCTTTGTCTCCCCATCTTAACAAGGATATCAGAAATGAAGGGAGTTGTACAGACGTGTACCATATGATTAGACCAATAAACCGGAAATGACTTATAATAACTATAACTATAACCATATAACTATAACTATAACTATAACAATATCAATAACTATAACTATAACTATATATATTTATAACTATATATATTACTATATATAACCAATATTCCCTATTAACTATTATAAGTATATATTTCATGTGTCTGATGTACCTTTGTAATTACAGACCTTTCTGGCACTCGACATTTTTTTTGTCTAACTAAAATAAAATCTGTTGATGAATAGACATCACAATTCTGCACTCTGTGTTTACTCTTATACCAGTTTTTGTCAATTGCCTGGTTGTATGTTTGTTTAAATTGCAATAAAATTGTAAATTATTGATTTAAATTATCCCACTTGATTTGGGTTATTTGCATAATCCCACACCTAACTACCACACGAATTTTTAAAGGCTTGTACCTTTATCAAAAACGGCTCAAAATATTTCCTGATACGCATGTCTGCTTTAGGGACCATTGTATTTTGACAGCTTACGATGCGCCCTATTAATCCAAACCAGACAAAATAAACTCATAAAAACACATTCTGTCATTCGGTAGCTAAAGAGACTTACATGGTTGGGAATTTGCATTTATACGCGAATTCAAATTGGTGGGAAAAAAGTAGGCAATAGCCTAACATCTAATCTGACTATGAGCACCATCGGTATTAATGCAAGGTAGATGTAAGGCAAAGTCTGCATTTCATACCACGCTGAAGAGCTCACAATTCATATTCAGTCCTCATGAAAAACAACACATTTCACATGGTAACGGTATTAATTTAGACTTTATTTCAGTTATGTTAATGTATTCTTACGCTAAAACATTACCTTGGTTAGACCCAAAAAAGAACACACTGTGATAGCTTTAATAAAAACTGTCATACTGTAATAGTATCCGTTGTAGCGGCTCGATAAGTAGCACAGACATATATTCACATATATAGTACATATATTCCTGTTATTTTATTTTTAAGTTTATTTACTACTAGCGAGTCTATTCAATACACTTGTAGATCTACCCAATACAGTAAACAATTTCCGGACTATCTTTATCGAATTGGCCATTTAAAGCATGAAAAACTATATATATATATATATATATATATATATATATATATATATATATATATATATATATATATATATATATATATATATATATATATATATATTAACACTAAACAATGAATATTAATGAAATTATAGCATCTTATTGCAAAAAACGGTGCACTGGAAAAATGCACACAGGGTGGAAATGCATCGTTTATCCTAAGTGCTTTAAAGCTGCGTTTAGTCAACAATTCTCTTTTTCGGATAATTTTGTTTTTGAAGTCCGTTTGGCTTTTAAAAAAACAGTTTCTGCCAACTGATTTTGGTTTGATTCAAATTGAGCAACCATTGCAACTTTTTGTTTTAAAAAGTTTTTTTCATGTAAAATGTTCAGCCTTTAGCTACGATTACAATAAACAGGGGCTAATAAATAACAAACACACCAAAAAAACAACAACCGTAAACAAATATAACAGCATCAACCAAAATTCGTTCAATGACTTTAAACAAACTTTGCGTTTACATAAGATTACTGATACAAAACAAAATGATAGTAAACCAATATGAAACAATTACATTAATAGAGATGGAGTCCATTATATCAATTTTTACATACACAAAATAAAATTATTTATTATCTAATAATTATCTTATCCAATGCACCGATTGTTTTCTTCAACGACGTATGAAACAGACGCCGTCCATCTGTCAAAGCCTCTTTTAAAAGGGAGACAGTACGGGTCATCCCATTGTAAAGACAAGACCTATCAAAAGACACTACGATTCCCCTTTTCCCAGATCTAGATTATTAAGCGGTTACAATATGTCTTAGATTCTTTTACCAGCACAGACAATTGAAGTTGAAAATGGACTAGACTTGCAAAAATATTTTACGTTATTTCTCCTATTGCCATGAGTCCCGCTTTTGATAAATAACCCCCCCCCCCCCCCCCCCCCCCCCCCCCCAGATTGCAAGGAATATACATATACTTTAACCTTGACAAAAAGGTTGCAAGCGTGAACAGTAAAGCGGGCGAGAGGGTCGTGATAAAAACGGCATGTAAATTGCGACGCTGCTCAAATGCGACTTTCTTGCGACTTTTTTAATGGACCACCTCATGCAAGAACACAGCTACCCACCCAAGGAAATATTAATCTAACAAGATCTCTATGCATGACAGGTAATTTCTGCATATAATCCGTGTCTCGAAATGTTAAATCTGTTATTAGGCTAAACATAAGGTAATGCTATTCCGTAGTTTATATACCAACATTGTTCTCAATGATTCTTTTCTTTTCAGCGAAGATGTTTGTCCAATCAATTCTCGCCGGATTGGCGGTAATGGTTACATGGAAAGTGCTGACTACGCTCGTCTGGTATGTTGGTCTCTGTCGGCAGATGCGGAAAATACCACAGAAACCAGGCCATTGGCTCTTCGGAAATTTAGCCGACGTAAGCTTTATTATCATGACGTTACATTGTTTCTTATTATATCTGACGTGTCCTAAAATATTTCTCCTTTCAAGTTTTGCGCTATGTCGCTGTAGATGTATTAACAAAAGATAAATACTGAACAAAATTGAAAACTTGGTTAAATGGTTTTCATTCTACCTACATATTACTTATGACCTATTAACTGTCATTTACAAATGTATATTTTGTTATCAAACTATCGATAATCAACTGTAAGAAGAGAGGAAGAACATCATGCCATTCATCAGACAACATATTGGAACTTATATAACATCACCATTCTCCTAATTTTATTTTGTAAACATATCTGGTGACATTTTTAGGATAGGTCATGATGTCTGCATCGTTATTCATTTTTTAAGTAAACTATCATGATATGATTCTCGGGGCATGTCCTTGAAATCTTAAGGAAAAAGACTTATAATTAGGTTCTTTATTGGGTTAAAAGGACAACCAGATCAGATGTTGATCACAAAAAATAGATGGGTAAGAAAAATACTACTACGCGTCAATTGGGAGCTTAAGGAATACGCTTGATAAAGACATTGTCTAAAATGTTTTTAATGTATTTCAATGATGACCAAAATTATCCTGCATTAGGTGATAATAATTTGTTCATTTGGGTAACAGTGGTTACCAATCTTTGAGGAGAAGTGCTTGGAGGCACGTACGTTTTTGTCTAAAAAGAGATATCATTATCGGCGTTAAGGGTGATATCATTGGGTCGAGAATGTTTAAGTGTGAATTTTCATGATTTTATATTTTAAGCAATTTTTGCTCCAATATCTTCCTAATATTGATTCTTAATATAGTTATGATTGACACAATTGTGTTTAATTTTGGCTTAATTAGTTAAGATGATATTTCATCAAATACTTAAAGTTCTGGAAGATTTTAGAAATAAGCTCGTAAGTTAAATTGTTGTTTCACAAAAACGAAATTTCATTATATTAGTAAATATACGAATTATATTATAAAATAAAGAAAAACATTGCTTTGAGTAAATTTTTAAAAGTTTAAAATAAAACTTCTTATGTGCAAATAGATAATCGTCTTTAACCGCATTTTTAACCAAATCATCATCGGTAAAACTATCTATATAAATAAAACATTAGCACGTCTCTGTTAGACAATAGCAGAAGTGGCTTTCGTATTTGTGATTTTGCACATCAGTTATTTTAATAATATTAAAACGATTTCAGTATATTTTAAAATACATTTTATATTTTGTAAAGTTCATATTAATGATTGTTGGATATTCTTTCTTTAGTTGACAGATGCCAAATCCTATATGACAACGGTGGAGAATATGACAAAGACACTGGGTGTCCGCATGTACTGCCTATGGATCGGCCCATTTCCTGTCGCAGGTGTCACACACCCAGATACCTTCAAACAGACGATCAGCCAAACAACTGAGAAAGCAAAGGGCTTCAACGACGGATACAGACGATTTATTCCGTGGTTAGGTAATATGGCATACAACAAAACGTCCGTCCACTAAATAACAAGAAAAAGAGTGGATGTGTGACACCCAAGGCGCCACAGAAAGCATGCGTTTTTTAAAAAAAAACAATGACTGTCCTGGGAACTAAGCACATCGATTATCGGTCGATTCATTGTATAAATGTAATAGTAACGAACTGTAACTCCAATGAGAAGTAGACTTATTCTACTTATTCTACTCTGTTTTTCGATATGATGTCTGTAATTACAAGCTGCATTGTTAACATCCGCATAATAGAGTTCGTTTGTTAAACAAAGCATCGCCAAACAGCTGCGAATTCTTATTTATTCCTGCTAACTTTCTGATAGATGTAAGGTTCACTTTATTGTTGAATGCTATACTTTTAAAAGAGGAAAACTCCTATTTTTCTTTAAAAAAGATCCCACAGAACAGCAGCGATTTGATGGTAGTGTCTGCTACAAGATCATCCCCATGTGCTTTCAATGAGAGGCACCGCTCTCATGAGGGCGCCAAAATACGAACCAAAGAACTGTATTTTTATTTGCAATTGTTTCATAGTGAGTTCAAGCAAGAAATTAATTAAAGATATGTTTGTTCTGTAAAATAATTATAAAGTATGTGAGGTCTTGACCACTAGTAGATTTTTACATGCATTATTGTTAACCATAATTTACACCAGGCGATGGTTTGCTGATCAGCTCTGGCAAGAAATGGAAAAGAAACAGACAACTATTGACACCGGCATTCCACTTCGAAATCCTGAAAAGTTATATTGAAGTGATGAACGAGTCTTCTTCCATAGTGTGCGTAAGTTTGGTAGTTTTTTTTAATTTTTAGTTTAAAGTCACTATCTTTTAATTTAAACGGTGTACTTATACATCAATTAATATCATGGAGCCTTGAAGTCACACTTTCCCTAAAACGATGCGATGAGACGTCCTACCTTTATAGTGTTACTAGGGCGAATTAAGGGAGCAATTCCACACTAGCTTTATTCACGACTTGCATATGCCACGGCACGGACGGTTGTTACTTTTTTACACTGTAGCAGTCTAACCTCACTTTTGACCTACTTAAATGCTAAAGCAAGTCGAGCCCGAATGAATATCAGGGCGATTCGCATTGGTAGAAAATCCGAATAGCCCCAAATATCGTAGTATTTCTATTAAACATCCTCGGGGGATGTATAGTTATTAATACAGTTATTTAAGTCGTAAACATATCTAAATCAATTTACTTCAGTATGTATGTATAGTGCATAAAATGTCACTTGATCCAACATTCATTTAAACTTAAATTCTGCCATTTGCCACAAGGCACATCGTTCACCTCCTCACTGTCTAACTGCTTCATAAATTTTAGTGTCTATAACATGAGGAACTTCAGAATTATGAGACGCAGATTGAGCGAGAGAGACTAGTGTAAAAATGTTGTTTAATATTTTCGTGTTCTTGTTCTTCCGACTGTGTTTTTTCTTTCCATAAAAATAAACGTGATAAAAATGTTTGAGTTAATGCCTAACCAATGCCGCATATCTTTTTCTTGTAAACTCTATCTCCTCATTACCTAAAACCGACGCCCTGCCTACTATGTAATCAAATTATTTTATATTATGATATATTCATTTATTTATTTGTTTTCTTGTTTGTTTATATATTATTCTATTCTGTTATATTTTATTTCCGTAGCATGCGATTAACCAATTTAATGACCAAAACAGACATCTTTATCTGTTCTGTTTCCTGTACACAGATTTCCTTACGCAGAAGCGTTATTTTGCTGAGCTGTGTGCTTTTTCCCCACTGATTAACTGTCTCACACACTTTGAGCAGTTATACAAACAAGTTAGATAATTGTTATATAGTCCATTGCATGGCCTCTAAACGCAACCAGAAGTTCTCTTTGCAGACACACCTAAGGAATTGCATTTGTAAGGGGTAGTTCGTTATCGGGATTAAAATGTGAAATATATTTGTTCATAATAATTTACGATCATAAATTATGCAGTTGTTACATTCCTATTGTTTGGTGTTGCTAAAACTATTTGGAAAAAAAAGTGAAATGAAGGGTAGCAACTACTGATTATATAAAAGAAATGTGTCAATGTTTAACACAACATTGGGAGACTATTTTATTAGTGCAATGATTTTCCATGAATAAAAAAATCGAACAAAGAAAATCGGATAATCATAAATGACATCGAAACAATTTATGAATGGAATGCTATGCTATACCTTCGCACCAAAAAAGAAAGTATTAAAGATGTATTTCTCTATAGAGCAATCACTTTGTTCAGCCAGTTATGGAAACTTTTTACCGTGTTTTTAATAATAGGTTAACATTATGGTAAAAATAATCACGTGTATGATCAGGCCAGTTTAAAGAGGAAAATGGACACAGGCAATAATGATTTGTTTATAATGGGATAATTGACCATTATTTAAATGAGTATAATACAATTTTGTTGCAGCAATAAGCCTATCACTTGGTTGTCATCGGAACTTTATCGTATAAAATTGTCGCAAACAGTAAGAAGATACGTTAAGTGGAACAAATGCTATATACAAGCATGTAATACTTTATGTTCATCTAACAACCACAGTAGTGATAACAACGCATGTACAATTGAAGTATCTCATCGAGAGTGCATGTCTGTTCATGTTTCATTTGCATAGCAGTCGTTAAAATAGGTATTTGATCAAGAACGCAATTATCACAATATTACACAACATTCCACACCTCATTGCTTTTTGTAAACCACAAATTTCGTCTTTCTTTTTCTCAAAAAAACATATAAGGAGCTCTATGCAAAGTGCCTCGTCGAAATTGGCCGGAAGCACAAGTTGTAATGATATGACAATTTACATTGACATTAGTGGGTGCACTTTTCTCAACATTTCGATGGTTACTTTTGCAATATAAACACCATTACAGTCTGTGTATTCAGTTTGGGAATGATATAATCAAATCTAAAAAGCAGACAGCAATAATAAAACCACTATTTCTTCCACTTTCGTATTGTTATTCATATATTTGTAACAAACAGACCAATATGGTTGTACTTGTTATATACATGTATGTTGTCACATGTCGCTTCCGTTGCTTTCCTTTTCAGAGTAAACTTCATGAAGGAACCAAATACGGTAAGAGTGTCGAGATACATGATTGTTTTGGCAGATCGACTTTGGACGTTATGTTGAAATGTGCACTCTCTTATAAAGGCAGTATACACGACGAGGAGTAAGTGGCAGTTTAACTCATATAAACGTAATGTAATTATTGTTTAATAAATTATAATTTGCAACACCGGTTTTCAATTCAAATCGCGTTTATAGTGGTGCATGACATTGATTTCGCTGACCTTATGTTGATGTTCATTCTGAGACTTGTAAACAACACGTGTCTGAGATGGCATAACACAAGAAACGGTATCGCATCTATAAGAGATATATCGACTTGCTGTCTGTTACATGCGTTTCGAGGTAAAATGTACATTTTTGTTCAGATTAAAATTTAAAAATAAAGAATGAGTCTATACACGGCGTAATTTATGTCTGATTAGATTTGTGATTGTTAAAATCACAACAGAAGTAAAAAAATAATTGTGCAAGAAGTTTTGTTATAAGACAGTGTAAAGAATCATGCTGCTGAAATGAATACTTCAAAATGTTTTTTTACAGAATCACTCACTACTTGGATGGAATAAGAGAGTTTTCAGACCTCGTGTATAAACGGTTTTTGTGAGTATAAAATACAACTATTGAGGTTTAAGTCTCTAAAATACGTAGAGGAAACATTGCTTTGATTTTTATAGCAATATCACTTGAATAATTGAGTTTATAATGTCACTTGTTTCAAAGACCACCTGTTAAAGCAGCACGGAAGTTGCATACTGACCGTTTCTAGGTGGTAATATTTGGGTTTGATAATTTTTGTATTATTATATCTCGTCACCGTTTTGTTGGAACTTTGACAACGGACTGGCATGTCGATACTTTTGTCCTGTGCCTTTTCAAATTTTAATATATGTTGCAGTACTCATGACTTCGTCATAGTTTCTAACTGTTAACTTCTTATTAGATCCTTTCTGCTTATAATATCAAAATGCGTTATTGTCTATATGTAGAAGCTAATTAAGACTAAGTTGTTTGAAATTGCTATTGAGAGAGAGAGAGAGAGAGAGAGAGAGAGAGAGAGAGAGAGAGAGAGAGAGAAAGAGAGATATTTTGTTTTCATGTTGAAAATGTAAAAATGTTATTGTAAAACTTACTGTTCAATACTCTGCTTCTTTAAGGAAAATACATTGAATAATAATCGTGTTCACATAATAGAAAATCAAAAGAACTAAGGCTTATTTGTTACCCGTCACGTATAATGTGCGTAGAATTACAACGCATGGCTAATTCTATTTTAGAAACCCAGTTTTGATGGTCGACTTTATCTTCTACTTGACAACCCTAGGAAGGCGAGAAAAGAAGCTAACAGCAATGTTTCACGAATTTACTGGTTTTTTCATTGCTGCAAGAAAGAAGGAACTGGTACTTAGGCAAAACTGTTACACTCAAATTGTCTTAACTATTAAAGACTTTATCTCACAATATTTCTGAGCTTTAAATTAAGTTTATTTGCATCCAATGATATATTCATCGAATAAGTGCAATGTAAACATATTTCTCATGCTAAGGCCTGGTTTAGATAATAATAAATGTCGCATATGTTGAGACCAATTGTGATGATAAAATGCCTATAAATACACTGCTCCCTCTTCAAACGTCACTTTTCTTAGCGAATACCTATCTTATGTATCAGTTGAATTTACTAACTATCGTTTTTATCGCATTTCCCCTCTCAAGTCCGTCTCAAGAACGAAAAAACGGCTTCAGTCACTCATTTTTTCTTCCGTGTCGTTTGAATTTCCTCCCTTGAGCGGCCGACTATTTGTCTCACCAGTTGTTGTTGGTCCTCGGCATCTTCCGTAATGCCGATAATATCGAAAATTTTAAAAAAGAGCGACAAAATCTATCCAATTAAGTAGGGAAGGTAAACCAATCAATGTGTAAAGAAGAGGCTTTTTAATTAAAACAACCGTTCGTTGATTGGTAGGTGAGGTAAGTCTGGAACAAAGGACTACTCGAATGAATTGTCATAAGTGTGAACACCAGTAATGGCGAGTTTCCAAGGCGGTAACTGATGGTTTTTCTTTTTGTGTGTTATGTCTCGTCTCAGTGTTTTTTGTCACATTTACATTTACCTTGTTTGCCTTTGTCTTCAGGTAGATAAAAATTTAAATATCTGTGAAAATTTTGATAGGACCTTTTCTTATTTACCTATTCTTAAAAATACCCATTTAGCTTATTTACAGCGTCTAAAAAACTGTATTATTTCCGGAAAAATATCAGACTTTAAAGGCAAAATATGGATGTATAGATTAATTATATATACATATTATTTATATTTTTATACTATAATACTACTGATAATAAAATACTTAAGCATATGGGTAACCTCTCTTGAGCAACAAACCTCTCTCAAGCAACCTATTTCTCTTTATGTGCTCGATGTTGCTTAAGAGATGGAGCAATGAAATAAGATTAGGATCAACCCTATATGCCACTAATATGCCACTTCGTGGAATCATAAGTATTCCTTTACATCCCTTCTGTGAGATGGAACACCACCGTATGAGACTATGCATGTGTACATTGAAGCGCCTGTGTGTCTTACATGTATACGAACTATGTTTTTCAGGTATTTACAACAACCGCCAAAAAAGTATATTCTTAGCGGCAGGAAATTCTTGACAATATTGAATGAATCTTGAAGTATGAAACCGCAAAATATATTTTTGTGTTATTGTTGAACAAAGAACACAACAAGGAATATAAACATGGGTTATGAAAACAAAAAAAGAAATTAGAAAGAAATGAGAATATCTAGATTAAATAAAACAGAAACACACATGATTGTAGTTAAACGGCCCACATCATTGTACATGCATAACAGACCCAATTAATTGTACACACCAACAATCCTAAATTATGTCCCACCCCCACCCTTACCCCTCAAGACCCAAGAAACTCTACAGAACCTCCGAACTATCATTTGTTGGATTTTATCATGATATATTTTTTTTCAATCTGGACCTTGTTCATGTACCCATTCTGAAGTGATGGGCAAACCGAGTGTCTGAAAGTAGCATTCTTTAAAAATCTCAGTAGACATTCAAAGTATAATCCTAACATACAAAATGTTTTAGTTATTTTCTTACACAATATTGTCGCAAAAAAGTTCTTTAAAAACATGAAAAAAGGTAATATCTTTAGTTTAATAGATGATGTTGCATTTTGTGAACATCAAGTCACCTCGCTGGCCATTACGTAGCTTTCATTAGATCAAGTGTTTCCACCAAAACAACCATAATAGGTTAATAAGAAAAGGTCCTATCAAAATTTCCACAGATATTTAAATTTTATCTACCAGTAGACAAAGGCAAACAATGTAAATGTAAAGGTGACAAAAACACAGAGACGAGACTTAATACACATAAAGAAAAAACATCAGTTACCGCCTTGGAACGGTCAATCGGCAAACGGGCCGACTGGGATGCTGCAGCCTCGCACTTCCTGAAGGTTTTTCTAGCAAACAAACAGTGTAAAGGATTGTTACGTGTATTTCCTTTGATGGACAGTGGACTTTGGTTCGTCAGTTCTATCTTCACATGAACAGGATGCTACAACCATTTACTCTTCTCTGGTCATTGTTTTTCTTGATCCAACCAGTTAATTTTATTTACTCTCAACAATTTAAGTGGTTATTCTAATCGAAATAACACCTATCCCCCTTTTTTTTATTAGTGGACATTATTTTTTAATGCCGTCACTACTTTCGTCATAACTTGTCAAACAAAACGACAGCGCTTGTACTTATTCAAATGGATCGGTTTTCTTTTCATTGCTTGCATTTGAGAAACCCATCAGGAAGTGCGAGGTAAGAGCTCTGTAAAACCGGTTTAAGCACCCCTTCGGTCCATATTGCCGACTAACCGTTCCAAAGCGGTAACTGTCAGGTTTCCTTTTTTTAAATGACTCATCGCGGATTTGCTCTTACGTTTTCATTTGGCTTGCAAGTGATTACATTTGTCCTGGGACTTTTCCAAGTTTTGTATATGTTTCAATGCTTTGTCATATAACCTATTAAGCTATAAAATCATCACTCGTGTCTGCCAGTCATCTGATATTGTGTTGACACTTATAATTTCATACCTTTTTCATGCAAATCCAGCATCTAGGTCTTTCGTCTTATCTTGGTTGAATTATTAATACATTTCCTGATTTATTGTCTTTAAAGTTTTATTATATCCACGTTAGATGACGTTTGTCTTAAATATGATGCATGGTTTTGTGTGTTTGCCAAACAATAACTGTGTATCTCGAATAACGTGAACATAACAAGATGAAGACAAGATGTTGTAACACTTGAATATGAAATATAATTCGTACTCAAGTTCGTGTGTTATTGGTAATGTGATTTATTTCGAATAACTTTACAGAAACTTTTGCCCTATGGCCAGGACAAACGGCGACGTCTCGACTTCTTGGACATTCTCTTGACTGCCAAAGATGAAAACGGCAATGGTTTGACGGATGAGGAAGTACAGAACGAAGTGGATACTTTTGTTTTCGAAGGTTTAGTTAAACATAGCACAGTCGACAAAAGCTTTCATTTACTTGTTAATGAATACGTCATTTTTTCCATTTAGCAAAGATAAAGATAAAGATAAAAATACATCGACAATAAACGTTTAAATCTTCTAGAAATTTGCAATTTGTCTTTATTTCTACGAATCAGAAACGTACATAAATAAATGGAAGAAAAATGTACTATTATAATACATGTATGATAATAAGACATTGCTACACCGGTTTAAATCAAAAGATCGCGGCATATTGTAGCCTTCAAAATTAAAAGCATACATTCGTCAAGAAAACATAAAAAAATGCAGATGTGTATGAAACATTAATAAATAATTAAAATTGATTAAAACATTAATAAATTATGATTTCAAGTACAATCACATAAACAGTTAAAGACAGTCACACACTTTTATGATGCAATAAAAAATGCATATCTTGTTATGATAATACATTATAACAGATTATTGCTTTATAACATTAGTTTTGAAAAAAAAATTAGACAAGTTTTTTAAGCCGAGCGCAGATTGTATCGTGTGTTTATTCTTCGATGCAATCTAGAATTTATGGGATTAGATAGAATATTTGTCTACTTTAATTGTTTTATAATATTCCAGAAAATTTGAAATTTATTTCAGGAAACGTCTTTATTTAGAATGATAATAAATGTTTATAAGAACTATTTTAGGACACGACACGACATCCTCTGCATTAAGTTGGGCCGCTTACAGTTTCGGTAAATATCCCGAGATGCAAGAACAAGTCTACCGAGAGGTATCGGATCTATTGGGTGAAAGGGAAAACCTGACTGGGTAAGTCTTAATAAGAATAAATTAGGCAATAAATAAAAAAAAATAATAAACACAATTTTCATACACTTATTTACGAGATACAAGATTATAAGTATTATGTTTTTCTTTTTCGTCCTGTTATTATTTATTATTGAAATAAATATATATAAATTCTCAAGCAGGTGTGTCGTATTTTTAATTAAACGCATGGTTAAATGATTTTCCCTACGTTTCATTGCCCTGACCTTCAAACCTTTGAAAGCATTTTTTTGCAAAAACCTGATTACCGATCGAAGTAGTGTTATAAGAAAGTGAGGATGTAAAGATTAATTTGGATGTCAGACAGAGATTAACTTTTAAATGAGGTGTCTATAGGACCAAATGATGTTGTATGCCTTATACACAACACGTCAGGAATTTATACTATAGATATTATACTTTAACTTTAATAAACGCAGTCCCACAGAAAAATATGCCCATCCCCGGCCAAGCCAAACGTCTTACTGACAAAATACTGTATGTGTTGTTATCTGGAAATTTTACCATTGAAAGCATCTTTGATATTAATTCGTGCCAAGCTTGCTGAAGTATTTGCAAGTAATTTGAGGTTGGGCGTTTAATAAGCACAATACGGTTTATCGTGTAATCTGGAATATCTGAAAAGTCATTGTCATATTTGTTCTGACAATGCGTAAGCATTTGTAAGTTAGACAGCTACGTCGAATAAAAAGGGCTTTTTACTAATGCTGATATAGTTTTATCTGTTTCTGTTGCTTTATCGTAGTTGTGACAAGCATTAAACAAAAGTACGTCTTTGTTGCTGTTATCTAACTGGCGTGTGTACAATAATATGAATATACAATGTACTAATTAAGCCTTAGCGAATTTTCAAAACGACAGATGGATAACATACAAATTATCCCAATGGAAGCTTGAATCAATGTTCTGGTGATAAAAATATACGACAAAAGTTTTTATATATAACAATATATAGGTATATAAAAAGGGTCCTGCCAAAATTTTCACGGATATTTAAATCTAATCAAGTTCAAGACAAAGGCAAGCAGGATAAATGGAAATATGACAAATACATAGAGACGACACATAAAAACAAAAAAGAAAAAGTTACCGCCTTTGAAAGGTCAGTCGGCAAAGGACGTACTGGGGTGCCTAAACCTGGTTTGTGGAGCGCTCCAATCTCGCACTTACTGAAGGTTTTTTTCTATCAAACAAACAGTGTAAATAGGAATTCCCGTCAAAGTGAAACAATTAACGGTAAGCACCTGTATCGGGAGTTAAAACAGACACGATTAATGTCGTAATCTATATGTTTTGCTAGTAATAATTTAAAGAAAGTCAAATGATGTCTTGGCAAATACGTCGACATTATGGATATCAATGACCAAATAGGTTCCATCTCTTTGTAGGGACGATCTCTCCAAGCTGCCCTGCTTGACACAGTTTATCAGGGAGACGATGCGGTTCTACTCACCTGTACCCCTGATTTCCCGCCAACATGACCGACCTGTAGTCGTGGATGGTATTGAGATTCCCATCGGACCAAGGATAGATTTACCCATCTCAGCCATACATCACAATCCGCAAGTCTGGAAGGACCATGATGTAGGTTAAGCTAACCTAGACTTAACATTTAAACAATTATCTTATCACAAAAAATGTCAGACGTAATTAACCTAACAAATTAGTTTCACGGAACAATAATTACAAGCAAAAACAATCAATATCAACGCTCCTTCTTTGCCATGAAATATCGGATTCACTCTTTTGAATTTCAAATAAGAACAGTTAATTTTTTGCATTTTTTGTTTCCTTTCTTAATCTTTTCTACACCTCAATGCTTACCAAATTACAATACAGTACACAATGAGCACATATTTACTACAGGTGTTTCGTCCGGACAGATTTGACAAGGACTATCGGGATGATCATGATGTTTATGGCTTTGTTCCCTTCTCTGCAGGAGTAAGGTATTTCAAAAAAATGAATTATTATTATTATTTGTTGAAAATAATTATTAATGTTTGTTAATAATATTGAGTGATATTTGTTGGAAATACTATGCGATGTTTGTTTATATGCATTATCACAGTTGTTGATATTTGACTTCTGATCTTTTTTGTTTAACCTTACCTTTACTTCAAAACGATCATTGACCTAACCAAATTGTCTTTTTCAAACAATTTTATTTCCAACTGCCTTAAAAATATATCAATGAAATTCTTCAATCGTTTGGAAATGTACCTTTGATACTGCTTTCAGAAATTGCATAGGCCAAGTTTTTGCGATGAATGAATTGAAGATATTTCTTGCTAAACTCGTCAAAAGGTAAGAATACATCATCCATCTGTTAAATATCAAAACTCGCAACTGTTACAGCCTATTCTGTTGATGTTTTGATGCATAACTTGAAAGTCGGAGTACTACAGCTTTTAAATAGCATAAACTATAAAAGGCAAATTAACAATTTTTTATAAATATATATTATTGTTATACTAAAAGTCCAGCAACTTGCTTGAACAGCAACAAAATTAAAGTAATATTATTAATAATAAAAATATAATAAATAAATAAATAAATACAAAAGATAATGGTTTGTGTTTCTGTTTACAACAGGTTTCTGATAAGTCTTGACCATACGAAGCCTACCGACACATACCCGGCCGTCATTACCAGATCTACGAATGGAATCTGGGTGCATCTGAAAGAGAGGGGTGGTAATTAAACGTGACAATTGTTATCACGACTATTCCTGTTATGACATGAACATTATTGCACATTTAAGCATGTACTAATTTACCAGTTGTTATGTTACATGGCTTTTTTTCAGAAGGTATATTCGTGTTAGTAATTTTGAGCTCAAATGTTGCAGTATGACAGTATAATACCTACTCGGATTCTGTCATATCCGTTATAAGAGATGTAGTTAGAATCTTCTATCATAAAAGGTTATATCGATTAATCAGTTTTTTGTGTGTCTTATTGTGACTGTTAATCTAAGAAGTAGTTAATTGGAAACGAATTTAAACTGTTACGTCAAAAACATACCTAAATCAAATAATCAATTAGCGTAATTGTTAAAGCTTTAACCCAGTTTGTCTATAATTTATCTTATACCACGGAGAATTGTTTATAAAAGATTTACGCTTTACTAGATAATTGAACCTTTTTTGCTGATCAGTTGTCACTCGTAAAAATAAATAATTATAATCACTCTTTTTAACAGAACATTTATTGCTATCTCTTTAACTCAAAAGCGTAACGTTACATGTATATGTAACTGTATTTACGTCATACATTCAAATTTCACTAAGGACAGGAGTTAATAAATATGTTCGCCAACTTTTTCCACTAGAGGATGTTAACATATTTTGGAAACCCTTGTTTACAGTAAGCATAAATTAGATAGATATTATATATCACAGTTTAATAGCTATAAACCTAAAAACAATGCGAAGTGTAGAATAAACTCATAAGTGTGCTTTCGTTTGACGCATTTTTTCTGCCCGGAATATGTGCAAAGCATAATTAGTGCCGCCGCGCAGACGCGAAGCGTCTTTATATAATCGTTTATAGCACAAAAACTATGGATGGCACAATATTGTTCTACAACAAACAAACGTGTGGGTCTTTCATGCATTAAAATTTCGATTATTTGTAAAATTTGGTTTATATAAAAAATTTAAGACTTTTGTTTAAAACATAGTAACATCTCTGTTTGTTACTTAAAATAGTTCATGTACTATATTTATATGCATGAATTGTTTAAATAACTTTTGTTTCAACGGTGTACAATATTCTGTTCTGTTTTGTTCACTTCTTCGATTGCGTACAAATGCTATTCGTTAATCTAGTTTGGACGATTTTTCTTTTTTGTATTCTAGCGTAGTTTTGACGTAGTTTCTAGAGGTAATAAACATTGTAATCATTTAGTTTTAGTTTTATGTTTGGTTGAATTGTTACAAATATAACTGTTTTAGAACTCTTATATAGGCAGGATTATTTCCCTTTTGTTATTCTGTTCCCTTTTTGAAGCGGGAAACTTTGTTTCATAGAGAGAAAATACGGTAATGTTAACTGTGTTTTTATAATAAATAACTATTTGTCATACAGCTATATACTTCCAACCATGATTTACACTTATTATGGAGTAACCATTATGCAAATTAAGACTCTGTTTAGGTCAGTCTATAGTTTAACCACCTGGGTAATGTGATATTGACGGACGACGCAGTCTCAATTAAAATGATTTGCTTTTAAGACTGTAAAAGGGAAAAACAATCCAATAACCTATTTTCGCATAAGAAATTTTCGCCATAATCCAAATTTTAAGATATATATCCTTTTCAGGGAACAAGATGACTTTGAATGTTTTAAACGATCAAATGGTAATACTTGTTTAACCCCTGGTACTATTGATGTCTGAACCGTTTTAACTGATGTTGTTTGCGATAAGAAGTAGATAACACATAACATTATGGTGTAGAATACCATAAATTATCTAACTCACTGACTAAGCAACAACAAGTATAGTGTTTACAGGTAGCAAGACAATAGTTTGTAAAAAGAAATCTCATTTTAATGGCTCCAACTACTAACAAATTCAACAAGTCTGAAATAAACATACGAGGAAAGCATACGGCATTATATTTTTCTTAATATATCAGACATTCCGATGCAGTTTCCTATGCAAATTATTCTTAAATATTAACTTAACATAGCTTAAATATTAATTTTACTTAGCACATTTCAACTTCTTTAGCATCTATCTGACACAGAAAACAATATAAATGTATTCTTAGAAGCCTGCCTGAAAATATTTTCGCGTCTATTTTCCTTCCGCATACATCTTTGTTTCGTTCTCGCACCTATTTACCCTGGTTTAAATACTATGTTGTTAAAGGTCATACAGGATCAAATTGCATGTGCCTCCGCCTTTCAGCATTCATCTCTAAGGACGTTGTCGCAAGCGAAATAACCCAAAAAGGAAATCATAGAATAAAGAGAAATTTCTTTCTTCTCTTGTCCTTGAAACATTTGCTCCTAGAAATGATTGCAGACCATCTTTGTATCGCTTTAGCTCTAATGAGAACAATTTAGGCGTGAACTAATCAATAAACGGATTTTTGCCTGTGTATTTCTAGGCGGCAACAGACCAAGAACATAGTAATTTATTTATTTTTTAACCCTGATGATGAATTTTATTAAGATATATGATTAAATACGAAGCTGTGCTTGTATGTAACAATGATTTTTTATATTGTTTTAATCTATATTATATAGAACATTTAACAGACTGTGCAGGTATATTTCTCATAAACATAATATTAAAGTATACATGTTATAAATGTTTTTTGAATGCATGCATTTGTTATTAAGGAAGTTGTTTTTAATTTATTTTTGGTGGCGATAACGTAATGTAATTAGCGGCGCTTTCAATACTTTAATCGGAGCGAAGGTGTTTCCATGCAACAACAGGGCTTAGTAATTGCAGTACCTCACAGTTTTCCCTGTTCCCAACAAACCTTTGCTAACATCATAATGTGAACTACGTATGACATACTTTGCTTTGCTTGTAAAAAAAATATCCTTATAACATGTTTAAGATTTCGACGGTGTATCTGTTTATTTAGCCTATTAAATAAAAAAACAACAACACTGAAACAGCCTTGTCTTGCTTGCGAAATAAAGCCTCGTTTGACTAAAATTTAAAATAAATTCACAATCAGAAATTACCAGTTTTGTCCTTGTAATATTAAGAAATAACCTAAGAAAATTAATATTAATACAGGTCCAATCGGAGTTATTTAGAAGTGTTATTCTTATGAATGAATATATTTGACCTAGTATGCTTGGCATAAAAAAAACAATTAATGGAAAGTGTAACGCAAATTAAAGTCCATACACTCGGTTTGTCGACAGTCTGCAATAGTCAAATAATTGCACAGGTTGCCCATAGTTAGGATGCCTGTTTCATTTATATCCAGTAATGTTTTGCATTCTTTTTATTTTACTTATTATTAAATGTTTGTGATGGATAACACACAATGTAATTTGTTCCATAGGCATGTTATGTTAGTTGTTCCAAAGATCTGTAAATATTTTTAGAATATTATAGGCCGTTTTATGATAAATTACAGATTGAAACTTGCAATAATATTTAAATCTAGCATAAGAGGGTCGTTCATTTTATACAAATTTGTCAAGATTATTAATACTTAAAGAAAACTGTACAAATATATTAGCAACGTTTTATTAATTCTTCGCAAGAAAAACATGGGGTATCTAGTCTGTTTTGCATAGAAGCACGGTACGTTTCAGAATACTATTTTACGAGAAAATAGATTAAACTATTTCAAATGTTATGTTATCAAAACAAAATTGGATTTGTTTCAATAATTAACCTTCACCAGGAAAATGCCTTAATTTTAAAAACGGGAAATAGGTATAACAAAAGCAAACAAGATATTCATTTTAAATTATGGTTATGGTTGAGATGCTTTATATTTCCTTGAATGTTTTTTAATCAGTCATGTTTTGTTTTATGTCTTTTACAGTCTTATATGAAAAAGAGGTATAAATTTAGGTACAGTTCATTAGCTAGTTCCACCTCTATTAGCAACGTATACTGAGCTATTTGTATCATGTAAAAAGCCTGTTTTGCATGAGCTTGCAAAATAAGATATGCGTAATAAGACGTAAAGGTAAGATTAAATGGTCCTGGTACTGTTTAATAATGCAGAAATTTAATGTGTAATAATGCAGGAGTTAGCAATGATTCAATAAAGAAAAGATAAATAGTGAAATTATTTTTATTTTTATTCTAAAAAAATAGTTTACAATGATTAAAATATTATGTTTACGGCATCAAAAATTGTCATTGTGTTTCACCTTGATATTATGTGAATTATAAAAGGGAAGGTCTAATGTGCATGATTATTATTAAAACAAGGCAAAGATGAAATATATTCTTGCAACCAATACAAGGCAACTATGTAACCAATACAAGGCAACCATGTAACCATTACAAACCAACCATGTAACCAATACAAGTCATTTATGTAACAAATACAAGGCAGTCATGTAACCAATACGAGGCAACCATGTAACCATTACAAACCAACAATATAACCTATACAAGTCATTTATGTAACCAATACAAGGCAGTCATGTAACCAATACGAGGCAACCATGTAACCAGTACAAGGCAGCCATGTAACAAATACAAACCAACCATGTAACCAATACAAGGCAGTTATGTAACAAATACAAACCAACCATGTAACCAATACAAACCAACCATGTAACCAAAACAAACAAACCATGTAACCAAAACGAAGCAGTCATGTAGGCATTACAAGGTAATCATGTAATGTAACTAATACAAGGCAGCCAGTTAACAAATACAAGGCAACTATTTAACCAATACAAGGCAACCATGTAACCAATAAAAGGCAGCCATGTAACCAATACAAGGCAGCCATGTAACAAATACGAGGCAGTTATGTAACTAATACAAGGCAGCCATGTAACCAATACAAACCAACCATGTAACCAAGACAAACCAACCATGTAACGAATAAAAGGCAACTATGTAAACAATACAAGGCAGTCATGTAACAAATAAAAGGCAATTATGTAACCAATACAAGGCTACTATGTAACCAATACAAGGCAACCATGTAACCAATACAAGGCAGCCATGTAACAAATACGAGACAACTATCTAACCAATACAAGGCAGTAATGTAACCAATACAAACCAACCATGTAACCAAAACAAGGCAAATATGTAACCAATACAAACCAACCATAAAAGCAATTCAAGCCAACCGTGTAACCAATACAAGGCAGTCATATAACCAATACAAGGCATCCATGTAACCAATACAAGGCAGTCATGTAACCAATACAAGGCATCCATGTAACCAATACAAGGCAGTCATGTAACTAATACAAGGCAACCATGTAACCAATACAAACCAACCATGTAGCCAATACAAGGCAACCATGGAACCAATACAAGCCAACTGTGTAACTATTACAAGCCAACCATGTAAACAAAACAAGGCAGTCATGTAACCAATACAAGGCAACCATGTAACCAATACAAACCAACCATGTAACCAATTAAAGAAAGGCAACCATGTAACCAATACAAGGCTTCCATGTAACAAATACAAACCAACCATGTAACCAATATAAGGCAACAATGTAACCAAACAAGGCAACCATGTGACCAGTACAAACCAACCATGTAACCAATACAAGATAACCATAGGCAGGCATTTTAAAGTGTATGGAAATAAAACTTAAGAGTCACAAAGTCAATGATTCCCGATTACGATCGTCAATAGTTGTGTAAGATTTGTATGCTTGGTCTCTGTTTTTGTTTTCGATTATTGCAAACTTTTTCCCCAAATCTCTTGAAGAAATATAGTCAAAAAAGAGAACTATTTCAAAGTCTGATATACCAAGGCGGTACTCGCATACGTGAAAAAAATCCCTGATAAAATGAATTTAAAGACCTCATGATAAGGTCTGTTCTGGTCAAACAAAGACAGTAATACATGCGACATGAAATATGTCTCAAAAGTTGTATGGCATTTGCTTAGAGGTGTTGATTTTCATGGGACTTCTTAATGGACAACAATGTGAACTAAACCGATATTATGAAACAATTTGTCATTATATCTATATAGGGTTCAAATTGTAGTGTGGGAGAATAGTAATGATAGTTTTTTGTAAGGACAGAACATATATGCGCTTCAATTAAAGAAATGAATGAAGCAGTTATTTGTGTGATTTTTTTTCATCCACAACTCCACATTTTCTTAGAATTAGTGTACTACTGTTTGCCATTAATGGTGTAAATTAAATAAGCTTATTTAAACAAGTTTTATTTTATATGTTGTGTTGTCCCATTGTTAAGTTCTTGATGTCTGCCAACGTGTCTTGCTTTAGTTAGATTTGTAATCGTAAACTACTCGTTCGTCGACGTTTACTGTGTCGCTAAACACAATACGGGCGTACAAATCTGCGTTTTATCTAAATCTAACTACTCTGACACAGGAAATGTTTATTAATACAAAATACGAGAAAATTTGGGCTTAATTGAATCTTGATGACTTATAATTACTCTCATAGAGATAAGATAAACAACCCGATATGTTGACATCGTAAGATTTTCTTAAAAAAAACAACAGACGTATAATAACTTCCTACGTCTTAAGGCTCAAAGGTGGTATCTGACAGTTTGCCTATATCAAATACATATAACAATATCGAACCACTGTCTTGGGGAAATTGGGCATTATGTTTGTATTAAACTATAATTAAGTCTTAAAAGATACGATTTCTAACACAATCTGAATTAATTAATTAGAACTCATCGCGAAAGAAATCACTCTGAGGGTGTATTCTTTCCAACTGTAAAAAAGCTCGATAGCGGTTTCTGCTTAAAATAAAACATATCGACGTCAGAGCGGATAACCCAGCTGACAATATAATTAGTATCTTATTAGTAATTGGTCACGAGGTGTTATAAATTTAAGAATAGCTGTATCTGCAACGTGGCCCGCATAGGAAATACATGTTTGCAATTACGAGTGGTGCTTTATGCTTCAGTGTTCACAGAGATCTAGACCATCAATTTTACAGAAACTTTCAGGCGACAACGATTTATTTGTTTATTAAAAAGAAAGAAAAGACATTTTGGTCCAAAATGTCAGATACAGTCCTGGCACCGTACCAGTTGTCAAAATCATCGTATATCGTGCGTATTTTTATCGTAAAGGTATCGTATGGTATCGTACCGTATCGTGTAACGTAAAAGACCTATCGTAAAATAACGTAACGAGCCATATCGTAAATGGTGCACCGTACCGTAACGGAACGTAACGCTTATGACAAGACCGTGGTATCGCAACGGAACGTATAGTATGGTAATGCAACACAAGGAGAATTGTACTGTGCCTTCACATAATTATTTGATCCAAAAATACATATATTGTGGCATTGTTCTAATGACATTATCATGCTCATACAAAAGTTCATCGAAAATTAAAATGCCATTATAAATGCTTCACAAATACAAAAAGAAGTTTATGGTTCTAAACAGAAACTAAACTATATATTACATTTCCAGTACATGCTTACTATCGACGAGCAAATTATTATTGCACACCTTCGAACTTATTACTTGAATCCGTGTTCGTTTCCGGTTAGACAGGACGCCATTTTTTGAGATCCGCAAAATTTACGGAAAAAATGACAGTACGCGTGGATTGAATATGAATGGACGTTTAGGAAAATATTCGTGAAAACTAGGATTCTGGTTATTTGCCAGCGATTTAATAGAAAATAAAGAGCAGTTAGACATAATTGGAATAAACATACAGCTGGAAAAAACTAGCTATAACATAATCTAGCTCTATGTCAGGTTATGGAAAAGAGGTTTGTCTCTAATATGGGATTCCAATGATACGGCTCATATACAATGAACATTGTTAATAAATAATTGGACCGTGTGGAATCTTCTCTGATATTCCGACAAGTTATTTAATTGTAACGCTAGCTTATCTATGTAATCGCTGGGCACAATCAACACTGATATAATCTCTTCGTCAATTATTTTAAACGCGTAAATTTTATACACATTTATGCGAATTTAAATAAAGTTAAAAGCAATTAGGTACTCGACGGAATTTCAAAAAAAGTACGTTCACAAGTGTAGCAAACAAATTAATATAAAGTCACTATTCTTCTGCCAGCGATGTGATCAAACACTTTACTCTCCTAAAATAACTGGCGCACATCGACATGTACCTTGACGGCAGTATGGATACTGAAAAGAATAGCGTTGTGGTAACAATAGAAAATGATATGATATCTAATAATTGCAAAATCAAGCAAGTCAGCAAACATATATAGTCTTTACATTCTCCTGTAAAAAAAACCTTAATGCCTTTACAAAACTAGGAAGGATACCAAGCCATGGAGAAATAGCTCTAATTAATAAAATAAATATAATAAATAACTCTAAGTTTAATATTTACTGCCACAATATCGTTAGTTTAGAATAGTTTTTAATTAAAACTAGGATCAAGCTACCCTAGTAAAAAATGCAAGTTCACCAATAGGAACTGTCATTATTGTGACATAGAGAAATACTTTAACCCCATGCTGTCTTGGTTAAGGCAGCACACAATAGCAATAGATTAGCTACAAATACCTAAATTATTCACGCGTGTCTTTGCTTTAGTACCAGCGGAAAAAGGCAGATTTAATAAAAATGCAACACTTTAATACCTAGAAGATATTAAATACATAAAATACATTTAATTTTCTACTAAAATATTATTATATACGATATACTAAACTAACTAAATTACCAACCCAAGCTTTCCACTTACACACTTTTCGCGTACTTTTGTGTTACTTAATGTGTTATTTGTTCATAATCATCCGATTTTATGTTCTCTTTTAGTTCAAAAAGTGCCAGCTCTAATCAGGAGTAGACAACATTTCAATGGTGAAAATTTTAGGAAATAATTGCTTAGAAGTGCAATGCCTTTAAACAAAGAGCAGTCATAATCTTCCGCCGAATTGGGGTCCAGCCAATCAGAGAATGGGTTTACTAGGATTGTTAAGATTTCACCCCATCACGTGCCTTGTGGGTTTGGAAACTTTAGTTATTGTTTGATTTGGATATGATATCGGTTAGACATTGTATTAATTCAGTTTATGTAGGAGTTGTCCTATATTATTAATTAAATATTTAATAAAATGCATTTATTTTAAAAACGATTAAGGAGCGCATATTATTAGTTCTGCTTTGTCGAGGGGGGGGGCTTTTTATCTTCACCTAGGTAGCTAGATCCGAGTCTGAGTCTAGTGATATTTAATCATAGGCTATATTAAGATGTTGAGTTCCAATCTCCATATTCATATTAGAGATTTTGCTTAACATTTGTATTTTAGTATTTTAATCTATATATTTCTTTGATTAGTTCTTGTCTGTTCTTTCCGTAAATTGTCTGAAATGCTTGTAAATAACTAAGAGAGCTGGGGTAAATATTTATTGTTGATCGGCAATTTTGTTTTATTTGAACACATTTCATGGGTTATAATTAACAGTTCGCATCTAAATAAAGAATGTCTCGTGTCTAGTTTTATTTTGGCCTTGTTTATTTGTTCCGTTGATTTTCAATCATAATAACTCATGCTCCTATAGCATTTTTGTTTGTATCCTTGCTATTGTCGGTGTAGATGTGGATGTGAGAAGCGATATCTTAGTACTCAGTATTTTAGTTGAGTTGAGTTTAACTAAGGGAATAATCTTATCAATTACGTCTTCTAAATTTGTTTTAGATTTGATCCCTACATGGAGCGGATTAAGGGGTGTTAATTTGTCGTTAATAGTCCAATTTTGTCTTGTAATAATTATTACATAATAGCTCTGTTTCTATCTTTTTAGTTTGTTAAGTTTTTTTCCCGATTGACCGATATTCTAATATACCTTACCGATTTTTTTTATTTAAATAGTGCTTGAAAAAGGGTTGCGAATGAGACAATGGTGTTTCTGATGTTATTTATTTTCTAGCAGCTAGTCCATTTATGTAGGTTATTCGGTACATGTACCTACAAATCACGCGAGCGATGATAAGCGCCCACACAGATTGCCACTTTTATGACACAACGTTTCTATTCAAATTAGACGGGCTGTGGTCATTTAGCTGTAGTGCACAACACCTGCATCCGGTCTAAAGACATGTCATACATGTATGAAGATCCCAGCACACATCATCTGGCAGTGAAATTTCACTTCAGTAAAACGCAGATACGGATGCGGGGAATAGGGGTAGAAAATTCGTACATACGTGTATAGAAGAGTGGTGTAAGAATGTTAGTAAATTACAGATTTAAATTTGTTAAATTTAATTTGTCTTAACATGGTACATTTTTACACTAAATCGAGTTGGTACAGTATAAATAGGCTGATTGATCTTTTACTTTAACAACATGCCGCATTTGCTATGATATTTCGTGTAACGTGACGTAAACGGAAACCGCACAATATGTTGTATTGAAGCGTACACCGTAGTTTTTCTATCGTTATCCATATCGTGTATGGTATCGAATCAATCTCATTAAAATCATATCCTAATTTCCCTCATCTACTGTCCGTGATTAGGATCTGACTACATCGCATAAGAGGTCGTGTCAAAATGACCTTTGTGTAATTGAATATGCATAGACAAGTGCCCGTATTTCGACCAATGCAATAGCTCCTTTCAAAACTACTATAGAATCCTTCCCGATACACCAGTCAACACATACCACTTTTTAAACCGCTGAATCATCCATCCTTTCTATTATCATGCATTAATTTTTACACATTTTGTTCAATCAACAATTTATCTATCGGTATCTACCATAACATTTCATAATTCCATTTTTAAGTAGAATACGAAAGGATTTTCAACGCAACCCACTGCGAAAACGCTTTCGTTATCCGCCATGACAATTGCAGCGAGCGAGTTGTGAATGTATTTACCAGTGTTACTAAAATAAGGATTTCTAGTTCAAAACTTCTTTTTGTTGGATGGTTTATACATATTTGTAGAGGTTATATATGTCTCTTTTGAAATATGTAAAGTTAAGTTTAAGAATGTGTGTAGATTGCATGCAATCACGAGTTAAACGCGACCCTTTACCATTAAAATTTTATACCGTGTAGAACGTTGCTCGCAGTATACCACAAGATATTGTTGCCGAGAATTTCATTGGCTACTGAAAAGGTCAATTTGAGGTGAACCGTAATGGGAAGTCATCAGATCCTATTACGCGTAATACTGGAGCTGATTTTAATGAGATTGGGTATCGAATCGTATCGTGTATGGTATCGTGTAAAAACTGCTCATGGTATCGTACATCGAACGTAATCGTACCGTACGTACATCGTATCGTGTGACAACTGTTACGGTTCCGGAACTGTACTACCCTTAACACTTCAAAGAAATATTTGATGCAGCAGCTCTTGTTGACATATTTTCATCTTGGCTTTTATATATTTAATTGTTTAACAACTGAAATTGTGTTCTCTATTACTTTATCACCACAATAAAAAAGCAACAGTTGTATTGCTGACAAACCAGACCCTCGTATGAACGAAATTATTTGCCAGGTACGTTTAGCATAGAAAAACCAAGTGTCGAAGTGTAACGGGATGTGGCATAATGTCGATTAACCAGAGATAATAATTTTTCACAGTATCTTATTGAAGCCAGCGTCTTTTTAGTTGTTACTGTCTCTTTATACAAAAAGGAAGGAGTATAGATATAGTTTTGCTTTATTAACAAAATGTGTAGTGTAGATTTGTTTATAGATTAAAGTTTTGTACTGATTTATTTTAATACAAAAACTTTTTTGTACTGATTTATTTTAATACAAAAACTCATATATGTTTAATATGTTATAATTCTGCCGTTTTTATTATAAGATTGGTTACATGGTACGATTCATAATTTAATAATTTTTCATATATTGATTCCTGAATAATACATATCACCGACTAATCTATCGTTCCAGAAAAGTGCATTTACTTGTCTCACATTATGGCTTCTAGTTAATTCGTAGGCATTGAATCATTGTCTATGAGCTGTAATACTTCCTCATGTGGTTTTGTCATGGTGGCCCTAAGGACTTTAGTTCCTTAATGTACCGCAAAAATCATCTTCCCGATCTCGTCAACTTCTGTTTATCATAATCGCGATTAATTTTCTTTCTGGAAGAAAATAAAAAAACTATAAAACGCAGACACGATCATTGTTCTTTAGAAATGAAACTAATATAACTTGTTGACAGTTTGGAGTGTATTGTACTTTAAGTCATCTTACAGTGCCTCCAATCCATTATTATGAACCAGATCTAGTACAACATAAGTCGACATCTGTGATGATCATCACAATAATATATGTGTTTAATGAAATCACTCCAAATTTAAATATTTTGACTAAGGTCATTAAAAACAAACAATTTGCTAGCAATTATAAAATATTGAAAATATCGTTTGAGCAAAATAATTGATATCTGCCGCTCTGTACATCAGCTATTTATTTACAACTTTAGTTTTCTGTATGTATGCTTGCAGGAAATTAAGAAAAACATATGTTATGTGAATGTTTGCGCAAATATCAACTACCTCAACAACAGGTTTAAGCCTTGTTCAACAATTTCATTTTTTTTTTCGGATAATCGTAAAATTTTATTAAGCTTTTAAAACTATTGTGTTCAACACTAATGTTTACTTTATAAATTTAATTAAACATAGTTTGTTTTTTACCGATTCTTTAACATTCAGTTGCGCACACTCTGTTAGTGACTTTATTTAAATGGATACAAATATGTTGTGCCTATTATATTTTTAGCCTTCTTAAACGATAAATGACAAAAGTGGTTCCCCTTTACGCCAATTAACAACAATGAAAATCTTATCAACAGGTTGGCCACATTCCATATTCCATTACGTATGCAGTTCCTTGCACCAAAGAAATACTATACAATCAAAATTAACCAGCTTATGTAATTTCAATGTCGCGGCGTCTATATGTAATAATTCTTGAAAAAGTCGTCTGGATGGAGCTATGTTGTTATTTAAAAGAAAGTGGCGTGGCTCTTTCATACATTGAATTTTGGTATTTACTTTGGTGAATATTATCAAAATAAAATTATATTGTAGTTTGAAATGTTGTTACATCACTACCTGTCACTTGAAACTGTTACTGTCCCATATGTGTATTTGTTATCTGTTAAGTTTAAATTGTATTTGTTGTACTATGTACAAGTCAAATGTTTTGGTCTAATCTATTGTTTGTATTCGGACCTTTTCCATGCATCCAAAGACAATTCGTTACTGCATACAATTTAAAAGCACGACAACGACAATTGTAAAATCATTAAATAACATCTAGGATTTGCTGTTTCTTTGGTCGGTTTATTGATAGGCAAAAATGTTTCACTGTTAAACATCACCTTTGATTCTCTCTTGTACATAATGTAGTCAGTAACTTGTATTCGTGTTTATATCTGGCTCATTTCGCTTAACATACGAAGCGCATCAAATATTTTCAAATTCACTACGTACATTAAACTATATGTGTTTACTTTAGCCCCACGCCTAATACAGAATAACAATATAATAATTACTTATTAGTTAAATATGAAAACTCTGTATACCTTTAGTTAAAGAAGAAATATAGAACTTAGCACACAAAAGTAGCCAAATATTAAAATTAATTTGATAAAAGAAAATTTAAAAAAATTCAGCAAAACATCAAAGAAATGAATAACAAAGGGTAACAGCATAAAAAATAATTAACCAGCATATGTTTGGAAATAAATACACATGTACATATTTAAAAAATCGGCAAAAAAGTAAAATCCTCTGTAATCTGGAATCCTCTATAAACCGAACAAATAGTTCGGTCCGAAAGGAGGCCAGACCAGGGCGGTTTCACTTTACAATAAGCGAGGTAGACAACGCAAATAAGAATATATGACAAAGTCCTATGATCATTGCAACATATACCAAACTCCGAAAAGGCTCAGAACAAATGTATTTCACATGCAAGCATAGCGAAAAGTAAGAACAAATTTGTGATGAGTCATTTCACGAAAAGAGCAAACCCGACAGTTACCGCCTTCGAACGGTCAGTCGGCAATATGGACCGACTAGGGTGCTTAAATCGGTTTTACAGAACTCAAAACCACGTAATATATACTTATATTTAATAATAGATTTCGTATTTGCTGCTATTATACAAACTCAAAAATGATTATTTTCTCCTGAATATATGTGAAAATGCTGCAACATTTCATGAAAATAAATAATAACAAAAAAGACAAGTTCTAAGATAAGTATTACAATATAATTTTAAAGTTATCATATCGTGACAAAGGTACACCTTTGCAAACAAAATGTTAATCAAAACCACAAAGCCTAAAATTCAGGAAAAAAAATAAAGTCAACGTCAAAAGGATCAGTTTGAGTGTAGGAAGTGCGAGGTTAGAGCTCTGTAAAACCGGTTTAAGCACCCCAGTCGGTCTATATTGCCGACTGACTGTTCCAAGGCGGTAACTGTCGGGTTTGCTCTTATTGTTAAATGACTCGTCACAGATTTGTTCTCACTTTTACATTTGGCGTGCATGTGGATACCTTGGTCCTGTGTCTTTCAATTTTTTTATATGTTGCAATTTTATAGGACTTTGTCTTATATATTCTTATTACAAATGTTTGTCGATCTCTGACCTCTCACTGATATCGACCAGCAATTTATGTACTAAGACAAACAGATATTTTAATGACATAAGTACATTTATTATTTATTTCTCAAAATAGTTATAAGTCCATCTTCTCACGTAATTGTTAAACAAGAAAGAGCTAAGATGTGAGACAAGATGAACTAAACACTCTCTTACACTGTCAATTAATTACATAAACATTTTACAGTAACGAACTATATATCGGATGGGAAATAGAGTACTTGCTGCATTGTTTATTTACCTTGTTCTCTGCTACATCTGTATTTACAAGCTGCATTGCTTAAATCGGTATACTTGGTTTCCTTGGTTAAACAATACTTCACCAAAGAGTTTCGAATTCCTATAAAAGCCGCTACACATTATTGTTGCAAGATACAATCTTAAATATCGGCAAACTCGATTCTTTTTTCCGAAACAGCTGTGAATTCCTACCGTTACCAGCTACATTAGCGATCCCATTAAATGCATTCCGTAAGAATAAAAGCATGTATTATGTGTACGTGAAGTTTACATCCTTTCTTTTCTCGCTGGTTAGAGACAAACGGAAATATATATCTCGTATACCTATCAATGTGACCAAAGTAAACAGAAGAGAGTGGCAATAAACTTAGATGGCAAACTGCAAATCATGAAAAGACACTTGTTTTATTTAATAAAATTGATGCAGAATCTGTTAGTGAAAACAGAAAGAATTATATTGGGTCCTGTTTACACACAACCTATTTATCCAGAAGCAATTACATCAGAATTCGCGTTTCTACATTGTTTTTTGTGTTTTAATATAAAATAATACATTGAAAGACAAGTTTAAGGTTATTTCACCGTTGTTATTGCCGTGAAGCTAAGACAATTTCAGATGTTTGCATCATGTCGGTCTTGACTTTTTGAAATCAATCAAGGTCTAGCACGCTAGTTATTTGAGCATACAGTGAAAGGTCAATAATATCATATAACAAAGTGTTAAATCTATCATGAACATTGTCTTGCGACAACTTCCTAAATAAATGTAGCGAATGTCGTAAAAAATGATCTTGGACAAAAAGTTAGTCCGGAACTATTATTTTTAAAAAGTAAAACGAAATTATTTAATATGACTAGATGGCGTGTCTACTTCCTTTTCAGACAACTTAATAATAACTCAACACCTAACATAAAATATTTTGTCATCGAAGCAAGGCAGAAAAGGATAGATGTTTGGCAGTAGGAAATATAACAAGAAAATGGAATTAATGAGTATAAGCACTTATTCATTAAAACAATACATTGACAAATATTCCATTTGTCGGAGTGACCGTTTCACTCTTGCTATATTATGTTTTCCTTTCCTATTTTCATAATAAATGTTTGAAGTTTAATTTTTTAGTTTCATTAAAAGTTAATTCTAAGTAAACTGACATATTAAAATGATACGTGTTAAGTAGGTTGCACGTTTTATGAAGCAAATAAATATGCGTCCAGTTTGTATATGCTCTTAGAAATTATGTTAATTAATTAGTTATCAGACCTAAGCTAACGAAACTTAAATATTATAAAATGTTTTTACGGCAATGCAACAAGTCTTGCTATTTTCGGAGGTATGTCTAGTAGAAATATTATTACGACAAAAGACAGAAAACAACTAATTAAAGTCTGACAGAGTGCAGCTCGTTGTGATACAATTTTATTGTTGGAATATAATACCACCAACGACTGACATTGGAAACATCACGAATATCGTGTCTTTGGAATTGTCAGTAATAATGTTTTAAGATACCGTCCTGCATGCACATTATCCATTCATCGGGGAAATGTTAGCTTGGAAGTCGCCTTTCTCTGTATTACGTTTTATTCGTGTTACAAATATAAAAACGAATTATCGCATGATATCATTATATAAGGGCTTGCTGTTTTCTCACAAGGAAACTAGAAAAAAAATTGTTTTACTTGTTAGTCTTTTCCCATAAGAAACGATTTCATTTATGTACCAAATGTAATTTTAAATATTTTATTCGCATTTAACACATGGAAGCATCTTCTAAAATACAGCAAAGGGTAACAATGTCAGTCCTTGCAGCCAAATTCCCATTCATCCAGAATCAATACAGATTGTGAGATTAGTTGTACTGTAATGACACTATCTTTGCGTGATATCTGAATAAATTTAAATTCTTCATTCCACAAAGAAGCGCGCTATCTTATATATAAAAAGATTTAAAACCAGTCAGCCTCCTAGCTTTCTTTTATATAAAGGTGCATTTAATAATCCCCAATTAAAATAGTTTAATTTCCCTTTAGAGAAAAATAAAGTTATGGATAGGTGGTAAATATGTATCCGATTTAGATCCTCAAACTAGATAAAGATATATTTTCCTGCTATAATTAAAATGTATTCATGTCTACAATGCAAATTTGATCTAAAGGGAAATAACTTTTGTATGCAGTTTAAGTCTATTAGTTATGATATTATATGCTCTGGCCAATTAAGAGGTGTAGGAAGAGTTACAGAAATTACTTGTGTCGAGGGGTGGGGGGCGTGGTGAATAATAGTTGCAAGGACTTGTTTCCTAATTGGCTGTTTACAAAAAGCTTTTACTAAATTAGAAATAATGTAAATGATGAAATTACTAATGAACTTATTAATAATAAAAATATTAGACAAATTTGATTTCTTAATTGGAATAAGGTTAAGATAGGGATTGTTGCAAAAATGATGATTGTTATAAAAGAAACATTATAATTAGAACGGAACAAGAAAACACAAACTTGAGTACATTCAGGGCAACATGTGAAATAACTTGTAATTTATAACAGTCTGTGGCCTAGTAAACACAATTTAGATAGGCAGATGTGAAAATTTCCTGTTTTCTAACTTCTCCCCTGACATCTGTCGACATCACTTGTTATATATTGACATGATTAGTTCAGATTGCTTAGGGGCAAACTGACTCACATAGAGCTGTATTCAACTTGGAAAATGTTTCGAAAATGTATTTTGATAAGTCAGTGTTGCACTGACACACCAACGATATATTTATGTGCAATATCAGTCTCTTGGGAGATGATAATGATTGAATATGAAGTTCTATACGTAATGCATCTTTCCAAAAAAACAAGCTTTCTGCAAATCATCGTGTATTCTAGTTAATTGGCGAGCCCTGAATCAATTATTTATTTAATTCGCTTTCTCTTGATGATTGGTCATGTTGAAATCAAGGAAATTAGTTCTTGTCTGTAAAGGTCGATTGCCTTCCTGGTCGGTTCGCCATCCTTATTACACTGATTTGTTTGTGTATCTTATTTCAATTTAAATGGTGAAAACAAGATACAACACAGACAGAATCCTTTTTGTTAGAAAATGAAAGAAGTGTTAATCTTATCGACAGTCGTTTTTCTTTGCTATGTTGTTTTAATAATATGCACTTTTCGCCTAGGAGTATAGGTACAATAATTACATCGCCTCGCCTACTTCATCGTGCGCTGGATGTAGAATATTGTAAGTAGGCACATAAATTTGTAATCAGTTTTCTCATACAGAATATATATATATATATATATATATATATATATATATATATATATATATATATATATATATATATATATATATATATATATAACAGATTAATAGAAGAGAATAATGCAGCATTTTAAAACATGAATAAAAAGTGTTGTTGTTTTGTTTTTCACAATTAAAAAAACTGAAATTATTTTAAGCAACGTAATTTGTTTTTAGATTTTATCATGAATATGCATACATACACACACAAATATGTATATATATATATATATTTGTGTGTGTGTGTGTGTGTGCGTGCGTGCGTGCGTGCGTGCGTGTGTGTTAAAATGAGTTAAAAATCATGCTTCTCTCTAACGGCTTGTATTCGTGCATATAATATATAAATGAAATATTTTGTATAATTTATACTTATTTTAAAGCTTTAAACCATGTGGGTCCTTTCTTGAAACGAAAGCAATTTTAGAACTGCAGTCATTTAACTGATGCAAACATCGGTAAAAATGAGCCCATTATTTACAATTTCAGATGCCGTTGCAATGGACCCTCTTGGCAGCAGTGCAGTTATCTGTGGCTTGAAATGTAGTACCATATACTGCCAAATTCTGATAATTTTCTGACAAGAGTATTTTTTCAAAGAAAACAACCATATATTGTATTTGTAAAACCGATTAAGATTTAAACAAAATGTGTGTGGGGTTGAAGCTTGGCAATGTGTGTTTTTGAAACTTGATTGTGTGTGTCTGTGTTTGTGATGCTCGTTTTTGTGAGCTCTTGTGATTTGTCAGGGCTTATTCCTTCAAGGGAAGGGGCTCTTTACCGTGTTTAATTGTGTATAGATGCTTTGAAGGCAAGTAAATGTTGTTAGTGATTTCGATTTATATATGCATGTTAGGGCATGTCTCTGTGTAAAAATGTGTCTTTGTCATTTAAGGAACGACTATGGAGGCTCGTCTGGGTATGGATCCATGTGTGGAGAGGAGCTCATGCATGCGGAGGGGATGGTCTGTGTGCAAACATGTGTGAAAGGAGTATCCGTGTGTATACTAGTGTGTTTGTCCGTAGCTGTTGGAAACCTCTAGTAACTGTTAAAATATGAAGATCTCTGAATTTGTTATTAAATCTTGTCTCTACTTTTATTCAGTCACGTGCAAATGGAGAATATTTGAAAATGAAATAGTCAGTGTGGTAGGTGGTAATTTTGTGAATTTTCCATGTGTGATAATTGCCTGTATTATCCATTAGTATTAATTACATATACATGTGTTTGGTTAATGAAAAAACGATAAGGAGATTGTGGAACTTTAATTGCAATTTTGAATAAAGATATTATAGCTGATGTAACTAAACACGGACTACCAATAGTGTACCATTTATCAGATAAGTCCTAAAACTTTCCGGCCGATCAGTTTTATTATTTTCAGTCAACACTGCAATAACCAGTTATTAATTTCTAAATATAAAATCCACAAAAAGATAAAATCATATTGGTGTAACTTTACTCATGTGGCGGTGTTTCAAGTTTATAACCTATCATTTACGTATCACTTTTGCGAAAAACTAACTTAATTCAATGGGTATAAATCTAGGGGACCAGCACTGTCTTTTTAAGTCTCGAATGTTTATTTATGTCATTCGCATAGTTTATCCACTACTTTGATAACGATGTGCCAATGCATATTGACAAACTCAATTTGAGCTCATTAATAATAAGGATAATTTCAAGCATTACACAAGGTACTGTACTAAGGAAAGGTGCATACAAATGTAATTATTTTTTAGCATAATATTTCTAGTAGTGTATCGCAGAGTACCTCTTACTAAAACTATCGATTTCCTTATTTCCTAATTCAGTGATCCTGAGAGGTTGTTTTATTGGACTGCTTGTGTCACCCTCCGGCGGCCATTGCGGTTTTAAAAATTTGCTGACACATTATCCGATATCACTACAGATTCCCGGTTCAGTCTACTGCTGGTCTCAGCTGGATTATCCCGTTTAAGAAGCATACAACCCACGATTAGCCCATGGCATAGAAGTAATGTAAGCGTCAGTATTTGTCAAAACGGTCAAGTTACAATTATTTCAATTAATATATTGTCTAGTGTGTTAATTCCTTAGATAATGATACGGCTAAAATATGTTTCTCAGTAATGAAACAGAGGAGAACATTTTACCTTATTTATCGGTATTGTGCTCAATGTTATCTCCACGCTACTGGAGATCCGACTTTAAGTGCTTACCTAGTGAGTGTAAAGTAATCATTCTGGCTGTGTAATTTTGTGTTGGTGTAGTGTCCGCTATTAATCCAGGCATCGTTTGTTTATTTGTCATTCCCGAATCATGCACCATTAGACAGATAGGTGTAATTTTGAATGTTACATATTTTCACCATATTATTGTGTTAATTATGGCCCAGTGTTCTTAATTGTTGATTTTAATCGTAACACATATGCATCGCTGTAAAAAGAACTGGAACTTATCGCAGCTCTGATAACTGTGTGCTAAAATATACTTTACTAAGAAAAATATCATATATGAATGTAGCATGAGTGTCAAAATCATTATTTTCTGCAAAACAGCACTTTGTCGTCTTGATGTAAGAGAACAAGGTATTGAATGTTGTAAATTACTGTTTTAATTCACTAGATGTAGCAATACAGTTATATTACAAACGTATATGAATGTTTTAAAACTGGTAATTGTCTTGCAAACAGATTCCTAACATTTCGTCTATTTTGAAGGAACGAATTCCTTTAGATGTCGTTTTACCTTAAATTAATAAACTGCCTATCAACAGAAATGAGACACTATGACATATCTGTCTGCCTACGAATAAACGTCATCTACAATGACAATTTAATATTTACAAAAGAAAGTGATGGGTATCACCTTTGATAAATAGAAGATACAATCACCCTTTATGCTCGGCGTCGAATAAGCACGTTTTATCATGCATATAGTTGTTATGTGAAGAGATTATTAAATAAGGGATAAGTAGAGAAAGTTCATCCTTCGTAATATGTGAAAGAATGTTCATTTCCAGACACAGAAATCTTGTTTGCTAGAAACAGGTCATCAACAAATATTCATAGTTTTTTTTATATTTATAGGTATGTAATATTTATGAAATCGTTTTGCTTTCATATTTGTGCCATATTATAGTAATTGAATACTAAAATAGTCTTTAAAAGTATGTCAACCAATGTCATTTCTTTAGAGTTTTTATCCATCTCACGTTTCTATCTGTTTGCATTTAACAGACGTGAGAAAACATAATCGCATTTCTTCGAAAGGATTAATTTTATTTGCACATGCCATAATATATATATACATGTACATTGTACATATTGTGTATCACAGATATTCGTAGAGCTCATATGTACAATATATGTATAAGTAATCTTTCTTTCTCATAAAAGACCAAACCTTAATATTTTCGAGCTCATGTGAATGGGGAATATTTATTTTAGTTAATTTGCTGTTCTCGAACATTTATATATTTTATTGAAATTATTTTATTGGTCACTGTGACTTTTGAGAAAACTTGTCTGCGATTCCAGCATGAATCTATACGCGTCTGTTTTTATTAAACAAAAAATACTGTAAAATTAATTTCAAAAAAGGGACTGAAACAAGCTACAATGCAAACATCTTTATGTTTACGTATTTGTTGTCCTTTGCCTTCGATTACAATGTGCGAGTAATGCTGTCGTCGATAATTAAGTATGTCAATTTATCGTGGACTTCAGCACATAACTGATGTGCAGCATGTCGACACATTTATTTCCATGTGGTGCATATCGCAGAAAAAAAAATTTAAGCAACATCACCTTATATATTTACAGTTTGCACTTTATAAGCGCATTCGTTAAAATTAAAAGGCAAAAATATAAAATGGACTACAAAACATTTTATTCGTCTAAATTATGAACGATTTCGAATAAGAAATATTAGAAAACCCACAGTTTTGGGTTTATTTGTTAACAATCATATAATCATGCAAATTTGTTTAAGTAACATAATTTATACCTTCCGATCGGCGACCATCATCATATGAACAGGTTGGTACAACGATTTACATTTCTCTGATCATTTCCTTTTTCTTCTTGAGTAATACCATTAATTTCACTTACAATCAGCATTTTTGGTAGAAATGATCTTGTAGATGCCACGGGGACATTATTTCTCGATGACGTCATTACTTTCGTCATGGCATATCAAAGGAAAACTTCAGCGCTTGGGCATTATAATAGATCGGTTTTCTTTTCATTGTTTGTATTTGAGAACACCCACACACACACCTCTTCAGGAAGTGCGAGGATAAAGCGCTGTAAAACCGGATTAAGCACCCCAGTCTGTCATTTTTGCCGAATGACTGTTCCAAAACGTAATTGTTTGGTTTACTCTTTTTGTTAAATGACTCATCACAGATGTGTTCATACTTTTATATTTGGTTTGTGCGTGAATACCTTTGTCCTGTGCCATGTCGGTGTTTCGTATATGTTGCAATCCTCATAGGACTTTGTGTTATATTCTTATTCATGATTAAAAAATGTAATCTGTGCAGTGTGGTGTCGTAAATAATGTCCCCGTGCATGTAATACATAGAGTACATTAATTCATCATATAAGGATTGTTACGTGTATTTTGCTTGATGGACATTAAACTTTAGTTTCTAAATTCCATCTTCACATGAACCGGATGGTTCAACCATTTACACTTCTCTGATTTTTTTTCTTCTTGAGTCAAAACATCATTTTCACTTACAATCAACATTCTTTGTGTAGTCCTTCTGGTAGAAATAATACTCCTCCGTCTTGTAGTTACTATGGGGACCTTATTTTTCAATGAAGTCACTACTTTCGTCATGACATATCAAGGAAAACGTATCCGTTTAGACATTTTTATTAATAGATCCGTTTTCTTTTCATTGCTTGCATTTTAGCAACCACCACCCAACCCCCTTTTCAGGAAGTGCGAGGTTAAGGCGCTGTAAATACGGTTTAAGCACCCCAGTCTGTCATTTGTGCCAACTAACTGTTGCAAGACGGTAACTGTTACTCTTTTTGTTAAATGACTCATCACAGATTTGTTCTTACTTATTAATTTGGCTTGCATGTGAATACCTTAGTCTGTGACTTGTCGAGGCTTGGTATATGTATATTCTGATTGATGACAACAGATGCAAAGACAGAAAAACAGCCCTACATGTGTCTGCCACAATGCACGTTTAGCCACGTTTATATCTGGTTTTAGGTTAGAAAATGTCATAATATGCTGACACTAGTAATAGATAAGCATGGTAAATAAAATACAGCACAAACTCAAGTTTAATACATCTGACTCGTCTAGGTCATAACAGTTTTAAAATTAATAACACGAATAACCAGGACAGAAGTGGGTTTATTGACGGGTATGCAATGGACTTTTGCGACATTTGTCCTTATGCAGATGTTATTTTATCGTCTTATTTTATCCATAGTAACGTGTGTTTTTCAAATATGTAAAACAACGTATGCCTTTAACAATTTCCTCTAGATTCCAATGTTATGTACACTTTTATACTAAAACGGCAAATTTCCTATTAAAATGGCTTATAAACAATTTCCGCTTTTGACCATAAGTAAGTGTGTTTAGGGGCGCCCTTGGTCGACCTGTTAGAGTCACTGACTTGGAATTCCTCACCTCTTTACCGCGTTGGTTCGAGTCCTGGTCGGAGCGAGAATTTTCATGTGGAGGGGTTTTCCAGCTAGCTTGCGGTGCGCCGGTGGTTCTACCCAGATATAAGTCCATTATCTTTCTCAACCAGTAATAAGCTGGACCTTGCCAATATGACCATGATTGTGTCGGTGCGATGTAGATAAAACAAATGTGTTTAAGATTTTCTTGAGACAACATGTATTGATCGCTCATGTAAACTACTAGAAAATTGGTGGGTTCGCACATTCGCACCTTTAACTTTTAATAACATTTTACAGTTTTAACTGATATATTTGTAGCGTTTGCATAGTCAAATTCCATGATACGATTTCAAAATAAATGTTGTTTCGATACCAAACATCCATGGGGAAATTCAAGAAAATATTTGTTCTTATCAAGTTTATGTCATGTAGTAGTGTTTGTTTAACTAGGCTAACTGGATAGAAAGAACGACCAAAAGCCACATGCAATAAACGATTGATGTATGTCAGGTTATGTATGTAAATTTTAACATAAAAAAGCCAGACACAAATTTGGCAGTAAACTACCAGCTGAAATAGTTTTTAAATAAAAAAAACATTGAACTGTACTTCAACGTTTGCTAGGTATTATTATTAACTTTATTGCACAGACATATTTCTCATTGATGTTTAGGCCGACACGGTAACTTAACTTATAGATAATTGTAGTATAGTTGTCTTTCTTAAAGGTCTGACCAAAAATAAGACGTTTCAAAAATGTGAGTGTAACAGAAACAATGACAGGAAAACGTGATGGATTGGCACTCCGGTTAACTAGTTTAAAATACACATTGTTAAATTGCATTGTGCATTTACGTCATTTGTCAATAAGTGCCAATTCTCGCCGCGCATGCGCTGCGTCTACAACTAATCATTCCTTGAAAAAATATGGGTTGATGACCTTGTTTAACAAGTGAAGTGTGGCGCTTTAATGCACTGAAATTTGGTCAAAATTTAACTTTGACGAAAATCATTTAAATTTGATTGCAGTTTAAAAATATAACGCTACATCATTACCTGTCACTAGAAATTGTTCATGTTCCATATGTGTGTATGTTTTGCTTGGTCTAAATTGCATTTGCTACGAAGATGTTCTATGAAAAAGTCACATGTTATGTTCTATTCTGTTGTTTGTATTCGTCCCATGCAACCAAGGTAGAAACACATTCAGAAAGTGCGGGGTTGGAGCGCTTCACAAACCAGGTTTAAACACCCCAGTCGGTCCTTTTGCCGACTGACCGTTCCAAGGCAGTAACGGCTGATTTTCCTTTTTGTGTGTTGTATTTCGTCTCTGTGCTTTTGTCACATTTACATCTACTCTGTTTGCCTTTGTCTGGAAGAAGTTGTAAAGAGCTGTGGTTAGTTTTATTTTAAAGTAATGTTAAGATATGAAGTTGAGACCATCGTAAATCTTTTCAATAACAACAAGGTTATGTTGTTTCTTGGTCAGTTTGTTGTTAGGCAAAAAGTTCCATTGTCCTTTGATGCTTGACATCAATGCTGTCTTATTGTATTGTATATCGTTCATGAGAGAATGATTGTGAAGAAGCTTTATTTAGCTTATCATTTCTCTAGTAGAACCACATAGTCCTGATGAAGAAATATATTGATAATGCCTTGCTATTTTGATACACATTGTAACAGTGTAACGTATTTAGGATTGTTCTTTATTCTTAAAGTACGAACATCAATGATTAATTATAAAAATCAGACATTTTCGTTAAAACGAGCATGTGTTTAAAATTGTAGTTGACAGAACCCTCAACATTTTGTTTAGTTGTTCCATTTAACCGATCATCTACGTTATATCATATTATATTCAATTTTACATCAACATCAACTTCACCCAAACTTCGTTATGCAGGAATTTTAATAAACGGCTATTATTTTGCATTATATAATGTTTAATTATGCGGACAGGATAGAACTGAAGTCGATTAGATCTTATTAATTCTAAGTGTTTTAAAAATAATTGAAAACAAAATGGTTCTATTCTGAATGTTGTAGTCTTTTTTTTTCCCAAAAGTCACAGTGACCATGACCAATCAAATTATTTTTGTTAAATATATAAGAATTTTGAGCACTGTAAATTAAATAAAACATAAATATTCATCATAAACATGAGCTCGAATTTATTAAACAAATAAAACACATAATTGTTAAAATACATTTTAAACACAGAACATTGGTATTCCCTGGAAAATGTAAGGGTTAATTTGCGCATCTTGCTTCAAGGAATATGTTTAAGCTGTAAGAACACATTGTCTCTATATTCTTGGAAACAGTATTTGTTAAGCATACATAATTTAGACGCTTATTATAAAGGTGTCATAAGCAGAATGTCCCCTAATAACATTTCTTAAGTTTGATATTTACAAACCAGTTATCCATTATTTTTGCATCGACTGATTTCACCACATACATACCAAGTAAGTAACTACTTAACTCCTTTTTGCATTTACTTTACTCCTTTTTGCATTTACAACAGTTACCACACACAAACCAATTTAAATACGCCAGTTATCCCTTCCTTTTGCATTACCAAAAGTCACAACACAAAAACCAATTTAAATATATCAGTTATCCCGTATTTTTGATTGGCTGTGTTTATGCACACACCGTTTTATTGTGGACTTTATATGTCCGGAGACTGGCACTGAAACCTTAAAACATTCATTTAGGCAGAATAAGTGATTTCGAGACTGGTAAACCTCGCTCTGTGTTTCTGGTATAAAGACATGCACTTGTTTGCTTTGTATATCTTGGATTTTGTCCGGCATAAGCATAATAAAACAAACATGAAATATCACTGTGTTGCTGGATTTTGATTCTTGGAATGCGTGTCACGTAAATTTACCATATTTGCAATACACACAATTTATTGGTCGATAATTTTAGAAATACATTTTTTTAAACTAAGTCAACAAAATATTACACGCTTCCATTGTTTACAAACGTCTCTAAGATGCTCGTACATTGTATAATGTTCACACTTTGGTAAATCATACAACACTTTGTTCTATATGACCAAAAACAGTATAATACTTGTTATCGTTAGATAATAACACGGTGTGTCACGGAATAGATACAGAATATTTAGATATAGAATCGAATCTATCGAATAGATTGAAACATATACTTTACGTAACATCCTTGGCATTTCGTTAAATAGAAACATTCCACAAAAGTTAAGAAATGTACTCACAGATATAATACACTTGATATTGTAACGTTAACTTTAGGCAACATAATCGATTGGAGACATGTAGGAAATGGATGAATGATGATTTAAGTTTATGTTAATACTGAACTTAATATGTTTATCGGTTTTATTTAATGCTTCATCTTATTGTAAAGCCGTTTATAACTGTTGAAATAGGTCAAGTCATAGTTTAATACATTTAATACATATCCCGCTAATTCCAAGGGTTTTTGCGACCATATTTTAAATGTGTAGAATTTGGATACTTCAAATTGTTTATAATTATTATATATACGAACACTTAATTCCACATCTTTGTTTGTATGCTAATTATATATTCTACATAATAGTCATTCATATTTCGGTAAATAAAACTGTTACGTACTGTGCCCGTGCCATCGCACACGCGCTTTAGTGTATTTCCGAGTTATATTTTTAACCTTGTCTGGTGTCCACAACATTTAACACAAAAACGTTATTTTAGAGGCAGAGGCGGAATACCAATGATATAATTGAATGGAATTTTCCAAGTTTTACTTAAAGACAGGTGAACATTGAAGATATGGTGATGTCGCATTTAGTTACTAGAATTGGGATACGCCTTCGCCAATCAGAACGTGTCTATTTAAAGGTTAACAATTAAAAAGTTTTCGGATCTGAAACTTTCTACGTTCTACATCAATGTCAGTCATTATATTTTTCTAACAAACATTATAATTTAAATCCCTATTCCATAGTCGGCTTGATTTGAAACTAATAACAATACGATACAAGAAAAACTATATTGATTCATCTATCCCGTTAACACATTTAATGCATCTGTAAACCACACAAGCAGAGTTTGTGGAAAATAACAATCTCTGCCAAAGCTCATTTATCAGTGACTGAAGTTAAGGCGTATATCAAGGGGCAGATGTTTTTGCAAGAAGCTTTAAGGCCCATGGGGCGATCTGATCAATTATGTCGTTTTTGTGGTAACATCCAATCAATGCTTGAGCAATGCAGCAGTTTGAGCTCAATCATACCTTACAAACAGTTTAGCGATTGCACTATTTGACAACTTTGGAATAAATTGTCTAAAATGGATACTTCTAACCATTTTTATTTATGAAAATACTCATAATTTATTACTGCTTACGAAGGCAATTGCTATTTTGAAGTTTTGGCCGAATATTGTCGTGTTGTATGATACATGTAAAAAGGCTGCTGACACAGACACTTAATTATTATGTAAAAATCAATTGCGTAAATGCTGGTATTTTCCATCTGTAAATTCAATTTTATTGCATTGGCATATTTTTTACTTCTGTGTAATAAATCTTCTATCACTATAACTTATTGTACAATCAGTTTAAACTCATTTAGGTGTTAAGAGAAAAGTGTCATTTCATAGATAAATTAATTATAAATAAAGCTAGTGTTTATGTAGAAATAATCTATTTAAATGCTTTGTATGACCAATGTATTTCGAAAAATTACATTTTTTAAAACTTCCTTATTTTGTATTTTTATTTTTCTGAGTTTAACTCTCCCATGTAATAGTCGCTAATACCAGCTGACGCATACCATAAAAAGTTCTACAGACCTTCTTTGAGTTAAGTTAATTACTATGATGAACTAACAGAAACGAAAAGATTTGTAAACAAATGTAGAACCCATCACAAAGAATTCAGTAATATACATCTATTTTTTTCAGTTTCAGGATCAAACATGTGCCTTCGCGTTTGGATGAGAGCAAAACTCTACCAATGCAAAATAGTGCATGACAGTTTAATTTATTTATGCGAAATTTGAATTGTATGATAATTATGCCTTTCATTTTAATAAGACGGTTATGCATTGTCTTAAACATTTACCCTGGCAAAAAATTGATCCTATCTGGTTGTGTTACCAAGCATATTCCCGATACCACAACTGTTATCAATGTTACATTTGTTCATTTTATTTTCTAGTTCATTTTATTTTCTAGATTTGCATTATTCTGTTCCTTCATGGCAAATTTGTAGGAAGAATTATGACAAGTCATTCGAATCGAATAATTTAGAAAAATAAAACAGGAATTGATTTCACAAAGTATGGTGTTGATAAGTAAAACCAAATCCTATATTTTAAAATAAAAAGTTGTCATTTAGTTGTAAAAGGACTCCGCACACAGTAATTGCTTGGCTATTTTCTTATACCCAAAGTCGTATTTTACCTTGTGGTTTACAGTGTGTGCGGATGTGTGTGTGTTTGCGTGTGTGTGCGTGTGCATGTATGCGTGTGGATGTGTGTGTGCGTGAGTGTGTGTGCGTGCGTGCGTGCGTGTGTGTGTGCATGTGTGTGTGTATGTATGTGTGTATGTATGTATGTGTGTGTACGTATGTATTTGTTTGTGCGTGTGTGTGCGTGTATGTGTTTGTATTCAGCAGTGATACTAACAAAATTAAACCTTTTAAGACTGTGTTAAAACAATGCGACTACCAGCTTGAAATCAGATTGTATAATTCTTATACATGCATTTATATACGAAAATAAGTAATATGTGTTTAAATTGACACAATTGCAATCTTTTCAACAAAATGAATTGGATTGATATGTCGAGACATTTTGTGCAGATTGGATTCCCTGAGAGTAAACCTCTGCATCGAAACAATACAATCCTGGCACGACACAAATTAAACAGTATGGACAAGATGTTATGTGTTGACGATGTCCAGACGCCTTTGGGAACAGGAACGTACAATTGTTATGTCAAAAGCCAGACGACATGAAGGAAGTATTTAATTTACATACATAATTTTGCTATTCTTCAAATGTCTATGAATATGTTTGCAAAATTACGCTTCTGTATACACTCGCTGTCAGCATTTTATTCCTGGATCATGTGAGGTTTGTAATTGATGGCTTCGGCTGAATGATACATCGGTACTCAAATCAAAAAGTTAATTATAGTAAATGAAATTGATTTTAAAATAAGTAAAGAGAGAATCAAAGATAAATAGTACATTCTTTCGCATACTTTTGTCTTTCACGTTCACTTCTTGTCAGTTTAACTCGAACTTTTTCAGTTTAATCATAAAAGGAAAAACTGTTTTAAATAAACCATATTGTAACTATACTATCGTGAAACATATCGACAACTAAGCTATATTATGAACATGCATTAATGTGTAAAAACATTTTAATGCAGACGCACTGAAACAATATTGTTTATTTTATTTTAAGTATTGTATTGTTTAATTTCACTGAAACAAGATCTTATTTTCACTGGGACATTCCATAAAGTACTTACCGAACACATCACTTGTTACAAGCCCAGTGTTCTCCCAAACAGCAATATCAACGAATACACTTAAAATATCAAAAAAAAATACTTCAACAAAAGTATTATAAGCAAATCACCACGGAACTCCTATAGGTTTACTTAAAATCAAAAAGTCGAAACGACACGTTTGAGTTGCACTGCTGCATAAAGGCTATTATATATTTCGATAATTAGTCCATTTTTTTAAATCATGAATAAGAATATATGAGAAAGTCCTATGAGCATTGGAACATATATCAAACTCTGAAAAGGCACAGAACAAAAGTATTTCACATGCAAGCCAAGCGAAATATAAGAACAAATTTGTGATGAATCATTTAACGAAAAGAGCAAGCCCGACAGTTACCGCCTTGGAACAGTCAGTCGGCAATATAGACCGACTGGGGTGCTTAAAACTGTTTTACAGAGCTGTAACCTCGCACGTCCTGACAAGTTTCTCAAATGCAAGCAATGAAAAGAAAACTGATCTATTTGAATACAAAATGTCCAAGCGCTGATATTTTCTATACGTTATGACGACAGAAGTGACGTTATTGAAAAATAATGTCTACATAGTGTTTAGAAAATAATGTGGTATTATTTTGACTTGAAAAACTACACAAAACGGTTGGCGATAAATAAAATTGATTTTCTGAATCATGAACAAACATGACCAGAGACGAATAAATGGTTGTAGCATCCTGTTCATGTGAAGATGGAATTGATGAACCAAAGTCCAATGTCTATCAAAGGAAATACACCTTAAAATTATTATAGGATGAATTAAATGACGACATAGATCACATGCACGGGGAGATTTTTTAACGACCGCCACACTGCACAAGTAACATTGTTGTGATTATGAATAAGAATATATGGCAAAGTCTTTCACGTGTTAAGTTTATAACATACGTAAATAAGAAAAGATAGTATAAGAATTACCACAGATAAACTACATCTAGACAAATGCACACATGGTATACATAGCCGCCATGTTATATTCGAGCAGAATAAAACGTAGATTTCGTTACCTGTCGGCTTTGCAGGTATGGATTCTCATCCGCGTTAAGCCAATTTTCTGCCTGTATATAGCACCGATAAAATACCAACAAAAACGAAAAACTAATTCAAATTCTATATCCATATATCCCCTCCATTCATTCCAATATAATCGTTTTACAGCTTATGTGTGTCTACAAAGCTATTCTAGATCATCCATAGCCAGGTTCAATAACGACCTTCCAGACCATCTGGGACCCGACTCGGCTCTACTTCAGACAGGTCTTTAGAGTTCTGACAATAATTCTAAGGGTTACAGTTCGTCAAGTAACCCTATCTCTCACAATGAAAATTGACAGGTACTGTTGTCTGTGCCATCGATCCTTTTATTTACGCTCACGGAAGCTATTATCAGTGTTTGTATCATAAGGGTGAAAAAAACTATTTGCGACACAAAAGAGCGGGGTTTTTTTTACGTTATAAACATAGAATTTTTAGAACGACATATATATTTCAGAAAGAAAAGCACAATTTCAGAAATAAAAATCAATACAGGTGAAGTTGAAATAATTTTTATAATAAAACGTCATGGTTTTGCTATATTGTATGATTTGATATATTCTACACTAGTTTCATTTTTAAAAGTTATTGTGCGACCAGTCCTACAAAATCAACAGATAACGCATAGATGAATCTGTCAACTGTCACAAAGAATTATTTGGGTCTTGTTGATGCACTATAAATACAGTGTAATATAACTGCAACCTCTGTCAATACGTCGGTCTAGAAAAATATTATATTTAACACACAAAATAGTCTATAGATAAACCGTAACGCGGTTTAAATCCAATCCATATATATTAGTATACCCGAAAATAAAAATAAACTATTTCATAAGGAATTGTCACTAGCAAGTCTTAAACAAATTTCTAATCCGACATTTCAATTGTAGATAAAAACATTTACAGCATTTAACCGGGATACATTGGCACTAAAATTACTTTGAAAACGTAAGGATAATAACCCTTCGTCTAGTCAGTCATTTATATTAATCCATTATTATTGCTAGTTTGCATAGGTGTATGATATTTTTCGGTGTATCTGTCCAACCTTACCATTGACCTACTTAACAAATGCTGAAGCAAGGTCTGTCCGAATGAATATCAGAGTATACAGTAAACAGTATTGTTCTTAGTATAGGTTTTCGGTGATATTTTTTATAGTATTAATTTCTAATTAATTTCCTACAATATATGTGTATAGTGCATAAAATATCCTTTGATCCTACATTAAATTAAACTTAATCTCTGTTATATGCCACATAGCACATCGTTCACACCCACACTAACTGTTTCGTAAGTTATATAGTGTCTATTATGTGAGCAACTTCAGAATTATAAGACGCAGATGGTGTGAGTGACATGCGTAAAATATTTAAAATTTTGGTATCTTTATTCTTACTAATTTTGTTTCTATAAAGTATAAACACGATAAAATCTTAGATAGTGCCTCAACAACGCCGTATATCTTGTTTAAAGTTGTTTCTTATTATTACTTTGGGATGAAAACACTTGATTTTGAGATTGTAAAATATTATATCAATGTTTTTTAGACGCAGTTAAAACTGAAACCTACACGTGACTTTACGTTGGTAGTTAGACAGCAGTTATGAATCATAATAAAATACTAAAGTAAACCTATCTATCAATCAAAAGAAGTAATCACGTATGGTTTTATGAGAATCAGTATTACTTTTACTAAAAGCATATGTTCTCTCATTATTTTGTTTTGAGAATGTTTTAAATTGTAAGCAGTGTTTGCAGCGAGTAATTACAAGCATTATCTCATACATCTTCTGTCGTCAAAGATAACTTATACTTTAAACATTCAGAAATTGAAAGATTGAAAGTTTAAGTTCGCATCTTGATATTACTGGTTGGTGATATATAAAAAGCATTCAAAATATTTGTAATATGAAATTATGTATAAGCTTGCTAGAATAGAAGAAATGAAGACGTGAATTTAAAATCACAAAACGGCATTGTGATGTGTAATACAATAGATATTTCCTGAGAATCATCTCAAATAATTAAATGAGATAGGGGGCGAAGTTTACCTCTGATTTGAAGCGGGCCTTTAATATTGTTTAAATGTAGCTTTGCATAGTTCTTTTAAAAACTGGCATATGCTTTGTCTTAGTCAATGACTGAATTAAAGCTTCAAAATAAAGGTTGCATGTTATTTTTGTCCTATTCAAGTCAAATGTACCCGTCAGAAAAAAATACACAGTTATTCCATGGGAATCTGGCGAATAGTCAAAACTTGTCCGAAGATATCAAGGATGACTTTTAAACAGTTGCCAGATGGAGAAATCGTTCTATACAAAGTATACATTTATTTTATAGGTAAACGGTTTGACTGATCACTAAACACCCATGAAGTAACTGTTTCGTTACCTAATGAGATCAAAGTGATATTACTTTCATATATTCATATATATATATATATATATATATATATATATATATATATATATATATATATATATATATATATATATATATATATATATTTATATATATTTATATATATATATCTCAAAATATTTTTGTGGTATATATAGTCTGAATAGCATGGGGTTTTTACTTTAGAACTCGCTGTCATTCCTTCTTCCTGACGAATACAACTTCCACAACAGAGCGTTTAGTTCCTTATTACTGCAGTCTTCGGCCAGAATTCAAGCTTTTTTGTATGCACTTAAAACAGCCACTGATCTTTGATTACGATTAAGTGCGTGGTAAATCGCTGTTTTCGGTAGGTTTGTTCAATTCTTCTGATACATGTATGTCTTGAAAACGGCATGATAAGTTTAGTTTTTACACGTAGCTGTCCAAACACAGACGAAATATTGATTTTTTTACAACGAGGTCTTAAAGATGCTCGGTAGTACTTGCACGAACCGAATAGTGACGAACAGTGTTAACGAAAATACCCGATGACGGAGGGTGAAACAATTAAGACTATTGACCAGTTAACAGTTCGTTGCCAGGAATGGATCCGCGCGGGGGGATAGAATTGTGAAAACACATACATGTATGAAATAATAAGCTTTTAAAGTATTTTTATCTGTTGACAGCTCAGGTCGAAGTTAGGATCTCTTACTGTGTATACTTATCTAGTTTTTACTGCGATAAAGTTTAATGCATCTTCAAATGTAAACATAAAATGCCATAAGCCAACAGTGAAACAACATTTCACAAGTTCATGCTTCAAACACGTATTCAACAATGTTGATTGGCCGTCTAGAAATGAGACTAACTGAAATCCAAGTCCTGCTCATTTTTAGGACGTTAATTGTTTGATATTTATTTTATTCTTTATAAATCTTGAAATTACGTTCACATTATTTTCTTATTTTCTTTGGTTATATTGCGTAGGTTAAACCAATATATTAAACTGGAAAATAACTCTATGAATGTTTTTCGGCTTAAAAAAGTACACGTCAATTTTCAACGGACTGAAAATGGTACAATTTTCTGTCGACAGATCTAGGATTGGCTTGTTTTAAGTAGCAATTGAAGTTTATTGGTGGTTACATTTAGGAGCAATGAACATTTGTCTGTCGGATCACAGGGATCCCAGATCCAAAAAAAAAAATAAGAGTTTTCATTAAATAGTGTAACTTGTTGGCTTTGTGACACCTGTTACAGTCTACATGCCAGAAAGATATATGTCACGCTGAAACTTACTAGCCTACTTTAGGGAACTCACACAATCGCATACTTTTTAAACACTAGAAACAATGAACAAAGATATGTAGCTGTAATAAAAAGGACTTCCCTAGTAGTAGTAGTAGTAGCTCATTAATGAAGGACAGAGACGCATAGATTGTTAGAGCAGAAGTTATAATCAAGTTGATATGGATACTATCGAACTATATTTACAATTAAAATTATAAGATGCATTTCTGAGGTTAAACTACATTACATTTAGCTCTCTTTGATAACCGCTTTTCACAAAAATAACACTGCCCTATGATTATTACAACTCAAATTTAAAAGTGACAATGCCCTGTCATTTGACATTTGTTTTCCGGTGGATTTAGTAGTGTTACTGTTCTTTAATAATAATCGATTCTATAACTAAAATAATAGTTTCGTGACAATATACTAGTTGTAAGACAAAAAGTTTACTTAAAATAGAGATAAATAAAATACCAGAGGCATTTTGTAATTTAGCAAGTGGCATAGGAACGGGCACTTTCAAGAAATGTAGTTGGTACCATCTGACAACCAGCAATTCTGCAGCTTGAAATCGTAGGCGTGAACTATTTCTAGTTGTAATTGCCCGTTCATGGTTAATTAAAATTGCAGTACAAAAGTCCAATGTTCGTAAAAAACAATTATCAATTAGACTATGGAATAAAACATAAAGAGGAGTGTAAATAAATGGTTGCCGTATCTTTATAGATAAAATGGATGCACTAAAGTTTAATGCACATCAAAGGAAACTTGATCTTAAAGGATTAATTAAAATACGACGTATATGGCAAGCAGGGCAAACTAACAACCCTCTCATAACCCACTTTTCTTTTGTAGTCTGATTCTTTATGAAAGAAACACCATGTTCAAATGCAAATAATAACATACAGGATAATCTAAATAAACACAAGAGGAAGACAGAGGAAGATACGAACATATAAAAGCACTGAGACATGAAGTTACAAAACTAGACAAAACAATTTTCTGCGTGGTCGGCAAAAAGAACGACAAGAAAAACATACATGTCAACCTCCAATAAAAAGTGTGTAAAGAACAAGACCAAATTTAATCAGAACTGTCTAATCTGATATATACCTAAAGGCAATAAATGGCGTCGCAAAACAAAAAAAAAACAGTGACGTCATTCGAAACAATATTGTAGTACACGTCGTTTTCAGGCGAGGGAGTGTATTGTTAAAAAGACGAATTTTTCCCAAAATTAATTTTCAGATAATAATAAATACCGGAGGCATATTGTTAATTAAAGGGAATATATTAAACATAAAATGTATATTTCCTTTTTAAGATCTCCACAGCCTTCAAGACAAAGCAACTTGATCACATCTAATTGTGAGGAAGAACTATTTTGGGTTATAGGTGCTTCCTCGTGTCAAGGTGACATTGAAGCACTTAAGTTCAATGGCCGTACCAACTCTGACTCTGCTGGCATTTTTGCCGATTCTGTGCAGCGACATTTCTATCAGTATAGTAAAGGGGCTCTTAAGAGGTCCCAGGGACTGAACCCGGCCGGTCAAGCACATATACAAAACACATAGGACCCTATATGTATCGAAAATTGCTCTATTCCAATATTATATTTAAAGAATATCCCAGATGAAATGTTGTTTCTAACGTACCGTTTTTGTTTTCTTTCTCTGCTAAATAGACTTGTTTTTCTTATGGAGAGATACAAATATAAAATATTTAATACATTTAGCAGTCTAAGTTTCCTTTATGTATTCCACAATTGAAATTATTCACTTAATTCACCTAAAACCTAAACCGAATGACTTTAATAATGAAGAGTGCAATACAAGTTTTATTTTTTGTATACAAAAAGATCATTTTTCTTTATTATGTACGACTCATTCTCATTATGCAATATACTAGATTATTCAGATCTGATTGTTCACAAGCTGTGAGTCTTTTTATAGAACTCTTAAGTACAAAATAAGACCTTTCTTTAATTTTTTATCAATATGCTTTCGACAAAAGACGAGGTCAGAAGAGGTCAAGGAGGTCAGACGAGGTAAAAATATATCGAAGAGGTCAGATTAGTATCATCAATTATAATAGGACAATGGTTAGATAACTTAATACAATACAACATATACAATTATAGTTAAATATTCAGGTAACTTTGTCGGTTTTGTTGTTGTCTCAACATAGTGCGGTCGAATATATTTTCTGCCAGATGGACCCAGCATTAGTTTTGGTACTATTCCAAATAATGTTATTAAAGAAGTGTATGTCCAGTGGGCTAAACTTCACTTTGGCGGACTCAGATTCCCAAGTTTGTGACCTTAGTTTTTTAGGTACGAACAAGGCCAGTTAATTACCTGAATACATTTTACATTTGCTGACCTTTGGCTGAACTTGTATATAAGTGTGTGTGTGTGTGTGTGTGTGTGTGTGTGTGTGTGTGTGTGTGTGTGTGTGTGTGTGTGTGTGTGTGTGTGTGTGTGTGTGTGTGTGTGTGTGTGTGTGTGTGTGTGTGTGTGTGTGTGTGTGTGTGTGTGTGTGTGTTTTCTTCTCCAAACCTTATAAGCACATTAGTTATATATACGTTTGTTATCTAAAAATATATTCTTTTTTCTCCAGTATTTGTTTCTTTTATATCTCTCTAATGTCTACCTTTTATTATTATGATAATATAGTTAGCAAGTGAAGATGTCTGGATAAGATATATCAGTATCTTGTATTTAAAAAGGAGACAGTCGAGTCTCCACTATCAGGGACTAATTTTTACACTGACATTGGGAATGAAGATCTTACAAATGACAAACAGGCTTTCAAGAGTGCGAGGTTAGAGCCCTGTACGTGCACCACGGTCTACCCCTTGAACGACAACCCGTTCAAATAAAAATATGTTTTTGTGGATCCTCAAGTTGTCACAATATAAATGCTTTAAGTCCATTTTATATGCCAAATTATGAAATGCAATGACATTTAATTAAAACAAAATGTAAAAGAGTTTGCAAGGTTTCGGTGTACAAATCCTAAACGGAAGTCGGGAAACTGAAACACATAAGAAGATAGATAGAAAAACAGTTTTTGTATTTTTCGTCTTGAACATTTGCTTTTAGAAATAGAATGAGAGCATATCTATTTCCATTGACCTTAGCATGCACAGGTGTTTAATGTTTATCTTTTTGCATGGCAAAATAGTTCAACTAATATCATAAGCTTTGATGTTTTAATGACATGCCAAACGCGGTACAGAACTTATTTTATTACCTCTTTTAATCAACATATGTCTAGCAAAATAATAGTAATTGCAACTATCATAATGTTATCCCTACTCGGTTCTGATAGTAGTAATAAGGAAAAAATAATATACTCATTAAATACTTAGTTTTATGAAGAACGCAACAAATCTGTTTCCATGGTTTGCTGAATTTGTATAATGGGCTGGAAACTGTATATACAATAATACTAAATAATGTTTCCAGTTTTATTTATGTTTTTCTTTGACATGTTTAATGAAATTTCTTCAGGCATACATCAATGCAGTTGTTTAATGTTGTTCTTTTACTAAAAGAACATTTTTTAAATGTAATTAGGCAGGACATGTGTTGCAGTTCTTTATCATTTTACCTTTTTTCCGAACAGGGCTTACAAACTGTCTATAAATGTCTGTCAATTATGCGGAGGCAGACTGATTTAACCATTCTGTTCGTCCGCATATTTCACGTTGACAGAAAACTCCCATGGCTTGAGAGCAGAATATTGACTTTTGTCATTATAACATATATTCAGAGAAATAAATAAAGAATTGTATTTTGACTTAAAGGAAATAATTCATTTCATACTTTTGGCTTTATTTGGAAAGTAGTGTTGCAGTTCAGTTTCACAACTGAAAAATATGCTTGATTCTTTTTTACTTAAACTGTTTGTATTTGACAAAAACGTTCAGAAAGTAGCTTGAACGCTGCACAAACCAGGTTTAAGTTCTGTTGGCCCTCCGTTTCAAGAAGGTAACTGTTGGTTTTTCTCTCTTTAGATATGTCTCGTCTAAGTGGTTTTAGTACTTTTACATCAACTTGTATATGCCTTTGTCTAGCGCCAGTTCAACTTTAAATATTTGTGCTAATTCTCATAGGATCTTTTTATACTATTAAGTAAAATTCGGTAACATTATATTATATATTAAATTCGGTTGGTTCTGAATTGAAAGACATTATTTAAGACAGAAGAAAAAATATACGCAATATCTACTATATGTAATATCTACAATCTGTAAATGTGTGATTATCTCTTAGGTAACAAAATCAGAGATCCATAAGCTGTGTAACTTGAATAATTGAACATTGGTAAGATCAGTTGTAGCCACGCGGTCTTGCTTTGCTTAGGTTTTATAAAAAAGGCAAAATGGTGGCGCTCAAGTTGAGATATGTGTACTGTATGTAGATACTATGCGATCGAGATGATTTCTATAGTATAAACCAGCATAGTTTTGGCATGAAAATGAATATATTTTATCAATCTCTGAGTCTTTTAGTGCGCATATTAAATAGTTTTTACTTTCGAATCAATGATTCCAAATTTAGTAATTATATAAAATACTGGTTCACATCAAATCCAACAATAAAGAATCTTGAAGTTTTATGTTCTATTTAACACCAATAAATTTAATATCTCGGTAAAAAATATGGTTTTAAGGCAAGATCCAGGTGTGTTATGTTTAATTTTATCTTGTTACATTTGGGGTAATATTTTACAAGGTGTGAGTTTAGTATCAAAATTGAAGATTTTGTGTTGTTCTAGAATGTTGTTTTTACTAAATCAGATAATAGCACAATTACATCTTTAGCAACGCCTGAGATGTTTAAAGATAATATTGGCTAAATACACTATCATCAAACTTCTTTTGACCAGCAAGAATGATAGCTATGTTTAATGTTTCTAATACGTACATTTACGACTATGTCACATGTCAGATGTTATTATTCTGCTTGGACGACGAAGATGTATTATATCGATTAGTTACTGCTTTTTTGACGTAATATAACTTTAATACATGGAGACAAACACAAAAACATTTTTATATGTAAATTGATATAAAAAATCCGATTGTTCTCTAGAACTGTCAAAAAAAATCCAAATCGACTTACGTTTTGTAAACAAGGTGATCAAAGCATTTATTTGATTTGAAGCAATTGTTATATGTAACGAAATATCTACTGCTTTTATAACAACTGCCGGATCTAGAGCTGTCCGTTTCAAACACTAGGGAAAGTCTCGTTATCTGATGGCCAAAGATCTTATTAAGGATCCATTAGGTAAACTAACTATGGGGTCTTAAACATCCCGCTATTTCTCTAAGAATATAAGTAAATATAAGTCCTGTATATTTGATAAGCAAATTAGTTCTCCATATGCTGAATGTTGAAAGCCGGTGGTAAATAAAGCATTATTTACTTTTATCATACTACTATCTAAATACCATTATCCTTTCATGTAGTAAAAAATGTCGTCTGTTATTTGTCATATTACTTACTGTTACTGTAGTCCTGTTACATATAACATTTTTACGGTAACAGCAATGGCAGCCAATTAACACTTTCACTGAGGTAAGTTACGATACCTTGGATCGGACGAATAAATTGGCCTCTCTTATAGTCATTCCTGGTATCGTGATTGGCTCTAATAAAAGATTTTGCCAATTCTCTCTTGCACGTCTGACTACGTAATAAAAACACATTAAGTGCACTTTCATTACAATACAGTTGGCTCAGTGTTGTATGATTATTTTATCTATGTTTCTATCTATATTTTTCTGCTATCCATTATTTCTTCTTACATTATTACTACTTAGAATCAAACAATATACAAGTCTACAGTTCGTTATCGCAATATTGATAGCGGGAAAAAATGAAATCATAAAAGTGTACGAGTTATTTTGTGATTTGTATACCTATAGCCAATTCCTTTATATTAACACAAAAGGGTAAATAATAATGCAGAATAAAAGGTCTTCGATGAATGTCTTAGTTGGGTCATCTGCTATGTTAAACCGATGGTCAAACTAGTTTTGACAGTCTGTTTTGGTAACTTGAAAATAACCAACATGTCTGAGATGTCTGAGGACGATATATGTCTTCCCATAGAAAATTACAAACTGTGAAGTTGAGCACATGCCAAATCAAGTGCCTTATATTATGTTTCCTAGCCAAGCAATTGGACCAGAGACTAAACGACTTGGCATGTCCAGACATCTGTCCAGTTTGTATCTCCTGGGAACAAACGTCTGCATTTAAGCAAATGAACGCTGAAACCACAAATTTTACAGTATGAATACGATTTATGTTAACGATGTCTATGTGTTCATGTAAACTTAAAAGTACACTTGCTATGGCAATTATCCTGTTACATCCATGCCGTTTACCCGTTAATTTTGTTTATTTCATTGAAAACGTTATTGAATATTTATACAAAATAACTTTCTTCAGTTGTCATGGTTTTCAAACTGTTTGAAATTAACGCATTATTGTTTGCACGTATAAACATATTGCACTTTGATGGTAAGTACACTTTTACAGCAATAGAGCAGTAAAGGAAATAAGAACTGCAAAGAAAATACAACAGTTCGAATACATTCGAATGTTTTAATTCATATATATGTCAGAAATGACCACCACAATATATAATTTAAAATATATATTGCTGAGAAATTTCCTCATTCCCTTAAAATGGATAATTTCGTTTGCATTTTAAATCAATTGTCTTTAATTTTATTTAAGGTTTTTATAATACTTAACTTTAGTCGATATGTTTTCCTTTAAATTTAGCCTAAGAGGTCAAGGTATATATATCAATGATATTTCCATCTTTAATTTCTTTGTTTGAAAATCCTTTTTCGGACAAAAACCTAAGAAAGCTTTTTTTTCTTCTCCTTAAAGACTCTATATCTTTGTGGCTTTGTGGATCCATAATGAGATCGATACATAAACATGTCTTCACATCATTACGAACAGTAATATTCATGGATTCTCATCATTTGGGGCAATACTATTAATGACATTGATCATTGCTATTAGTTACTTGCTTACGATGCCATATCCTACCTGGCCGTTTTATTACTGTTCGTAATGATGTGAAGTCATGAATATTACTGTTCGTAATGATGTGAATCTATGAATTTTACTGTTCGTAATGATATGAATCCATGAATATTACTGTTCGTAATGATGTGAAGTCATGAATATTACTGTTCGTAATGATGTGAAGACATGAATATAAGTGTTCGTAATGATGTGAAGACATGAATATTACTGTTCGTAATGATGTGAAGACATGAATATTACTGTTCGTAATGATGTGAAGCCATGAATATTACTGTTCATAATGATGTGAAGTCATGAATATAAGTGTTCGTAATGATGTGAAGACATGAATATTACTGTTCGTAATGATGTGAAGTCATGAATATAAGTGTTCGTAATGATGTGAAGTCATTAATATTACTGTTCGTAATGATGTGAAGTCATGAATAGTATTGTCCTAAATGATGTGAAGCCATTAAAATTATTGTCCCTAATGATGTGAAGTCATGAATAATACTGTTCGTAATGATGTGAAGCCATTAATATTATTGCCCTAAATGATGGGAAGTCATGAATATCATTGCCCTTTAATGAGGTGAAGTAAACAGTAACTACATGTAGGATCGTGAATGCCATAGCTGATATACACAACCTTTGATGTAAGGTAGTGCTCCTTCATATTATTAACATTTTATTTTAAATATTTTAAGGCTTGTAACCAGTTGCTGTATTTTATTATAAAAGCCACTGTAGACCTATGTTTTGAATATTCCCTAACGATCGATCGGACGCCCTTCAAAAAGATGAATTTCTCACACAATCATTTGTAATAGTAAAATAGAATTTCAGTAGATTAACAAATGTCGTTTTGCATGCTTTTGTAGTTATTTGTATACAGAATGATAAATGGTTGATATGTTTAATTAAAGCCATTCAACTATGATGATTACTTGTATTATTAAAATACAAATAATAACGTTAAAACATTGTTTTACCTTTTGCGGTAGACCCTCCAAATAAACACATTCCACAGTCATTAAATAATGCCTGGTGTAATTGTCGCTTGTCTTTAAATTGTTTAATTCAGTGAAATTTGGCATTGTTTAATTACTTAAACAAATAAATACTTGTATGTTCATTATGACTTATAAAGTTGATTTTTTAATTAAGTTTCAAAAGGTTTAGTTTTTTTTCCTACTTTTTACATTTGGGAACTTTATTCTTTATGGAAATTGCGTGTGTTTACTTTATTCTTCTTATCTGGTTCTTTCATTTCATTTTAAATTTTGTACGGATCATAAAAGCATGTAGTACTTCATATAATGTATGCTAAATAGACAAAGCGCAGACGTGTTTATTAATTGAGCCACACCTGGACAAGTCCATCGAAAGATTGACAGAGTGGGCTGCGAACTTATTAAACAACTGGCGTCTTCATCATAGCAACCATAAAAGTTAAAATTGTGCTTGACAAAATCTATATATATTATGAACTCTCGTCGCAACTGTGTTACTTTGACGCTATTACGCTTGTTTTTAACCCAATTCTAGATTATCCCTTTCGTGATGTTAACTAATAATTTACGCCTACCTGTTTCTCCTCATTACCGACTGACCATTCCAGTGCGGTAAATGTACTTGTTGTTTATTTCTTTTTGTGCGCGATGTCTCGTCTCGTGTGTTATTTGTCACTTTCACTCATTATGCCTTTGTCAAGTTGTAGTTTATTTTCACATGATATTTTCTTTTTTTCGTTTCCAATTATGTGTTGCACCCCTTTAAACAACGGATGATACTATAATGATACTACTTTATAGCAATGACATTTCTTTGACACGAAAAATAATGTTTCCATGTGTTATCATGCTGCAAATCCTGGAGAGAACAAGTACTAAGAAGATTGCTACATATAGCTTTGAGTAGAAATTAGTTTTCATTTCAAATGGGGGAGAGTTAAGCCTGCGACACCCGATCTCTTATCATTGCTCAAATCATTCAGTAACGGATGACACTGTTATATCGACAAATGATGATTTATAAAATGGTTTAACAATAAACAGCATGTGTCGCTTTGATGCATTACTCTGATGAAACCGAAAGTAGTTCAGTTAGGAGAAAGTTACACCTCATGCTGTCTGTTACATCTCAAGAGCTCTTCTCCTTTTTCTTCTTCTTTTCTTTATCTTTTCTTCTTCTTTTTCTTTTTTCTTTTTCTTTTTCGTCGTCTTCTTCTTCTTATAATTATTATTATTATTATTATTATTTGAGATTGTTACTTCTTCTTCTTTTTCTTCTTCTTCTTCTGATTATTATTATTATTATTATTATTATCATTATTATTATTATCATTATTATTATTATTATTATTATATATTGTTTAGTGTAACGTAAATACCGACAGTGAAGTCAAATCAATTTGTACCTTTAATAAATTCACAATTTTTAAAAAATATTACATTTATACACACGTATGCTAAATAGACAAAAGTGCAGACATGTTTATTAACTGAGCCACACGTGGCCTTGCTTATCGAAATATTGAGAGAGGTGGTCTCTTTCCTACCGACAGTCTAGTAAAAGAAATGTGTACCTTTAACAAATTTACGAGTATGGAATGTTTTTTTACTTCTCTTATCATTTTTTCGCCAATGCCGACAATTCCGACAAGATGTCTAATGATGATGTCAATAGTGCAACATACAGACTGATTTATAACCGAAACTGTCTCTATGTAACTGTGTTTTGTTTCAATAGCAAATTTGTGAGCAGATTCGCGAGGAAATATGGGTAGTATCGTCTGTTAATATAGCTACAGGGGAAAAAAAGGTTTCGGAATATTTGTTTATACTTTTAACGTTTATTTTACAAAAGACAAGACAAATGCGACAACGACTAGAAAGAGACAAAATCTTGTGAATTCTCGTGTTGCATCCGTCGATGTAGGGATTTTTACAGGCATTATAAAGGACAGTTAACTACCATGTGTCCTATTTTGTTTTCATTTAAGGTTAATTCACGTAACCGCAACATCGTAATAAGGTGTCAAGGAAAAGATGTATAAGGTTTCCGGCTAAATTAAGCACGGTATAATAATTGTAACTTGAGAAAGATGATTGTCTGTTCGCATGAATTAGGAAAGGTCTGCCTTCCAACAAATAAGTGAAAAGATATTGAAATGGGAGTGGTTTGTTCACAAAAATAAAATATACTTAAATTTAGGTGAACTAAGTATTTGTTTGTTAAACGCTCACAGAACCAGTGACTATTTACATTCTAAGCATATAACGTACTTTTACAAGTCTCGAATCTCTATCTGTTGTCTACAACAACAACAAAACAGAAAACCTTTCTGTGCGACAGCAGCAAATTTGAAGGAATTCACTAACTTAAATATTGTTCTATACAATAGCCTTTATACACCTTCAGATCAAATTATATACACTCCAAACTATCTTCAAATGACTGTACAGGTACAAAACGCACAAATAATCAGCCATATAAAACGGACGTACTGTATTTCATGCAGTTGCTAGATTGCACTTGTAACACAAAGTAAGAAAAGGTTCAGTAAAGTACGTAGAGCACCTTGTGTTGTCATAAATAATACCACCACAGAAGCATATACTTCATGGAATTTTGTAGCTTGGTTTAATCTTTGACTGGTTCTTGCGCACTTGAACTTTTTGAGATAAGGACAAATATGATATTCATCTTCAGTCAGGATTCAGTAATAAGGCCATATACGTTATCTAAGACAATTACGCCAATTAATAAACAATTTATTAAACAATTTCTCGCCTTTTCTACTGCACACCCTTTAACCATACTAACATTAAGTTAATTGCTCTAAATAAATGTTCAATCTAACGTTTTTCCATTTACGTTTTAAACAGTACGTGTCAATCACCATAAAAATACATTATTAAGTTAATCCAAAATTATTTTTCGTCACGATTAATAGTAAAACAATATTAATTGACGCTGATTATATCATTTTATTAAAACGAGTTCTGCATTTTAAAGTATTTATTTTGGCGAATAATAAATTCTAACTTATTCGTTTTAAATTCGTTTTAAATAGAAATACATTTGATATATTGCCATTATTATTCACTTATAAAATAAATACATACATGTACTATTTTCCATTCATATTTATGTATAACCGTAAACTGCATCAGTTAATTATTTTATATGTATTCAATAAATTCAATATATTCAATAAAGATATCCTCGTAACTTCAAAACCAATCCTGGTAAAATGTTCAGTATTAATAGTATAATAACATGTCTGTTACGAAATGTAACGTTATCTCTTTTACAAAAGGCTAGGCTAACTGAGTTTAAAGATCTTGGTTTTATTTTCATGGTGTTTTCTCCGAAACGTGATATTATACACGAATTTACCCCAAATACGTGTTTCCGATATTGCCAGATGTATTGTTGACTCAAATATCCAAAACCTGTAGTTATTCAATCAATAAATATTTATTTTTGAAGCCAGGCTTATATAAGAACACACACATAGTGAAAAAATATAAGGCAATTCTTCTATAAAAGATATCTAATTGCATAAGAATATATGACAAAGTCATATATGTTTTGCTGATAAACGAATATACTTTAATACGGACGGATTGAAAGGTTTGGACATCCAAGAACCCTTGGTCTCATGAGGATAATTTCTGCCTTAAAGCAAATGAATCCTTACCTCACAAGACAACATATATAGTATAAATAGTACACAAATAGGACGATAGCCCTAGCCTAGTGTTATGTCAAAGAAGAGTGTGTTTTACATTTAGTTACGTATTTATATAAAAGTATTCTCCCAAAGACTCCTATTAATTTGTATAAAAAATAACATGTTACAAAACCAATACCCGTCTCTATTTCTTTGTTTGACTACTTCATCCCAACATTAATATTGCGACAGTGTATCCTTGTGAACATTGAAAGAAGTTTATGTATACTTTTAAGAAACTACAAACGTAAATTTTCATTTACCAAGAATTTATTAATATTTCAAGTTTAAATCAATTGCTTTTACAATAATTTTACTAATCATTTTGCCAATTTGGCTCTCCTGAAACACTTTCTGCACTGACGCAAAAAGTTATGACATTGCAAGACATTATAAAATTCTGCTTTATGATGACGATCTAATATTTCATCCGGCACTTGTAGCATAGATTACTGACATTAAGGACAAAAACGAAACATATTTGCGCTTTTATAGATTTTTTGCAGGTCTTTGATAAATTTGGCGAACGGGCTTGAGGTCAAAACGACTGCATACGAATATCAATGCAAAAATATTTCAAATTATACACAATATGTACAGTAATATCAAATCATGTGTCTCAGCAAATCGGAAATTATCCGACTTTTTCCACAAGCATCATAGGTGTTAGACAAGGTGAAAACCTCTCTCCAATTTTATTCTAATTATTTTTAAACGACTAACTGACATTTCTGCAAGATAAAGGTTCATCTGGCATAGAGTTACCGCGGCAATATGACTCCTGACTTAAACTCCTGATATTGTTCTATACCGATGACACAGTTATTTTGTCAAACTCGGCTGTTGACCTTCAAAATAGCTTTAACCAAATCCCAAACTACTGTACTGAATGGCACTTGAATGTCAATACCAATAAAAACAAAATTATTGTCTTTGGAGCTCGTAGGATTAGTGTTTTCTCCTTTCTTTTGGGTAAATAAAATATAGAGATCGTTGACCATTATCACTATACAAATAATGTTGGTTTTTCGTAATGCTAGAAAACATGTGGCAGAACAAGCCAACAAAGCTCTCCATCTTCAATACTCCCGCGTCTTTAATGCAGATTTACCTACTGACCTTACTTTAAAATCGATAACACGGTTTTACCTGTTGTATAATATGGATCAGACATTTTTGGAGATAAAGACAGACTTGACTGAATATTCTTGAAAATTACACTGCAATTTTCTTCGTCGAATGACAAAGGCCAAAAGTCAACGCATTTAAACTTCTTGTATGGTGAGTACGCATCCATTATGTATAATTGTAAAACTTTCGAATGATAATATTTTGGTCTAAACTAATATTCGGAAAGCAAAGCAAAATCGCCTTTCATGTTTTATGGTAAACGAACAAAGTAACTTTAAGTGTATAAAAGTTAAGTCAATTTTAAATAAATAGTGCGTCCAGAGATTTGGGAATTCCAAAACAATTTAGCTCTGAATAGCATTCATAAGGTCGTGAAACAAATAAAATAGATAAATTTCAACCGAACTTGATTCAGAGTTAACTTTATTCATTTAAGGATGAACATATTTACATCTTAAAGACTTACTCTGTCTAGAAAATTAGTTTATACATTTAAGTAAAACTGATTCTATTAATATGTTTAAGTACAGAACTTCAAACCATTCACTTCCCGTCAAGATGGGTCGCTACGAAGGTATTCCATACGAAAAGAGACTATGTCACATTGCCAAACAATTTGCTTTCGGCACAGAGAATCACTATTTACTTGCCTGTCCTTTCTGTGACTCTGATCGTGTGCATTTTATCAACACGTTCACTGCCCGAACCTCTATCAAGGTTCTACTTACTAATGAAAATCCAGCCAAGTTGAAAGCTATTCGTATCTTTATTTTAAAGATAATGTCATTTTTAAGCACTTACTTAAACTAATAACGACACTTCCATGATCACGTTGTTTTACTTTATCTCCTTATTTTGCTATACTTACAAATGTTTGCGTTAAATCCATATCTGTAACGCATCTAGATTAGCAAACTCCTACCAGATCCGCGGTGCCTGCTTTAGAGTGTCATTTCTTTTCAGAAAATGTAATCAATAACATTTTAACGATATGTTTACCAACTGTTTAGTATTACCTGATTTATGTTTCACGTGGCCTATCACGAAAGCATTTCAGTTAAAAAAAACAAGCTTTAATTATCATTTAACCTATTTTGTTCTTTAATACTATATTTATCATGTTTCTTTATTGCATGTAAAGGCACTTACCTGCAGGTTGGAAAGTCCCGACGATTTCCGAAGGAGATCGTTGATTTATTTACCGAAATGAAATCCACTATTGAATGCTACATATCTTTAACGGTAAGACGCCGTTTAAACTGTTCTAAGTGCATGTAAGGGTGTTGCCCTACTAGAGCTGTGGGTAAACAAAGTATATTTTGCTGTCACTATCACACGCCAAATTCTAGGCTCTAGTTTCACAGGTGCATGTGTAAAAAGTATATTCATATCTGCAACGTCGATATAATACCTTGTACATATATCTATAGGTACATACATCATAAAATCGCTTAAAATTAAGTGTCGAGTTTAAACCGAGTAAATTGTTTGTTTATTAATAGCAATTTTATGTCTTTGTTGTACATGTATTTTGTTTGCTTTATTTTGTATGTGCATCGTGTGTTATCTTGATATGCCCTACCGGTGTGAATAAAAGATATGTTACGTTATGTGTTAATTGCGTAAGAGGTTCTAAAAATACGTCAGCAAAGGAATAAAACTCTTGCTTTGGACTAGTTATTGGAGCAGCTAAGACTAACTATCAAGTTAAAGACTGTCTCTGAAAGTAATTATTAGAGCAATTAAGTCTAAGATTCACGAGGACCACTGTCTTTGTTAGTAGTTATTAGAGCAACTAGGCCTTACTGTGACGTTTAGCCATGCCTTTGTAAGTAGTTATTAAGGCAAGTATGCATAAATGTCATGATTAGCACTGTCTTCAAAAGTAGTCAATAAAGGAATTAAACCTGACTGTCACGATTAGCACGATCACTGACCATGCTACATTAAGCTTCTGTTAAAAGTAATATTCTTGTGCTATTCTTTTAATTGCAAATTTCTCCTAATAATGAAAAAAATATAAATAGCATACTTCCGTCTCTTGAAATGAAACATAGCTCTTATTTCGGTTTTAAAAATTTAGCCTAGGTACATGTACAATGATAGTACATTTTAGAATTGGCTGGAATGTGAATAGTTCTGTCTTTTGCCTTTCCAAATTTTAAAATCTGTTGCAATACGCACAGGACAAATAGCACTTAGTCATATTTTTAATTCATTATGAAATGTTGCAACGCAAGAACCTGTCTCAAAACAAACAATAAGCTCAAATAAAGTCATTTTTTCCAGCAACATATGCATAAGGGCTTATAAGGTAAATAACAAGAAAAAATGTTGTTTATGAACCAGTCAACCGTGGAACAACACGCCTATTTGTCGTAATTTCGTGTTGTTACTGCTTTTTTCATAACGTAAAGGAAAATAGAAAAAGGTCCTATGAGAATTATCGCAGATAATAAAATTTGAACTAACAATGGACTAAGACATATAGAGTGTATGTGATTTAAAACGCAGTAACAAGATGTTATACAAAATGAAAAACAGTTACCGCATTGGAATCAGAGGGCAAAAGAGCCGACTGAGTGTTTGATGTAACGAGTCATAGAAGTACGTTTCTATGTTGCCATTTAATTCATCCTATAAAGATTGTTACGTGTATTTCCTTTGATGGACATTAGACTTTGCTTCTTCAATTCCATCTTCACATGAACAGGATGCGACAACCATTTTTTCGTCTCTGGTCAAGTTTGTTCATGATTAAGATGGTTAATTTTGTTTATAGTCAACCATTTTTGTGTAGTTTTTTAAATCGAAAAAAATACCATATTCTTTTCTACTATTTCTAAACACTACAAGAACATTTTTTTAAATGACGTCACTACTTTAGTCATAACTTATAAAAAATATCAGCGCTTGGACATTTTGTATTCAAATAGATCGTTTTTCTTTTCATTGCTTGCATTTATGAGACTCGTCAGGAAGTACGAGATTAGAGCTCTGTAAAATCGGTTTAAGCACCCCAGTCGGTCCATATTGCCGACTGACCGATCCAAGGCGGTAAGTGTCGGGTTTGCTCTTTTCGTTATATGACTCATCACACATTTGTTCTTACTTTTCGCTTGGTTTGCATGTGAAATAACTTTGTTCTGCGCCTTTTCGGAGTTTGGTATATGTTGCAATGCTCATAGGACTTTGTCATATATTCTTATTTGTAAATATCAAGTTAATAATTGATGATAAAAGGCAATTCGTTTATGTAAAACAAAAATGCTAAATGTAAAATGTTTGGCCACTTAGGATTGTTGTATTGCGCAGACATATAAACATTGGCAAACATGAAAGATAATTACATATCTACAGATATTCTCAGTACATAAATAAAGGTGATTTGTTTGACCTTATTCCAAATGGATATTTCCCCATCGTCGTACAACATGTGTGCATCGGGCTATATTTAAGATTCTTTGTAAATCGTGTCAGAAAATCCTGAATTATTAACTTGATCCACAGATTTTGCGAATGTGGTGTATCCATGTTTAGTAATATAATTCCTTATAACTAAGTTATTGCATCTTTGGAGGCATAAATCAATTCCAGAGAAATGTCTTAACGTGAGATGCAGCTGTTCATTATCGTAATCGGATTTCCTCAATACATATCGTAGGCAGATGTTTGACTTTGACAGTTTGTTACTTTTATTAAATATCTTATTTGCGCGATATAAACATTTGATGAAGATTGATAACAGCTCCATAAAATCCTACTGAATCACCAAAGTCAGTCGTTTTGACTATTTTCGTGTTCCGAGAAGGTAACTGTTGTCTCGTTGTATAATAATCTCGTGTCAGTAATTTTGTCAATTCTACTTTTTATCCTTACATAGCTTTATCTCTGAGTACATCTTATCCTTGTACTTTATAAGACAGAGCACGGATGTTACACATCTAAAGCGCCACAGAGAGCATGGTCTTTGAACAAAAAATGACTATTCTGGGAACTAAACACACTCTTTCACTGTCATTTCTTTACATACATATGTAACTCTAATGGGAACAAGACTGCCCATTTGCATTAATTTTATAGCTGAAAAATGGTGGGTTTTTTAGCTTTTTATGTCAATGTCGAGTTTTCTTGCTTGCTACTTCTGTCATTACAAGCTGCATTGATAACATCGGCAAACTCTGTTTCTTTGTTAAGAAGACCTCTCCAAACAGTTCCGAATTCCTATTAATGCCCTCTAGCTTTTTATAATTGTAAGCTACTCTTTATTGTTGCAGTTACGCTGTTAAAAACTGACTTTTTTCTCTGACAAAATATCTCACAGAAAAGCTACAAATTCCTCTTGTTGCCTGTTACACTATCGCTTTCATAGGAAATGCTTTATGCAACGTTTCTAGAGCGGCGCCAAAATGTAATATGTTATTATAAATCATTTATTTACAAACTAGAACTACTTCACGAACACTGTTCTGACTATAAATCTTATTATGTCAGGAATATCATCTTATTGAGACAAATATGTCACTGAATCAATAGTGTCAATGCAATGGACCTTGTGATAATAAATTAATTAAGTTAATGCAGACATCGGCAATGTTCTCTATGATGTAAAATTTACTATTAAATACTAATTAGCCAAATGTATAGGGTCCTGTCAGATACTAGACATTGACATTTTTTAGCTTTAAAATTATTGCAAATGGGAATTGAAAGTTTTATTGATATGTGTCGTACAACAAAGACATATGATGACTTTCTAGCAGTGAACTAAATGGAATTTTAATATTAATTAATTCAAATAAGTCATATCCTACATTCTTTTGCATATATATACAAAAAGGTACACCGTTTCAGTTACAAAACAATATGTGGTTTGAAGTTATTTAAATATCAATCTCATTCACTAGCTAAAGCACCTCAGACAGTTTGATCACTGACTGATCAGTCCAAGGCAGTAACTGTTTATTTCGTTATTTTTGTAGACAAATTTATTTTTAACTTGCATGTTTTAGAATTGTCTAATTTAGTTTTAATATTAATTAATATAAGTTGTGGTTTTAAAACATCCTCGCAATATTTTTGTATTGGCATTTAGTAAGTTTGGAAATTTTAAATTAATATACATGATATACAAACTTTATTGTGGATAATTCATACACTTTATAGACATGCACTTTATGTCAGTAACTTTCAAGACAAAAGCATGATTTTTTTCCTGATTTTTGTATTTCTTATTGTTTTCACAATACAGTGGTACAATCATGAAAACATTTGATATTTATTTATCTTAAGTGTTTAATTGATACATTTGCTTAAATGTAAGTACACACATATATAAACATACATGCACTATCATACACTTAAAATATTAAACTATTTCATTTTATACATTTTACGTTCAGCTATCTTTCTTTGCTATTATTTACATTCACCCACTGACACATACTACTATACAAACCATACAAACATTTATCTTTCAAGACACTTTTAATACCAGTTGAAATCATTGCCTTCTAAATGAGATAATCAGAAAATGATAGATCTCAGTTTTAGACTTTCTCGAGAATCGTTTGACCTAAATGACGATGTCATTTTATTTTCAGTCAAAAAGAGCCGAACATATTAGTCTCTGTGTCTTTTTAGGTTGTGAGCAATTATAACATATTTGTCAGATGAGAACTTAATAAATTAGGGTTGGCAATTTTAACCAATTGTGCAAGAAGTCGTGCTTCCGTCTAGTATTTATTATTATTGTCATTAAGAGGTTTTTTTCCTTTGAAAATGTATTCGGCAATATGGCTACATGTTACTAATTAAAAACAAATAAAAATATATATTTCTGCTACTAAATTTGATATGTTCTTTCTTATGTTGTGTGCCGCAAAATAAACAATATCCAGTCATATAAAGGGGCTTTTAAATAAAAAGTAATTTTAAAATGGTTTCCGCTCATATAATTCTTCTGAAATGTACAACTCAAATTGTATATGCAGTAAACAATACCATTTATGTAATAGTAAACAATAACATATTTAATGTTAATACATGAGCTTAAAGTACTTACCATGCTTGTTACTTTCCTTAGATGGCCATAGGATTTCGGTTCCTCAATTCCATGTACTGTTGAAAAGGACGGTACAACTTACTACACTTCTTCTCTGGTCATTTTATCTTGAATCAAAAATATAATTTCATTTACAATCAACCATTTTTGTAGTTTTTCTAGAAAAAATACTTTTCTAAAAACCACGTGGATTTTTTTCAGTTTAGTCACAAGTTTCGTTTAGCAATGTCTTTTCAATTACGTAACTACTTTCTTTAAACGTCGTCTAACCTATACGAAATCCTCAGCGCTTGTATATTATTTCATTTAAATTGATCGGATTTCTTTTCATTGCTTGCATTTGAGAAACCCCTCAGGAAGAGAAAGGTATGAGTTCTGTTAAAACACCCTTTTCGGTCCATTTTGCAGCCGATGCGGTAACTATAGCGTTTGCTCTTTTTGATTGAAGACTCATCACATATGTGTTCTGACTTTTACATTTGGTTTTTATCTGAATACATCTGTCCTTTGAATTTTCAAATTTTGATATATCTTTCAATACTCCTAGGATTTTGTCATATTTCCTTATTCGTATTACTATTGCGTCGTTAAATAACTGTAACAGACAATTCACAAAGTCTTTTTGCAACACGTTTTAATAGGTAAATAGATTAAAACGTTTTAGGATTGTACTCTTTTTTAAAACCTGCAGTTAAAGTATATCGCTATGCTATTATTTAAAAAGGCATGATTTGGTACACAGTTTTTCTTATAAACAGTAATTATGTTGGCTGTAAAACAAACAGGCTACAATTATGTTCAAATAGTAAACATTACCTATTATAAAAGGTATTTAGTTTGGTCCTAGAAGAGAACAGACGCACCTTAACTAGAAAAAAAATCGTTTTCTCAAATGATGACAATTGTTTTAATAAGTCTTAATAAAATTTACGAAGAAAAATCTAGCCTTCTATAAATTTCTAGTTTCTACTATGAACGATGCGCGATGCTTTTGATTTAAATAAATAAAAAGTGCATATAAGGCTGTTTTCAAATGTGTAGAACGCCCCAGGTATAATTGTTTATGAAAATAACAAATCAAAATACCAGTTTTCTTCAAATTACTGCATATACCTTACATCATGAACTTAGTGACAGGTTTCATTAGGCATTGTGAGCATGAGCCTATTCGTTGTCATCGACATACACTATTTTTTATTTTAACTGACGATCAACATATAATTTAAGTGCCTAAGAATTCCCATACAGACTAGAAGTTTCTTTTTTGTCTCAATAATCAGTGTAAACAAGCTGTCGCCATCCTTCTACGCCGTTAATGTTCAAGGCCGTGTTGCAAATGACCCGCAGAGAAATCTGTCATCAACACAAGATCTATAGCATACACAACTACGGTTAATGTTAAACGTAGAGCTTGCATTATCTTGCAGCTCTGTATCTGACGTTTTACAAGCATTTAAAACGTAAGCCGATACAAATTAATGATACAAAATGTCTCATGCAGTAGAAGCCATTTTTAAGGTATCGTAGAAAAAAGACTGGTTTAGAACGATGCAAGTGTAGTCATCTCTCCGTAAGCCAAAGAGGTCTAGAGGTTTTATCTTTTGTAGATTTGCGATGTGAAATTGGTAATCGCATCGACGTTATTTAATTGTTGTTGTTGTTTGCCATAGTTCTTTCATTGTTTTATTATTTCATTTCATTGTAGATGTTTTAAGCAAAGTTAATCTGATAGATGAGTAAGTATTTGAATTATCATAATAAATATTTTGAATTTTATTCAGTCTTTTATAATAAAATGTTAATGATTCCACGTGTAACATGTATTCGTGATGTCAAAGACCAATCGTTTCCGCAAAGATTGCGTGCATGTTTATGTGAGGAGACGTTGTCTACAAAGATACATGATTAATAGAGAATATGTCTCGAGTCATCCTTTAAAACAAACATTTATTAAACGACTTTAAAATAAAGTAAAATGAAAATTAATAGGTATCAATCAAACATCCGTATTCCAATAGTGTAATATATCAAAACATGTAATGGATGGAAACAGGGGAATCATATGATAAATGTCATAAATACTTGAGAAAAGACGATTGCGCTGAAATTACACTGATTCAACAGTATTATGCTGCTTTTACTTCCTAATTGTAATGAGTTGGGGTCAAGATATTTATTTTCAAATATATCATATGAAAACACGAAATATATACAACAACATGATATGGTATCAAATAGCAAAGAAACACAAACCAGGACTCCAATCTCGAATCATTTAAATCTCCCATTTAATATCCGACATTTGACAAAAACTGCCAATAGCAGATGCCAGTGCTAAAAAGATCTACCAGAAAATCCCATTTTGTTTTTTATCTTAACAACACAAGCAGAAATCGGTAACTTATTATAATTTCTATGAATTTCCATGAACACACACGTAAGTTGAAAGAAAGCACAAAATCAGGTGCCAAAGTAGCTTAAATAAGCGACTCAAAGTATTTAAAAATATTTTAACAAATTCAATAAATCAAGTGCACTTACATAAAATTTGACAAATTCAAACCCTGCTTTTACTCGTACAAACCAGTCTTATCTATGGGTCCATTTGGATTATCTGCAAACCGATGTTTCAAATGAAAGTATAAGCCGAAATTATTTAAGGAAAACGGTAACTAGACAAGAGTCCTTTGAAGGAACAACAACTACGAAAAGTTAGTAAAATGATTAAAAAAATATATGGAGACAAATAATTAAATTCTATATAATAATACGCCGAAAGTGTGAGAGATTAGAAACGTAATTCCCTATGGGAGCATTCTGAGGACGAACGTCGTAAATTAAAATAATAAACTGTTTTTTTTTTACTGTTTTGTTAAATATTTTTACAGTTGGTCAGCGATTCAAAATTGTGTACAAATCCTTAATGAATCTTACACCAACAATTCAGTATAATACACCTTACGACATTTGTACTTTTTTTGTAAACCTAAGGAAAAGAAATCAGTTTTGTAATTTTCAATAAAAGATTAATAAAGTAAACGTTTTAGATGTACGTGAAATGAATTTTTTTGTATGATGTTTTGACATACCTTATGATTCCGCTCATACATTGTGAAGATAAATTTATTTACCATTTATAATAAAATTGCAATAGGTATTTAAAGTAACTGTATTACAATTTAACACATTAATTGCTTTATTGCACATCTTGTTCTTTGATCAACCATGTCACTCAATACATCGCTGCATATCTAGTGTTGTATTGTTGTGCTGTAAGCCATGACTTGCTTAATGCAACAAATTGTGTTGAGTCCTATTGTTTTGTAATCAATTTATTAACGCATCAGTTTATATATTTTCCTTTAACGTACATTGCTTCTTCAATCTATCTAACTATAGACAAGCTACTCTGCTGATTTGTCTGGGTAAGGGCTGGAGGTCTATATAGAAACAACAAACTAAATAAATTAAGTGCTTTAACAAAGATGTTTTACAAGCAAGAAACATTAATTCAACAAGGATATATGACAAAGTGAGCATTGCAACACAAACCAAAATTTGATTTGAAAAAGCACAGGATAAAAAGGTATTTACCTGCAAGCCAAATGTAAGGAAAAGAACAAATATGTGATGAGTCATTAAACAAAAAGAGCAAACCCAACAGTTACAGCCTTGGAAATCAGTTTTCAGATCACCCTATTCAAATATTATATTTTGATTTGAAAGAAGATTTAATACAAGATCAGTTCCATAGTTGTGTACCAGAGTGTAGAATATTATGGCCCGTATTCACCAACCATTCTGAAGCCCAAAATATGACTAAAGCCCAAAGACTAAAGTTATAATGTTCATACCAACAGAACGAAGCTTATGTTTGAAGTTTGAATGTGCTCAAGGTAGCAAAGTTAAATTGTCATGCAAGATTACGGACATGTAGCTTAATACATAATGAATATATTTGGTTTAAAATCTACCACTTGAGTGGTTCTTATATAAGAATAGTTGTTGAATATCAAAATCTCTATTAGAGAGTCAAACAATACAAGGATGGGTCCAGGGATGGAGTATGCGTCCCACTGGTCAACAAAACATCTAAGTTTAAACAATACTACGTTTTTAAATAAATTTTGTCTATTGGCTTTGATCAAAATAAGGGTCACTTACCGTGTGAATATATTTATGTTGTGTGTACAGCGAGAAACTTGAATGGATCTTGATTTAAACACGCCCATCGCCCTCAACCCCCACCCCCACCCCCTCTCCCCGGCCCCCTCCCATAAAAAAAAATCTGGATCCGCCCCTGGGACTATTAGCGTGTGGATCTTAAGTTGGTTAAAACTTGTTGGATAACTGTTTTTGCATGTATTATTTATCGTGTGGATAATTAATTGAAAGAAACGATAATGTTGTTGTTGTTTTTTTCATCAAAGGAGTCTATCCAAGCTCTTTAAACAAAATATTCGTCGTATAAATGATAGTTTGTGTATTTCAATTCTTTTCCTTTTTTGTTTACAAATTGTTATTCGATGAGGTCTGTAATTATCAACGTTCTATGACAGATTTAATTAGTTCGCAATGATGGAATGTTTAATTATTTTTCAGAGGGCGCCATTGGGGTAGTGGTACTGTCGCCGATTGTAACTCCTTTGACATCTTAGTCATTCACCGCGTGGGTTCGCGTCTAGTTCGGGACGAAAGACTTAATTTGGTTAGGTCAGCCTGCTGTCTTGCAGCACGATGGTCGTTCTGCCAAGACGTTTGTCTGCGGTCTTTCTCTATTAACTACCGGGACTTCGCTATAGTGATGATAATTTGTTCATTGAAACAAAACATTATTTCTCCGACATTCTCCGACATTTTATGTGAAGAACTTAAAATCGAAAAGTATATAATAAATGGTTATAGGTACAAATACATTGAACGAATATGGGTTGTTTTGTAAGAGCATAATTGTGCAGTATGTGGTCGCTGGAGCCGTCTCGAACCAAATACTCAAGCTTGCTTTCGTTGATTACACCATTTAGTAATGACTATTTTAACTAAATAGTAAATTTTATATACAGTTATTGTATATAGAAAAGAAAATATTTGAAAGATATATAGTCTGGTGAAAAGGTTGATCTATTTTAAATCACTTTTGCAAAACGTTCTTTAGCGTACATGTATTGTCTTTTAAACTCATTATAAACATAGCAGGTTTTTATAAATTATTAAAAGTAAGTAATCTTCATTATTTGTAACAATGCCAAGGGAAAAGTAGTACGAACTAAACTAACGACCTGGCGATGTCAGATTTCAGTCTAGCTATATTCAATTGGAAACTTCATAATCTTTCATTCTGCAGACCGTTTAAATGGGGCGAAGGTTGAAAAAGGTGGTCGCTCAGTAATCGCAGACGAGTTCACAATGCTGTTTATACTCTACTTGTAGCAAAAACGTAGTCTATAGTGGTAGCAACAAACCTTTGCATACATTGTGTGCATGAGTCGGTCGTCAAATGCTGCGTTTCTTGTTAGTTGATTATATTGATGCAATAGGTTTTTTATCCTCAGGGCCGCTTTAATATATTCGTCCGTATGTATTACTAGGAAGATTTAAACTGAGATAAGCAGATACGCTGAATTAAAACAATTGTCGTTTGATACGCAACTACAGTATAATGATGTTATTTCAATGGTATTCATTAAACTTGTTTACTACTGTAACTGTATATGAAAGAAAAGTTTTTAAACAATTGTCGAAGAGTTTAAATTATCACATTCACCTGTTGTACGATTTTCTCCGACAAAAGTACATCCCACTATGCTATCTCAATACATTCGTTCAATTTGATAAGACATATACTTTGTCATATATTCTTATTCTTATATAACACGCCTATGACATCTTCGCCATCTCCCACCTCATTTACAATAAGAATATTTGACAAAGTTCTACGAGCATTTTACATATACCAAAATGTAAAGGCACAAGACAAAGGTACATGCAATCCAAAATGTACAAGGAAGAACAAATTTGTGATGAGTCGTGAAGCAAAAATCGTCTTGGATGTTTAGACTGGTTTTACAGAGCTCTTACCTCGCACATTCTCAAATGCAACCAATAAAAAGAAAGCAACTAATTATTAGTATATTTTCTCATGCATGTCATGCAATTCAGTGATATTCTTGCACATACTTTGATAATAGAGTACAGAAAACTACGGAAATTAAAAAAAAAATTGGACCTTGTCTCTAATCATAGTCAAATTGCCGGTGATAATGTTTTCCTTTCGGAGAAGGGTCATCATGAGCCAAAAGATTCGCATGTAATCTTGACAGTGGAGTCCTAGCACCGATTTTAGAAAACTGAAAATATTCTTGTTGATATACTTGACGACATGCCATCTATATTGTTTTAAACCATTATACGACCTTCAAAACTGTATCACATGCTATTTTATTCATATACATTATACCTTTTGCTCTAGAATGAGTTCCAAACAACAGAGCTTACATAATGCTTTATCATCAATCCCCGTTTACAGGTTTTCTGTGAGCAACACAGAGGCTATATTAAGTTCTACACAAAATATTAAAATGTACTGCTTCATTCAACAACTTATCGCTGTTGCAAATGCGGTAAATATAGATCTGTGTGCATATTGGTGGGAAATAAAACAAAAAGCGAATAAAGCACAGAATTGCATAGTTAAAGACAAAGAATAAAACATAAAGCAATTATTTTCTAGACATTACATTCTTCCAATAAACAATATAGAAGCTGGTAAATGGTCATAAGAAAACATTTTATTTTCCATTTAAATCATTTGTCTGTCAGTAAAGTGACACTAGCACATATTCCAAATGATGATTATACTTTTCTTCGTACACGTCTCCATTATCGTGGGGTTAGTATTGGGACTTCTGCTACTTCTTTACCTTCAGCCTTAACTACAATGTTACACAGACGGATTCCCAGGATTGATTGACAAATGGACTAAGAAGAATCCGGATGACGTTACAGGTCTGCAAAAATCACATTTTTCTGCTAAGTAAACAGTGCCTACAATTTTAATCCAAGCTATCATGACGTATTTTCTCCAAGGCCCGCGTTACAAACGTCCTGCGGGAAAATATGCTAACAACACTGCTTTAATAGCGAAAACACTAACGGAGTATGTTAAGCATCTTATGGTAGCACAAACTCTTTTGCATTCTGTCGCTGAATATTAAATAACGGTTCAAATTAATACGAGTTCTTCATACCAATATGGAATACAAAACGATGTGAAATGCTTATTACATTTAAAGATTACTACTTGGTTAGATATTGCCTAAGCTTGTTTGGACAAAACATTTTAAGACTTGAGTATTGAACTGTCAAGTTTAAACAACATGAAACTGACCTCGCCATTCTTTCATACACTTTTACGACTAAAAACAAAAAGTTATTGCAAAAGATGAGTTTCCTTTGTGTTTTGGGGTATTTTAAGCATCGTAAAACCATATTTATCTGACACTTCTGAAAACAATAGTGGAAATTTGGTTTCTGACAAGGCAGTTCCGCTGACAGGAGATGTACGATATTAATACAAGTGTACATTTGCTGTTATGTTTAGCAGATAGCATGTATTAACGTTGAATTAATTTAAATATCGCAAATATACACAAGACTTTTAAACCTTTAATCCATTAGAATAAATGTAAGTATTTTTGAAGTGATAATGATCGAACATTATTAGCAGCAACTGACAACAATTTTTGACACGCATTAGGATTTGTTAGATTCAGATGGCGATGTTCTGGTTACACTCAGTATTATATTTTACTTTAAATGGTCAACAACGCTTGTTGGAAATAAACGTTTTGCGTTTCACGTAGTTAATTTCATTTTAGAATCGTGAATTGTGAATTGTTTAAATTGTATCATTGATTGTTTCCTTCATTAGAGTATTTGGATGCAGAGTTTCACTCCAATGATCATTTATTTGAAAATACATGAATATTCGATGCGTTAACTTAAGAATCTAATTAGCTTTACACCTTGCAAATATTCCCAAGTTAGCTCGAGAAAAAGAAACGTTTGTACGAAGAAGCTGTTCGATTGCAACATTAATTCAAGGAATAAGAAAACTCGCGTTAAGTAAATGTGTTTTGGTATAAGAACATTTGTTGTGCGAAATTCACGAATACTAGATTATAGTATTGTGGTAGAGAATAGTGAACCAGTTTTCATACGCCGTTAATGTTTTACAGAAACATACCTTGTTTGCCCTTGTCTAGAGGTTGACTTTAATATTTGTGAACATTGTGATAGGACCTTATCTTATTTACCTTTTACTTATTTTCTGGTAGATATTTTTAAAAGGTCTTCATTCTTGTAAGAGAAATAAGCTTTCTTTGTTTAAGATACATGAATAGAAAGAATATATGACAAAGTTCTATGAGTATTGCAACATATACCAAACTCCGAAAAGGCACAGAACAAAGGTATTTCACATGCAAGCCAAGCGAAAAGTAAGAACAAATTTGTGATGAGTCATTTAGGGAAAGCAGCAAACCCGACAGTAGACACACTTTTAATTGCATTCATTTCCAGATCGGATTGACAAATGTGACTGAAACGGATTGGAAGAATACGATGATGGAAAAGTGGTTTTGATTTAAGACCATTTGACTAACAAACTCATTTTTATAAGACAAAACAGAAGGCAATTATTTTAAATAATGGTTCACGCTTTTGTGTGTCATTCCACAAAACATTTATTAAGCATATATATATAGCCGATAACTAAGCGTACGGGTGTAATGACCGTTTGACATATTACATCCATCCAAAACAACCTATTTAATGTTTTCAAAGACATTATCAAATGGGTAAATGGGATTTAAGCGGATTTGGATTGCAAGTGCACACATAGCTTAAAATGAAAGAACAAATCCGTCATACAAAGTTTTAAAATGGTTTGATTTTTTTATTATTGATTTAGACATCCTAGTCTAACGACACGAAACATTTATAATTTGTCCACGACCAAAAAGACACTATTAAGACAAACTGACAAATGAAATAGTTCATCATATCGATCTGTCCTTATACCGATTATGAACATGTTTTGCGTCTCGTTTTATTTTTGCCTGTTATTTAAGCAATAGAAGACGAAATTATAAATATGAATACTGCTTCGTTTGAAACCATACATAACTTTTAAATAGTTTCGAGCTAATAAATGGGATTAAATCGTTTTGTTTCGGTGATATGTTGTATTTATGCAGGGAGTGCTAGCTTCTGCTCAAAGAAAAGAAACGAGCGTTTCAGGTAATAAATTTGTTTTAAAACTGATTGCTCTTCTATTCGTGAATGAGGAATAACATTAAGTTTTAATATGTTTATTAATTTGACTTAATTACACATAATCGTAAATAAACTATTTACTGATAAGTCAAAACATCATTTTACCTGCAACAAAACAAATATTAACACATATTAAATTAACAAATGTGTTTTTCATTTCAACGGCGTGACATTTTTACGCAATTTGGCATGTTGGCACAATTTGCCATGGGCTAATCTTTAATTGTCCAAGAACTGGAACATTCATTCAAAATTAACTTTTCTCTCACATTACCTTTTCCAACGCTTTCTCGACATCCAATCAACTCGCCTTTTTATTACAAACACACTCTATGGGAAATGTGTTATCAGCAATACTCGTTCCAAAATGGTGACTGTTAGGTTTGCTCTTTTTGTTAAATGACTCATCAAAGATTTGTTTTAACTTTTACATTTGGATTGCATGTGAATACCTTTGTTCTATGCCTTTTCAAGGTTTGGTATATGTTGCAATGCTTACTGTACTTTGTCATATTTTTTATTGTGTCAACAACGAAATATGTTTAAGCTTTTAGAATGTGCACGTTGCATACCATATATGTTACTGTAACTGACATTTGGTATGCGTTGCTTTTTGTCAGGATCAAACTTCATTGAAGACTTAACTATTTGGCGTCACCATTTATTCATACATAGTTAAAATTCTTGAGCAGAAAATCCTTTTCTGTCTGATTTCAAATCCCTTGCACAATGATCAAATTACTAATAGACTGTCTTGGAAAATATAAGAATAATAATTTGGAGCGACATTAAAAGATTAGATGTTATAATGTACTATTTTGTATGCCGGAGTTTTAAATGATAGTGGTAAAATTATTAATATTGAATAAAAATCACTTGTAAAGACATGCTAAAGAGATTAGCACTGAAAATCATGACAATACATGTTTAGCTGAGGTTTTCCCCAGTAGTAAATAATAAGCGAAGCAGTTGATACACGCATACAAGGAAAAGGTAATAATATTAAGCACTAATGGACATTAATTTGACTAAAAATCTCTACAAGCTGACCCAAAACAGGATAAAAGTTGAATTCTAAAATTAGCAAGTCAAGTCAATTATCTCGTCTCGATTTCAATACAATTGAGACTTTAATTTATAATGTTAATAAATTTTGAGGGTTGAACAGCGCTGCCATTTTAATTCTTTAAAATTATTTTTGCTGCATCATGAGCAATCGTCAGTGTCAGCATATAGTAAAGACAATAAACAATCTAACGAATAACAATCTATACGCGCCTTCAAGCAAATAGGTAGCAAATGTAATTTCCATATCTTAAGGTTTAATTTCCATATGCAAATGAAATGTCAGTTTCAGCTTCAGTATCACTTTTAACTCTGTCCTAACATTTACAAAGCAACAGGCTAACATTTTCGTAACAAATGAAATAAAATAAAACACTGTTACCAAAAATAATCTATATTTAAAGTGAAAAATATAAGAGTGGTAGCTTAAATTGTTAGAATTGGGGGCAAGCATGTTTTTAAGTTGCCGAGGCTTTTATCTACTGAACATATTGTATAGATGTTGATAGTTTATTACATTACTAGTTATTTTGTTTGTATATTAGTTCCTTTCATCAATTTTAACTCCCATTCCAGCTGCTAACTGTAAGTTGCCTCACTTTGATGAGATATTTTTATTTACACTGTTTGATAGGAAAACCTTCAGGAAGTGCTATATTTGAGCGCTCCACAAACAACGTTTAAGCACCCCAGTCGATCCTTTTGCCGACTGACCGTTCCAAGGTGGTAACTGCTGGTTTCTTTCTTTTTGTGTGGTATGTCTTGTCTCTGTGATTTTATTATTGTAACATTTAATATGTTGCATTTGTTTAAAAATAGTTTAGATTTAAATATATGTTCTTTCTTTAACTTATTAGCTTTTGACACAATACTACGTTATATTTTGTTGATAGGTTCTTTTGTAAATATCGATGTATTCTTTCGTAATTTTTAAATTTCACTTTTGACACTTTTGGAACATGATTTCATGTCATTATAAGCCATATTTAAATTGATCTTGTTATATATGAGCGCTTGGGATGTTTTATTCGATCTTGTGATATATCAGCGCATGGGCTGTTTTATTTGATCTTATAATATCTTATAATATATCAGCGCTTGGGCTGTTTTATTGCAAACTGATCTCTCGTTTGGGTTTTTTGTTTTTACGTTGCCGAGGCTTTTATCTACTGTACATACTGTACATATGTGTTTATTTCATTACTAGTTATTATGTATGTATATAAGTTCATTGTATCTGTTTTAAATCCCGATGCAGGTGCTTACTGTTAGTTGTTTCACTTTGACGTGATGTTGTTATTTACACTGTTTCTTTGCTAGAAAAACCTTCAGGAAGTGCGAGGTTGGAGCGCTCCACAAACCAGGTTTAAGCATTCAAATTGGCCCTTTTGCCGATTGACCGTTCCAATGCGGTAACTGATGTTTTTTCTTTATGTTTGTATGTCTCATCTCTGTGTTTTTTTCACATTTGCATTTACCTTGTTTGCCTTTGTGTACTGGTAGATAAAATTTAAATATCTGAAAATTTTGATAGGACCTTTTCTTATTTACCTATTATAGGACCTTTTCTTATTTACCTATTGACCTATAAAAAGTTATAACGGACAGCAATAAATTTTATTCAAGCATACCGCGTAACTAACGCAAAATATTTCATTGTGAAAAAGACATAAACCATAGGTGGCGACAATCGTCTAGGAAGAAAATAGGATTTGATTTACAAAGTGTTATAAACACCACAAAAAATGAAAATATTTAATTACCCAAAATTTTAATCAATATACGGTGGAGGCTTTTACAATTTCTCTTAAACTTTCTAATTCACTTCCAGTTGTCGGCATAAAATAGCCAGCTTGCAAACAATATTAAAAATGTCTTTAATTTGTGGTTGTTTGGAAGGAGGGCATAACATAACTTGTGTTTCCAAATGTTTGATAAAAGAAAGAATCATGTGCAGTCATGTATTACAGTCATGAAAATATGTTGTTCTGTTGTTGTTGTTTTTAATTTGGCTTATTTAAATTGAAAATGGTAAAAATGACTTTGTGAGAATAAATTCATACTGATCACTAGACTGCGATGTCATTTTGCCTTTGTTAATATGGTCCTTGATTTAACACGGAAGGAGAAAATGACATAAACAAACTTTTGTGAATCTAGGCTACCTGAGTTTTCGTAAAGTGGTGTAATTCTCGCCATTTTTCCCCATTTAAATATACATTATTAGTGTGTTGTTGGTCATTGAAAATTTTCACACAGATACTTCAAACAAATCATTTACACTGATTTTACAAGTGCAATATGTAATTTCTTGTAGTAGTGTGTAAGTTGTATATGAACAAACCAAACATAACAATGTCACTGTTATGCATCTGTGTATCTGTTTCTATGCATGGACACAACAGGAAAGCCTCGAATGGGTCAATATAATCGTCATATATATATAACAAGTCAAGAAATCACTCATTTACATCCCTGTTTTAGCCAAAAGTACTTACACGACAAAGTGTGATTTATTTCTCTTTGTTGTTACATGTTACTAATATATGCGTGAAACGGCCCTGTCGGTAGGGGCCTTAGATTTCCTTTAGAATCTCTCCAAAGGTAGTCCACCTGTTTGCCGTGGGTGGCGACCCAGTATCTCTACGACTTAGAGATCCTAGTGGTTGAGGTCTTTGTTGGCTTGTCAAGATATTGACACATCAGTCGCCATGACCAACACACTGCTTTGGCCCTAAGTTGTGGGGTAGACGGGCGGGGTACTGGTTCTGTATCCCCAATCGGCTTACCCCTTGGCCGGTGCTGTGTTAGCTTTTACTACCTTTCTTCCCATTTTCTTGCCTCCGTCTTTCCACTCCTTTTTCTGTCTTCAAATAAACCGTGTTTCGCAAACTCCTTTTCTCATATTTTCCCCTATTAACTATAACTAAGCTGCCGGTCGACTCCCCCTTACCGGATCAATCTTGCATTTTGTATGCTTTATAGTATATTTTATGTCGTAGTATCGTATCCTGGTATTACTGGCGTTTGCGGGTCGGAGATCCACTCCCATAAGATGCCCCCTTGTTGGGCTCCGCGGTGGCTGATGAGCCAGGATGCCGAATTATTATAATAATCTCTCATGGAACGCAAACGTAAATGCAAAGACCCGTTCCCTACTTTATCGTCCGATGATTCCGATACCGAAACACCTACAAGCACTTGCTTTCCTCACTTTATTGTTGTTGAATCGACAGAGAGAAAAAAACGATAACCAATGTATCCCCTTTTGTCAAGGAAAAATCCACCAAAGATCTTATTTGCAGTGTTGTTTCAGTTAAGAAATCTTAAAATAACTGCTTACTAATTGAAACTGATCGTAAAACTAACTCCGATAAACTTCTTAAACTTACTGCCTTCTGTTCCTTAAAGGTGAACACGTACCCCCAATCCTCTCTGAACTCGTCGAAAGGAGTAATTCGATGCCCTGACCTTGCTGGTGTCTTTGAGGAGGATATTCTCAGGGATCTCACGCCATAAGAGGTGTGGGCTTCAACAGGATTTCATTCCTGAGGGACGGCAGGCGAGCTCCGACAAATACTTTTGATTTAACTTTCGCCAACCAATCACTCCCTACTTCGATTAAAGTCGGTTACCCCAACGTAAAAGTGCAGTTGTGCATTCCCAATCCACTTAGGTTTTTCCATTGTCAGAAGTTTGGCCACCACGAGTCCCAGTGCAAGGACGACGACCATTGTCCACGTTGCGGTGAAGTGTCCGCCCAGCACAGGAAAGACGTATGTTCCAACCCACTTAAATGTGTCAGTTGTGCTGGATCACATGAGACCAAATCCAGGGATTGCTCTGCCTGAAAACTATAAAAGGAAGTACTAAAAATAAAGAACACAAATAACATCTCCTTTCCAGAAGCCAGAAAAAAAATGGCAAAAGACCAGGCAACTCCTGCTGGAGGCGCACGCAACACAGGCCTCAGCAACTTAAAAGCATCTCAGAGCACAGGGACTATTTCACCCAATATGAGGTCCCGACTAGTGACCAAACTTCTGACAAAGTCATCATTCCTTCCAAATACAAGGTATCGGAATCTTCTGAGACTCAGACTTCTTCCTCAACCTTTTTTAAAGACTATGATAGGTTTGATTTTAAGGGCTACACTTGTTATTATCATATACATACAGCTTGCGAGAGGGCATCTGGAGGATCGACAGTGATTGTCGAACTTGACACAAACATACAAGCTGTTGCTATTCGTGTTACCCTACACAAAGTTGTAACTATTTGCTCTGACTACCTTCCACCGAATTCAAATGTATCTCAAGATGATTTAGATAATCGTATTAATCAGCTGCCTACTCCATATATACTCGTTGGAGACTTTAATGGTCATAACCCGCTATTGGGATGTTTTGACTTTAATAATATGGGCAAGACGATAGAAGTATTGCTCATAACGTTATATGTCTGGTCAATAATAAAAAAGCCAACATACTTGTCTCCCACAACTGGGCATTATTCATCGTAAGAACTAACATTGTGTCACCCCTCTGTATATTAAGATCACACTTGGGATGTACACGATGAGCTTTGTGGTAGTGATCACTTTCCTGTAATCCTTACAAACTATACTTCGCCAATAGGTGATGATAATCATCGTTGGAAGATGGACAGAGAAAACTTAGACCTGTTCTCAGCACTTTTATTAACAAGATTAGCGGTAAACCTTTATATTCAACTGTTAACCACCTTAAAACAAATCGCACTGTGATAACAGATAAACAAATCATTTCGACAGATGGGCTTAATTTTTTTCCCAAAACTGCTCATCGGCAAACTGCACGCATCAATTTCAAACCTTTAAACACTCTGCTCAAAGGTGAAAGGTTAATTTTAAATCAAATTATAACGAAACTTACAATCACTCCTTTTCCTTGAAAGAGCTTAAAGATGCTCTAAATAAATCGCATGATACCGGTGCTGGTCCAGACGACATACCGTACCAATTTTTAAAACATTTACCAAATCGATTTCTAAACTAACTTCTGTCAATCTTTTATAACATTTGGATATCCGGTTCAGTACCCAATTCTTGGGAAAATGCCTTAATTATTCCAGTTTATAAACAAGTTAAAGATCCAGCAAATCCTCTAAGCTACTACTCTGACGAGCTGTTTTTTGTAGAACCTTAGTACGATTGATCAATAATAGACTTGTCTGGTAACAAGACTCCAACAACGTAATTTCAGAATATCAAAGGGGATTCAGACACCAACGTAGCACAGTCGATCATCTTGTTCGTTAAAAAAAATCATTCTTGATGCCTTTTATCAAGACGGAACACCTTGTAGCTGTGTTTTTCGATCTTAAAAAAGCTTGTGACACGACTTGGAAACATGGGATTATAAAGGATTTAGGTGACCTTGGTCTCAGGGGAAGTTTACCAATATTCGTTGACAGCCTCCTTTTGACAGAATTTTTTGGGTCAAGATTAGGTCTACTATGTCATCTGTTCATAAACAGAAACAAGGTGTCCCCCAGTGTAGTATTCTATCTGTTACCCTTTTAACATAAAAGTAAATAATATTGTAAAAATTGGCTGTTCACTTTTTGTGGACGATTTCGTTATTTGTTACCGGTCTAAACATATGAGCACAATTGAAAGACAATTACAACAATGTCTAAATAACTTGCAAAAATGGAGCAACGGTTTTTTTTTCCCAACCAAAACCAACTGTATACATTTCTGTCAGAAACAAGGTCTTTATATTGACCCTGAATAGTTATTAAATGACGTTCGTATTCCCGTCGTCCAGGAAACTTAAGTTTCTTGAAGTTATTTTTGACAGAAATCTGACTTTTCTTCCACATATCTATTACATCAAGAAGAAATGTCTTAAGGCTCTAAACTTGCTTAAATATTTATCCCATACAGACTGGGGAGCCGATAGGAAAACATTGTTTCTTCTGTACCGTTCCATAATTCGGTCTAAATTAGATTGCGGAAGCATAGTCTATGGTTCTGCCAGGAGGTCCTATCTCCAGGTGCTGGACGTCGTTCACAACCAGGGACTTTGTCTAGCTCTAGAAGCGTTCAGAACCTCACCAGTGCAGAGCCTTTACTTTGAAGTTAACGGACCATCATTATACTTGCGCCGCGAGAAACTTTCTTTGCAGTATGTAATTAAACTCATATCTACCCCTGATAACCCAACGTTTAATTGTGTTTTCAACCCTAAACATGTAGAGCTTTATGATCGATCACCTAAAGCCATCAGACCTCTTGGTTTAAGGCTTACAGGTAGCATAAACACATCAGGTATAAAATTCGATAGCATTTCCGAAAACCCCATTTAACATTCACCATGGCAAGTCCGTTCCCCTGGTGTGAATTTGGAACTCTGGAAAGAGAAAAATTCGAACACCGATCCTTTGATTTTACGATCTGATTTTTCTAAATCCGTGCTCGTGTTATGATCACCTCCATATATATACTGATGGTTCAAAGACGGACACTTACGTTGGCTGTGCCTCTGTAGGAAATAGCCGCGGCATTAAATAAAGACTTCCTAACAACTCGTCTATCTTCACCGCTGAAATCCAGGCTATAAATCTAAGCCTTGATTTCATTTCAGAACATTCCGGTGAAAAATCTGCTTTATTTTTAGACTCATTATCTGTATTGCAGAGCATAAATTCACTGATTTATTCAAATCCATATGTTTCCACTGTTCTTGTCAAACTTCAAAGTTTATGACACTAACGAAATCTCCTTCTGGTGGCTTCCTAGTCATGTAGGCATCCGAGGAAACGAGGATGCAGACAAGAGTGCAAACTCTGCCTCAGCCCTCACTGAGGCAGATCTTTGCATCCCACACACTGATGTTAAATCACTTATTACCGGTATATTTTAACCAAGTGGCAAACAAGTTGTGACAGTATTGTTTGTAACAAATTACACGTAATTAAGCCTAACGTCGGTGACAATGTCTCTGCTTGCAGAGAAAGTAGACGGAAAGACGTAGCTCTTACCCGCTGTCGCATTGGACATACCTGTTCAAGAAGTTCAACCTGTATGTGTTCCTTGCCAGGAACCACTGATAGTCAACCATATTTTACTACAGCGTATCGACACAGACCACATTCTGTCGAAGTATTTTAATGTCAATAACATGTACAAAGGGCTTAGGACAGTCTCGGATTCTAAACTTGTTTGCTTCTTGAACGAGGTTCGTTTTCTTAATAATTTTTTAAACTGTGTATTTACCAACCTTTATACATTTAAAGCCGATCAATATATTGACCTTTTTTCGATTGTAGTTAACATTATTTTAATCTGATTGATTTTTTGTATTTTTCTTTATTTTACTTCCATAGCTTAGTTTTTACCTGATTATTATCTATTCACATTAAACTTATTTGTATTCGGCGCCATATGGCCTGTTATTGAGGTGTGCCGCCTTAAAATCCGAATAAATAAATAAATATAAGCATGAAAATAATAAATCAGTACTGTTTCGTTTAAAAGGATTAATATATGGGAAATGATGTATATACAGATTTGTCTTGTGAGAACATCTGTAAGACATCACTAGTGATAGAGAAAAAATGACACTAAACAACAAAAAAATAAACAATTACTCAAATTATCTGCTTTAAATAAATACGGAAACAACATTCTCGAAACATCGAAAAACACACCTTAATTGCTACAGTGGGTGAATTTCAGAATCTTTACCAACTGTATAAATTATAACAATTGATAAAAAAAATGATTCATTTTTACCGTAAAGTGCAATGACTAGAAACACTTCATTTATATGTAAGTTTAAATTAAATATCAAAAATTGTAAAATAAAATATGCAAAGCTCTTCGGCGTGTTTTGCTATATTATATTGATTTTACAGTTAACATAGCTACGTGCTTTCTTACCTTTAAATTTGTTTCAGATCACAAAGGTTAGTTTTAAAGAAACCAATTATTAAAGGCAGATGGTTTAAATTTAGAGAAGCGCCATCCCTCGTCATTCCGTTTTCTTTTAGACACATGCCTTTGTGAAATACAAGATTATGGAAAAACTTACAAGCCTTTCGCTTAAATTATCATAGGCGTTGGCGTACGTTCGTGACATTTGTTTCTCAAAGCCTTCTAGAGAAATATTTAAATATTTTAGCAGCACTTCTCCTATTCTTGACATGAGTTATGTTTTTCCTCTCGTTAAAAAATTATTTAAAAGAACGAAACGTTAGCATATTTGTTTAAACCCACTCAATTGAACAGGAAAGTAAGAAAAGGTCCTATGTGTATTATCAGATATACTGACATTTTAACTAACGATAGACAAAGGCGTACAGAGTAAATGAAAATGTGACAAAATACGTGGTGCTTTAGCCTCATTTCTGGACCGCTCCAAGCTCCTGAAGGGTTTTTTCACAAAACAGAGGTGTAACCCGCCAGTAACCGCCCGGGTAGGGTCAATCAGCAATATGGATTGTATACTGGATTGCTTAATCTGGTCTTACAGAGCTCTATCCTCGCATTTTCTGATGGGTTTCTCAAATGTAACCATTGAAAAGAAAACTGGTACATTAACTGTTTGCCTTTGTCTAGATGTAGATTAAATTTAAATATCTGTGGAAATTTTGATAGGACCTTTTGTTATTAACTATTCTTCTGTATTTACTTTTGATTATCGTTGATTGATACAACCGACACTGTATATAGTGTCGCTAATATATATATAAAGAGAGAGAGAGAACGAGAGAGAGTGAGAGATTATTTTATTTATTTGGGTATTTATTTATTTTTATAATATTAACCTAGATTATATTATATTATTGTTATATAAAATATTTAACAAAAACCACATGTTCAAAGACACAAACAGAGCACAGTGTTCTGGAAATTCACAGGATAAAAATACTACAATCTTAAATATACGTACAAACAACTTCTAAGTATCGATGTTTACATATTTATCCCCGACACGCTGTCTTTATTTCGTGTGATATTTTCAAAACTAGACAAAATAATCATAATACATTTAATTGCTTTCGTCTCAATATTCTCATTTATTTAATGACAAATGATATTGTAACTACGCAGCGTAAATGATTAATGAATTAAAAGACTTAAAGTTTTGCGTCTGCGAATGATTTACTTTTGTATGGAAAGCAAATAATATCATCATTGAATGTTTTTATAAATGACTTTGTGTTACGTCTGTCTGTTTCTTTGCCCACGAGTGTAATTTTATGAGTTATTATTGTTAATAGAAAAGTTGAGCAGACTACATTTGCATGCTTGTTCTATTAACTGCTATTATAACACTATTCCCCCCACCCCACCCCTCCCCCGGTATTTGTAAAATATTGGTCATCTATTTTGAATTGTAAACAATAACGATGAAAGATTACATTGATTATTAAAAAATCAATAATAAAAGAAATCAAAAGCCTAAATGTTAACACTGGGACATACATTGTACTTATAGTCTTTATATAAATATAAGTGATGTGGTTCTACGTTGTAACCTTAAACTGGGATAGCGTTTTTTATCAGAGCAGCGTTATATGCACATTGTTTTTACTTTAAAAAGTTAAACCAGTTGTTTAATTTCTGGTGTCTACGGTCTTTTCACAAATCGGTATCTTACAACTCTACCATTGAAATAATAAATAGCTAAGTTCAAGTATCTTTAAGAGTACTATCTTAATATAAATGAATCTATCCTTGCAAGATCTTTATTTTGAAGAAGTAAGTTTAATTTTGTAAAAACTGTGAGATGTGAAAGGTTTTATTCTAGACTCTAAATATTATAAAAAGAATTCATTTAGCTTATTGTAATTTTGTTTTGTCTGATGGACGAGACTTTCTAATTCGCAAAAGCAAGTCTGGGTGAAAAACGCGTCAATTTAGTTTTAACTGGTGTTATTTTGGACCATACTGACCTGTTTTATTTACAGAGCTCTAACCTCTCACTTCCTGATGGGTTTCTCGAATGCAAGCAATAATAAGAAAACTGATCTATGTGAATAAGTGTCCAAGCGCTGACGTTTTGTTTGACAAGTTATGACAAAAGCAGTGGCGTCATTAAAAAAATGTCCACATAGTGTTAAGAAGAGAGATAGGTATAATTTCGATTAGAAAAGCTACAGAAAACGTTAATAGTAAATGAAATTAAAATTTCGAATCAAGATAAAAATGGCCAGAGAAAAGTAAATGGTTGTAGCATCCTGTTCATGCGGAGATGGAATTGAGGAAGCAAAGTCCAATGTCCATCAAAGGAAATACACCAAATAATTCTTATAGGGTAAATTAAATGACAACATAGATTACATGCACGGGGAGATTTTTTACGACCGCTACATTGCACAAGTAACATTATTGTGATTATGAATTGGAATGTATAAGACAAAGTCCTATGAGCATTGCAACTCATACAAAAATTAAAAAAGACACAGGACCAAGGTATCTTCATGCACGTCAAATGTAAATGTGAGAACAAATCTGTGATGAGTCATTTAACAATAAGAGCAAACCCGACAGTTACCGCCTTGGAACGGTCAATCGGCAATATGGACTGACTGGGGTGCTTAAACCGGTTTTATAGAGCTATTAATAATGTAAGCTCATATTATGACATCGTCGGACACCCACGACCGATCCATTCCGTTACTCTCCATTCATCGCCAGTAGGGTATTAGGTTCACTTTTCGCCGTGTATCGTGTGTCAAAAATAGATTAATAGAGCAGGTGAACATTTGTCATATTGCTTTTACTGTTTCCTTATTTTCTATGACCTTGTAATTGCAATTTCCTGTTGCGTTACATATGTCATTATTACGTTATATAAATACACTTTACCAAACTTACGTTTTTTGTTGTGTTTTGGCTCATTATTTGCGTCAAAAAGTAGTAAGTGTATTACAGCGGTATTTTAAAGGGCATAAAATAGAGGAAATGGTGTTAATTGTTAATACGGATATGGTTTGTAGGGATCATCCTTGAAATTGTAAGATTTGAAATATATTTTAATAATATCAATCGCTTTAACTTAATTGACAAACTGTTTTTAATTGTCAATGAGACGTTTTGTATAAAATAAACTGAAATAATTCTCGACGAGAAAACCTCTGATAAGACAACTTATTTCTTTAAAGAATCTGACGAATTATTTCATCACAGCAAACATGACCTTGGCAGCTGATCAGATTGTTATGCACCCTAAGGTTATTCCCTAACATACATACTGGCAGGAGCGTAGTATTCAATCGTAGCAATGCACAAAAATATAGTTTGAAATATAACTATTAATATAAACAATTTAACAGACAACAAGGGAAAGTCTTACTATATTTCGGCTATGAGTTTGTATTCAAGGTACATCATAAGTGTTTTTTTTCTGATACTATGTGAAGTAGCATCCAAGATGGCTTTATTGGTACAATGAATATCTTCCATAGATAAGCTGTGAAAAGCAATAGCTTCCAATTGAAAAAAAACACTAATCAGCGCTATGTTCGTACATGGGGGTTTACTCTAACCTTAACAAATGATGCAGTTGCTATTTGGTAGTGTACACAATATTTTAACTATATCGTCTTGGACAAAGAATTGATATTCAATTAAAAACACGTCAGGGTGGTTCGATAGAATTACAAAATTAATATTTTCCATGGATAAGCTTTGACAAGGATATATTATGTCGTCAACGCTACTGCTGAATATGGCTTTCAATACTGTGTTCAGTTGACCCGAAATATGATAAAGGAGTATGTCAGGAACTCTTTTGTTTTTAACAAAAGACAACGGTTAATGTTAAACATATCATGCTGACACATGCTGTTTTGTGTTGCAATTTCTGTGGATGACAAACTAATGTCAGTACCATAAACAGCATACAGTGTCGAATTCCATGCATACATCTTCGAAATGTTGATGTTTGTTTACGGGCACGGTTCATGTTTGATATTGGTATAATACGATTGATTATGCATTATCATTACTTGTATTGGCAACATTAAAATGCAGTTAAGTATTTTTAAATGTTAACTTACTGACGTCAAGATTTAAAATACATAATTAAACAGTTTAGCGGTTTAGAGTTTTCAGTTTTGCCATGAAATAATGAGACACTGATGACTAACAAGGAAAACGATAAAAATTAACTTTTCAACTTCAATGTGTTTTTTTTATAAATGAATAACGATAACCCCATGAAACAAGGTGAATCAATTAAATGTGAACTGTTTCTGTTTCCAAATACAAGTTGATATTTAAAAACATTTAAAACTTATTTGTATATACAAAATGAAAAGCAGTATTGTTCCTTTAATTCGAACGTCCACTTGGAGTATTTCCAAGTCAGCTTGTCAGCAGTGTCTGAACAATCGTTTTACGTTCTGTTGGCTTTTAGTGATCGATTACAATGCCAAAGTGCGATTTGCCTTATGTGCCGAATACCGTACGTAAAAACTACAATTTGTGCCCGACAAGACCACTTGCTTCCGGAAAATGAAAATTTACTTAGAAGGCAATAGGAAAGGGGGTTCCTTACATTTGTGTTTGTATTGTTGAACACAAACTGACTATTTATGCATCCACCTTTTTTTCCAAACGAGTTTCTGTATAAAGTTGTGGCCGGAAGTGACGGAAGTGAATTGGTTTATTGAATTCGTTTACACAAAATCCCATTTTAATATGAACAAATGTTAGTTATTATTCTTATTATAATTATAAGTATTATTAGTTTTATTATTATTATTATTATTATTATTATTATTATTATTATTGTCATCATCATCATCATCACCACCACTATCATCTGATCTTTAATCATATTATAAGATAGGTGTCTTTGCGGTCCCTAATGTTGACGTGTAAGCTGTATACAGCAAAACAGATATCGGACATTTTGTGGAAGCTGTTGTACCCATCTCCAATTATCGATGACATGTTTATAGCTAATTCTGTCTACGGTTTGTAACTTAAAAAAACGGACGAGAAAGGGAAATATCGTTTAAAACACCATTGACACAAATTATTTATTGGAGCAGTCGTACGGAGAACCTATTCCATATACAATAAACAGGATTTATTACACGATTCCCCTTGTTTTCATTCAAAACACCCATAACATATATTCTTATATGGCACTAGTATAATATAGCTTTTTGTTTTATCTATTACGTCATCGACGTCGTCATAATGCAGATCGTCTCATACCACTATTTCACCTTCTACTGTTGTTAACATTTCGTAAAATCGTATATTGGCGATTAAAATCGTGTGGTAAAAACCTAACACTCGTTGTCTTTTAATACAAACATATAAAATAAATAACAGTTTATACAATTTGTGTTTGTACTAAATAACAACTCGTGTCGGATCCTATATTTCCGTAGTACAGTTTCATATAAAACAAAAGTATTCAGGATTTAGTAAAAAAACAGTTTCTATAAAGTTCAATCAACGTGTCAGAAGCATTAGTTTTTCAAATGAACTGGAATGCGAGAATAGAGTTTCTACAGGTTTAAATTCCTAGACGTAATAACTTATATTATAAGGTCATATGATAATCGCAACAAATATTAAAATTTGAACTTATGCTAGAAAAAAAGGAAAAAAAGAAATTAAATGTTGAAAATTAAGTTGCCAATAACACCGAGACGAGATATAAAAAAGAAAAAAAGAAAAATAATCGCCATATTATGATCACAAGACAAATGATTGAGGTGTTAAAATGGATTTACGGAGTTTCTTTCATTTCCTTAGGATTTTGTAGTCGACTTCTTTAGTGTTCCAACAACTAACTGATTTATAATAACTAAGATAACAAAGGCGCCGAGGAGAAATGGAAAATGCGATATTTAATGCAATTGTCGACGGTGCAACTGAATTTGATATGATGTGTTCTCTATTTTTATTAAATATGTGAATATATAGCCATGTGTCAGGAAATAGAAAATACAATGAGATATTTGGACGATTTTTATTCGAAATCTTATTTTCTTAGCCCACTTATATAACTACTTTCACTGTTGAACGTCTCAGAGAAGCAGAATTATATTCTCTAGTTTTTATGTGTTTCTTTTAATAAAAGCATCGTAGAAGAGAAAACTATTTATTATAAAGGCTGACACATTCGGGATAGTGCATATTCTGAAATGGCAATACGTTCACGGGAATGCAGAGACGGTGTGTTCATTGGGGCCACCACTAATTACCATAATCATACAATTAGCTATTAGTCAAACATAACTATGTTATATTAAAGCCTTCATGAAATATTTCATCATCTTGTTATGCTCAATCGTATATAAAGTATCTGCTGAAAGATCAAGACATCCGAGTTCTGTTACCACCAACAAACTATATTACGCCATAGTAACATTGGCAGAAAAATAGACTAACTATATACGGCATATAATGTCTAATGCTAATGTTGTGTCTACTTTAAAGACATTTCGCACGTTTAACATTATGTTAACTAAACGATCGTATTCAAATCAATAGATATAAATAAAACGATTATATAATATTTAAGCTGATCACCAAATATGGCGTATTCTTTCTGTTTATTTATTTTTATCGTTCATTCCCAGGGTTAACACACATAACAAGGCACAGTTATTTGTGCTGATTTACATGTGTCTTTGTACTCAAACACAGCATCCTATGGAGTTGTCATGAGGCTGGTAATAATGAAACAGACATCTAGACGTCAGGGAGGCTGGCCAACTGATATAATTATGACAATATGAAAATAAGGATGAACATATATCTTTTCTTCGTACATGACTGGAATTAAACAATGTGCCCACTTCATTTCTATTTGCAGGCTTAGACCTAACGAAACAGTGGAATTATTGTCTTTGTTTTATACGGTGTATACTTTATACGGTGTAAACTTTATATGGTGTATACTTTATACGGTGAATACTTTATACGGTGTACACTTTAAACGGTGTACACTTTATACGGTGTATACTTTATACGGTGTATACTTTATACGGTGTGTACTATATACGGTGTGTACTTTAAACGGTGTTACTGCTTTTATCAAACGTACTGTATTGCGCGTTAATTGTTTGTTGCAGAACTCGTTGTTTTCAGATAGTATTGGAAAGTAACATTTGCAAGAAGCCTTAAAATCAACTTGCATATTTTAGTTTTTTGTTAAATACGGTAATATAAAAGTTACTATGATAATTACATTTGAAGTTTAACTAGCACTAGACAAAGTTATATTACAATTTGAACAAGTACATGACTGAGATCTCAACATGCAGATTTATTGTGACGTTTTGTATAAAATAAACTGAAATAATTCTCGACGAGAAAACCTCTGATAAGACAACTTATTTCTTTAAAGAATCTGACGAATTATTTCATCACAGCAAACATGACCTTGGCAGCTGATCAGATTGTTATGCACCCTAAGGTTATTCCCTAACATACATACTGGCAGGAGCGTAGTATTCAATCGTAGCAATGCACAAAAATATAGTTTGAAATATAACTATTAATATAAACAATTTAACAGACAACAAGGGTAAGTCTTACTATATTTCGGCTATGAGTTTGTATTCAAGGTACATCATAAGTGTGTTTTTTTTCTGATACTATGTGAAGTAGCATCCAAGATGGCTTTATTGGTACAATGAATATCTTCCATAGATAAGCTGTGAAAAGCAATAGCTTCCAATTGAAAAAAAACACTAATCAGCGCTATGTTCGTACATGGGGGTTTACTCTAACCTTAACAAATGATGCAGTTGCTATTTGGTAGTGTACACAATATTTTAACTATATCGTCTTGGACAAAGAATTGATATTCAATTAAAAACACGTCAGGGTGGTTCGATAGAATTACAAAATTAATATTTTCCATGGATAAGCTTTGACAAGGATATATTATGTCGTCAACGCTACTGCTGAATATGGCTTTCAATACTGTGTTCAGTTGACCCGAAATATGATAAAGGAGTATGTCAGGAACTCTTTTGTTTTTAACAAAAGACAACGGTTAATGTTAAACATATCATGCTGACACATGCTGTTTTGTGTTGCAATTTCTGTGGATGACAAACTAATGTCAGTACCATAAACAGCATACAGTGTCGAATTCCATGCATACATCTTCGAAATGTTGATGTTTGTTTACGGGCACGGTTCATGTTTGATATTGGTATAATACGATTGATTATGCATTATCATTACTTGTATTGGCAACATTAAAATGCAGTTAAGTATTTTTAAATGTTAACTTACTGACGTCAAGATTTAAAATACATAATTAAACAGTTTAGCGGTTTAGAGTTTTCAGTTTTGCCATGAAATAATGAGACACTGATGACTAACAAGGAAAACGATAAAAATTAACTTTTCAACTTCAATGTGTTTTTTTTATAAATGAATAACGATAACCCCATGAAACAAGGTGAATCAATTAAATGTGAACTGTTTCTGTTTCCAAATACAAGTTGATATTTTAAAAAATTAAAAACTTATTTGTATATACAAAATGAAAAGCAGTATTGTTCCTTTAATTCGAACGTCCACTTGGAGTATTTCCAAGTCAGCTTGTCAGCAGTGTCTGAACAATCGTTTTACGTTCTGTTGGCTTTTAGTGATCGATTACAATGCCAAAGTGCGATTTGCCTTATGTGCCGAATACCGTACGTAAAGACTACAATTTGTGCCCGACAAGACCACTTGCTTCCGGAAAATGAAAATTTACTTAGAAGGCAATAGGAAAGGGGGTTCCTTACATTTGTGTTTGTATTGTTGAACACAAACTGACTATTTATGCATCCACCTTTTTTTCCAAACGAGTTTCTGTATAAAGTTGTGGCCGGAAGTGACGGAAGTGAATTGGTTTATTGAATTCGTTTACACAAAATCCCATTTTAATATGAACAAATGTTAGTTATTATTCTTATTATAATTATAAGTATTATTAGTTTTATTATTATTATTATTATTATTATTATTATTATTATTATTATTGTCATCATCATCATCATCACCACCACTATCATCTGATCTTTAATCATATTATAAGATAGATGTCTTTGCGGTCCCTAATGTTGACGTGTAAGCTGTATACAGCAAAACAGATATCGGACATTTTGTGGAAGCTGTTGTACCCATCTCCAATTATCGATGACATGTTTATAGCTAATTCTGTCTACGGTTTGTAACTTAAAAAAACGGACGAGAAAGGGAAATATCGTTTAAAACACCATTGACACAAATTATTTATTGGAGCAGTCGTACGGAGAACCTATTCCATATACAATAAACAGGATTTATTACACGATTCCCCTTGTTTTCATTCAAAACACCCATAACATATATTCTTATATGGCACTAGTATAATATAGCTTTTTGTTTTATCTATTACGTCATCGACGTCGTCATAATGCAGATCGTCTCATACCACTATTTCACCTTCTACTGTTGTTAACATTTCGTAAAATCGTATATTGGCGATTAAAATCGTGTGGTAAAAACCTAACACTCGTTGTCTTTTAATACAAACATATAAAATAAATAACAGTTTATACAATTTGTGTTTGTACTAAATAACAACTCGTGTCGGATCCTATATTTCCGTAGTACAGTTTCATATAAAACAAAAGTATTCAGGATTTAGTAAAAAAACAGTTTCTATAAAGTTCAATCAACGTGTCAGAAGCATTAGTTTTTCAAATGAACTGGAATGCGATAATAGAGTTTCTACAGGTTTAAATTCCTAGACGTAATAACTTATATTATAAGGTCATATGATAATCGCAACAAATATTAAAATTTGAACTTATGCTAGAAAAAAAGGAAAAAAAGAAATTAAATGTTGAAAATTAAGTTGCCAATAACACCGAGACGAGATATAAAAAAGAAAAAAAGAAAAATAATCGCCATATTATGATCACAAGACAAATGATTGAGGTGTTAAAATGGATTTACGGAGTTTCTTTCATTTCCTTAGGATTTTGTAGTCGACTTCTTTAGTGTTCCAACAACTAACTGATTTATAATAACTAAGATAACAAAGGCGCCGAGGAGAAATGGAAAATGCGATATTTAATGCAATTGTCGACGGTGCAACTGAATTTGATATGATGTGTTCTCTATTTTTATTAAATATGTGAATATATAGCCATGTGTCAGGAAATAGAAAATACAATGAGATATTTGGACGATTTTTATTCGAAATCTTATTTTCTTAGCCCACTTATATAACTACTTTCACTGTTGAACGTCTCAGAGAAGCAGAATTATATTCTCTAGTTTTTATGTGTTTCTTTTAATAAAAGCATCGTAGAAGAGAAAACTATTTATTATAAAGGCTGACACATTCGGGATAGTGCATATTCTGAAATGGCAATACGTTCACGGGAATGCAGAGACGGTGTGTTCATTGGGGCCACCACTAATTACCATAATCATACAATTAGCTATTAGTCAAACATAACTATGTTATATTAAAGCCTTCATGAAATATTTCATCATCTTGTTATGCTCAATCGTATATAAAGTATCTGCTGAAAGATCAGGACATCCGAGTTCTGTTACCACCAACAAACTATATTACGCCATAGTAACATTGGCAGAAAAATAGACTAACTATATACGGCATATAATGTCTAATGCTAATGTTGTGTCTACTTTAAAGACATTTCGCACGTTTAACATTATGTTAACTAAACGATCGTATTCAAATCAATAGATATAAATAAAACGATTATATAATATTTAAGCTGATCACCAAATATGGCGTATTCTTTCTGTTTATTTATTTTTATCGTTCATTCCCAGGGTTAACACACATAACAAGGCACAGTTATTTGTGCTGATTTACATGTGTCTTTGTACTCAAACACAGCATCCTATGGAGTTGTCATGAGGCTGGTAATAATGAAACAGACATCTAGACGTCAGGGAGGCTGGCCAACTGATATAATTATGACAATATGAAAATAAGGATGAACATATATCTTTTCTTCGTACATGACTGGAATTAAACAATGTGCCCACTTCATTTCTATTTGCAGGCTTAGACCTAACGAAACAGTGGAATTATTGTCTTTGTTTTATACGGTGTATACTTTATACGGTGTAAACTTTATATGGTGTATACTTTATACGGTGAATACTTTATACGGTGTACACTTTAAACGGTGTACACTTTATACGGTGTATACTTTATACGGTGTATACTTTATACGGTGTGTACTATATACGGTGTGTACTTTAAACGGTGTTACTGCTTTTATCAAACGTACTGTATTGCGCGTTAATTGTTTGTTGCAGAACTCGTTGTTTTCAGATAGTATTGGAAAGTAACATTTGCAAGAAGCCTTAAAATCGACTTGCATATTTTAGTTTTTTGTTAAATACGGTAATATAAAAGTTACTATGATAATTACATTTGAAGTTTAACTAGCACTAGACAAAGTTATATTACAATTTGAACAAGTACATGACTGAGATCTCAACATGCAGATTTATTGTGACGTTTTGTATAAAATAAACTGAAATAATTCTCGACGAGAAAACCTCTGATAAGACAACTTATTTCTTTAAAGAATCTGACGAATTATTTCATCACAGCAAACATGACCTTGGCAGCTGATCAGATTGTTATGCACCCTAAGGTTATTCCCTAACATACATACTGGCAGGAGCGTAGTATTCAATCGTAGCAATGCACAAAAATATAGTTTGAAATATAACTATTAATATAAACAATTTAACAGACAACAAGGGTAAGTCTTACTATATTTCGGCTATGAGTTTGTATTCAAGGTACATCATAAGTGTGTTTTTTTTCTGATACTATGTGAAGTAGCATCCAAGATGGCTTTATTGGTACAATGAATATCTTCCATAGATAAGCTGTGAAAAGCAATAGCTTCCAATTGAAAAAAAACACTAATCAGCGCTATGTTCGTACATGGGGGTTTACTCTAACCTTAACAAATGATGCAGTTGCTATTTGGTAGTGTACACAATATTTTAACTATATCGTCTTGGACAAAGAATTGATATTCAATTAAAAACACGTCAGGGTGGTTCGATAGAATTACAAAATTAATATTTTCCATGGATAAGCTTTGACAAGGATATATTATGTCGTCAACGCTACTGCTGAATATGGCTTTCAATACTGTGTTCAGTTGACCCGAAATATGATAAAGGAGTATGTCAGGAACTCTTTTGTTTTTAACAAAAGACAACGGTTAATGTTAAACATATCATGCTGACACATGCTGTTTTGTGTTGCAATTTCTGTGGATGACAAACTAATGTCAGTACCATAAACAGCATACAGTGTCGAATTCCATGCATACATCTTCGAAATGTTGATGTTTGTTTACGGGCACGGTTCATGTTTGATATTGGTATAATACGATTGATTATGCATTATCATTACTTGTATTGGCAACATTAAAATGCAGTTAAGTATTTTTAAATGTTAACTTACTGACGTCAAGATTTAAAATACATAATTAAACAGTTTAGCGGTTTAGAGTTTTCAGTTTTGCCATGAAATAATGAGACACTGATGACTAACAAGGAAAACGATAAAAATTAACTTTTCAACTTCAATGTGTTTTTTTTATAAATGAATAACGATAACCCCATGAAACAAGGTGAATCAATTAAATGTGAACTGTTTCTGTTTCCAAATACAAGTTGATATTTAAAAACATTTAAAACTTATTTGTATATACAAAATGAAAAGCAGTATTGTTCCTTTAATTCGAACGTCCACTTGGAGTATTTCCAAGTCAGCTTGTCAGCAGTGTCTGAACAATCGTTTTACGTTCTGTTGGCTTTTAGTGATCGATTACAATGCCAAAGTGCGATTTGCCTTATGTGCCGAATACCGTACGTAAAGACTACAATTTGTGCCCGACAAGACCACTTGCTTCCGGAAAATGAAAATTTACTTAGAAGGCAATAGGAAAGGGGGTTCCTTACATTTGTGTTTGTATTGTTGAACACAAACTGACTATTTATGCATCCACCTTTTTTTCCAAACGAGTTTCTGTATAAAGTTGTGGCCGGAAGTGACGGAAGTGAATTGGTTTATTGAATTCGTTTACACAAAATCCCATTTTAATATGAACAAATGTTAGTTATTATTCTTATTATAATTATAAGTATTATTAGTTTTATTATTATTATTATTATTATTATTATTATTATTATTATTATTATTGTCATCATCATCATCATCACCACCACTATCATCTGATCTTTAATCATATTATAAGATAGGTGTCTTTGCGGTCCCTAATGTTGACGTGTAAGCTGTATACAGCAAAACAGATATCGGACATTTTGTGGAAGCTGTTGTACCCATCTCCAATTATTGATGACATGTTTATAGCTAATTCTGTCTACGGTTTGTAACTTAAAAAAACGGACGAGAAAGGGAAATATCGTTTAAAACACCATTGACACAAATTATTTATTGGAGCAGTCGTACGGAGAACCTATTCCATATACAATAAACAGGATTTATTACACGATTCCCCTTGTTTTCATTCAAAACACCCATAACATATATTCTTATATGGCACTAGTATAATATAGCTTTTTGTTTTATCTATTACGTCATCGACGTCGTCATAATGCAGATCGTCTCATACCACTATTTCACCTTCTACTGTTGTTAACATTTCGTAAAATCGTATATTGGCGATTAAAATCGTGTGGTAAAAACCTAACACTCGTTGTCTTTTAATACAAACATATAAAATAAATAACAGTTTATACAATTTGTGTTTGTACTAAATAACAACTCGTGTCGGATCCTATATTTCCGTAGTACAGTTTCATATAAAACAAAAGTATTCAGGATTTAGTAAAAAAACAGTTTCTATAAAGTTCAATCAACGTGTCAGAAGCATTAGTTTTTCAAATGAACTGGAATGCGAGAATAGAGTTTCTACAGGTTTAAATTCCTAGACGTAATAACTTATATTATAAGGTCATATGATAATCGCAACAAATATTAAAATTTGAACTTATGCTAGAAAAAAAGGAAAAAATGAAATTAAATGTTGAAAATTAAGTTGCCAATAACACCGAGACGAGATATAAAAAAGAAAAAAAGAAAAATAATCGCCATATTATGATCACAAGACAAATGATTGAGGTGTTAAAATGGATTTACGGAGTTTCTTTCATTTCCTTAGGATTTTGTAGTCGACTTCTTTAGTGTTCCAACAACTAACTGATTTATAATAACTAAGATAACAAAGGCGCCGAGGAGAAATGGAAAATGCGATATTTAATGCAATTGTCGACGGTGCAACTGAATTTGATATGATGTGTTCTCTATTTTTATTAAATATGTGAATATATAGCCATGTGTCAGGAAATAGAAAATACAATGAGATATTTGGACGATTTTTATTCGAAATCTTATTTTCTTAGCCCACTTATATAACTACTGTCACTGTTGAACGTCTCAGAGAAGCAGAATTATATTCTCTAGTTTTTATGTGTTTCTTTTAATAAAAGCATCGTAGAAGAGAAAACTATTTATTATAAAGGCTGACACATTCGGGATAGTGCATATTCTGAAATGGCAATACGTTCACGGGAATGCAGAGACGGTGTGTTCATTGGGGCCACCACTAATTACCATAATCATACAATTAGCTATTAGTCAAACATAACTATGTTATATTAAAGCCTTCATGAAATATTTCATCATCTTGTTATGCTCAATCGTATATAAAGTATCTGCTGAAAGATCAAGACATCCGAGTTCTGTTACCACCAACAAACTATATTACGCCATAGTAACATTGGCAGAAAAATAGACTAACTATATACGGCATATAATGTCTAATGCTAATGTTGTGTCTACTTTAAAGACATTTCGCACGTTTAACATTATGTTAACTAAACGATCGTATTCAAATCAATAGATATAAATAAAACGATTATATAATATTTAAGCTGATCACCAAATATGGCGTATTCTTTCTGTTTATTTATTTTTATCGTTCATTCCCAGGGTTAACACACATAACAAGGCACAGTTAATTGTGCTGATTTACATGTGTCTTTGTACTCAAACACAGCATCCTATGGAGTTGTCATGAGGCTGGTAATAATGAAACAGACATCTAGACGTCAGGGAGGCTGGCCAACTGATATAATTATGACAATATGAAAATAAGGATGAACATATATCTTTTCTTCGTACATGACTGGAATTAAACAATGTGCCCACTTCATTTCTATTTGCAGGCTTAGACCTAACGAAACAGTGGAATTATTGTCTTTGTTTTATACGGTGTATACTTTATACGGTGTAAACTTTATATGGTGTATACTTTATACGGTGAATACTTTATACGGTGTACACTTTAAACGGTGTACACTTTATACGGTGTATACTTTATACGGTGTATACTTTATACGGTGTGTACTATATACGGTGTGTACTTTAAACGGTGTTACTGCTTTTATCAAACGTACTGTATTGCGCGTTAATTGTTTGTTGCAGAACTCGTTGTTTTCAGATAGTATTGGAAAGTAACATTTGCAAGAAGCCTTAAAATCGACTTGCATATTTTAGTTTTTTGTTAAATACGGTAATATAAAAGTTACTATGATAATTACATTTGAAGTTTAACTAACACTAGACAAAGTTATATTACAATTTGAACAAGTACATGACTGAGATCTCAACATGCAGATTTATTGTGACGTTTTGTATAAAATAAACTGAAATAATTCTCGACGAGAAAACCTCTGATAAGACAACTTATTTCTTTAAAGAATCTGACGAATTATTTCATCACAGCAAACATGACCTTGGCAGCTGATCAGATTGTTATGCACCCTAAGGTTATTCCCTAACATACATACTGGCAGGAGCGTAGTATTCAATCGTAGCAATGCACAAAAATATAGTTTGAAATATAACTATTAATATAAACAATTTAACAGACAACAAGGGAAAGTCTTACTATATTTCGGCTATGAGTTTGTATTCAAGGTACATCATAAGTGTGTTTTTTTCTGATACTATGTGAAGTAGCATCCAAGATGGCTTTATTGGTACAATGAATATCTTCCATAGATAAACTGTGAAAAGCAATAGCTTCCAATTGAAAAACAACACTAATCAGCGCTATGTTCGTACATGGGGGTTTACTCTAACCTTAACAAATGATGCAGTTGCTATTTGGTAGTGTACACAATATTTTAACTATATCGTCTTGGACAAAGAATTGATATTCAATTAAAAACACGTCAGGGTGGTTCGATAGAATTACAAAATTAATATTTTCCATGGATAAGCTTTGACAAGGATATATTATGTCGTCAACGCTACTGCTGAATATGGCTTTCAATACTGTATTCAGTTGACCCGAAATATGATAAAGGAGTATGTCAGGAACTCTTTTGTTTTTAACAAAAGACAACGGTTAATGTTAAACATATCATGCTGACACATGCTGTTTTGTGTTGCAATTTCTGTGGATGACAAACTAATGTCAGTACCATAAACAGCATACAGTGTCGAATTCCATGCATACATCTTCGAAATGTTGATGTTTGTTTACGGGCACGGTTCATGTTTGATATTGGTATAATACGATTGATTATGCATTATCATTACTTGTATTGGCAACATTAAAATGCAGTTAAGTATTTTTAAATGTTAACTTACTGACGTCAAGATTTAAAATACATAATTAAACAGTTTAGCGGTTTAGAGTTTTCAGTTTTGCCATGAAATAATGAGACACTGATGACTAACAAGGAAAACGATAAAAATTAACTTTTCAACTTCAATGTGTTTTTTTTTATAAATGAATAACGATAACCCCATGAAACAAGGTGAATCAATTAAATGTGAACTGTTTCTGTTTCCAAATACAAGTTGATATTTAAAAACATTTAAAACTTATTTGTATATACAAAATGAAAAGCAGTATTGTTCCTTTAACTCGAACGTCCACTTGGAGTATTTCCAAGTCAGCTTGTCAGCAGTGTCTGAACAATCGTTTTACGTTCTGTTGGCTTTTAGTGATCGATTACAATGCCAAAGTGCGATTTGCCTTATGTGCCGAATACCGTACGTAAAGACTACAATTTGTGCCCGACAAGACCACTTGCTTCCGGAAAATGAAAATTTACTTAGAAGGCAATAGGAAAGGGGGTTCCTTACATTTGTGTTTGTATTGTTGAACACAAACTGACTATTTATGCATCCACCTTTTTTTCCAAACGAGTTTCTGTATAAAGTTGTGGCCGGAAGTGACGGAAGTGAATTGGTTTATTGAATTCGTTTACACAAAATCCCATTTTAATATGAACAAATGTTAGTTATTATTCTTATTATAATTATAAGTATTATTAGTTTTATTATTATTATTATTATTATTATTATTATTATTATTATTATTGTCATCATCATCATCATCATCATCTTCACCACCACTATCATCTGATCTTTAATCATATTATAAGATAGGTGTCTTTGCGGTCCCTAATGTTGACGTGTAAGCTGTATACAGCAAAACAGATATCGGACATTTTGTGGAAGCTGTTGTACCCATCTCCAATTATCGATGACATGTTTATAGCTAATTCTGTCTACGGTTTGTAACTTAAAAAACGGACGAGAAAGGGAAATATCGTTTAAAACACCATTGACACAAATTATTTATTGGAGCAGTCGTACGGAGAACCTATTCCATATACAATAAACAGGATTTATTACACGATTCCCCTTGTTTTCATTCAAAACACCCATAACATATATTCTTATATGGCACTAGTATAATATAGCTTTTTGTTTTATCTATTACGTCATCGACGTCGTCATAATGCAGATCGTCTCATACCACTATTTCACCTTCTACTGTTGTTAACATTTCGTAAAATCGTATATTGGCGATTAAAATCGTGTGGTAAAAACCTAACACTCGTTGTCTTTTAATACAAACATATAAAATAAATAACAGTTTATACAATTTGTGTTTGTACTAAATAACAACTCGTGTCGGATCCTATATTTCCGTAGTACAGTTTCATATAAAACAAAAGTATTCAGGATTTAGTAAAAAAAACAGTTTCTATAAAGTTCAATCAACGTGTCAGAAGCATTAGTTTTTCAAATGAACTGGAATGCGAGAATAGAGTTTCTACAGGTTTAAATTCCTAGACGTAATAACTTATATTATAAGGTCATATGATAATCGCAACAAATATTAAAATTTGAACTTATGCTAGAAAAAAAGGAAAAAAAGAAATTAAATGTTGAAAATTAAGTTGCCAATAACACCGAGACGAGATATAAAAAAGAAAAAAAGAAAAATAATCGCCATATTATGATCACAAGACAAATGATTGAGGTGTTAAAATGGATTTACGGAGTTTCTTTCATTTCCTTAGGATTTTGTAGTCGACTTCTTTAGTGTTCCAACAACTAACTGATTTATAATAACTAAGATAACAAAGGCGCCGAGGAGAAATGGAAAATGCGATATTTAATGCAATTGTCGACGGTGCAACTGAATTTGATATGATGTGTTCTCTAGTTTTATTAAATATGTGAATATATAGCCATGTGTCAGGAAATAGAAAATACAATGAGATATTTGGACGATTTTTATTCGAAATCTTATTTTCTTAGCCCACTTATATAACTACTTTCACTGTTGAACGTCTCAGAGAAGCAGAATTATATTCTCTAGTTTTTATGTGTTTCTTTTAATAAAAGCATCGTAGAAGAGAAAACTATTTATTATAAAGGCTGACACATTCGGGATAGTGCATATTCTGAAATGGCAATACGTTCACGGGAATGCAGAGACGGTGTGTTCATTGGGGCCACCACTAATTACCATAATCATACAATTAGCTATTAGTCAAACATAACTATGTTATATTAAAGCCTTCATGAAATATTTCATCATCTTGTTATGCTCAATCGTATATAAAGTATCTGCTGAAAGATCAAGACATCCGAGTTCTGTTACCACCAACAAACTATATTACGCCATAGTAACATTGGCAGAAAAATAGACTAACTATATACGGCATATAATGTCTAATGCTAATGTTGTGTCTACTTTAAAGACATTTCGCACGTTTAACATTTTGTTAACTAAACGATCGTATTCAAATCAATAGATATAAATAAAACGATTATATAATATTTAAGCTGATCACCAAATATGGCGTATTCTTTCTGTTTATTTATTTTTATCGTTCATTCCCAGGGTTAACACACATAACAAGGCACAGTTATTTGTGCTGATTTACATGTGTCTTTGTACTCAAACACAGCATCCTATGGAGTTGTCATGAGGCTGGTAATAATGAAACAGACATCTAGACGTCAGGGAGGCTGGCCAACTGATATAATTATGACAATATGAAAATAAGGATGAACATATATCTTTTCTTCGTACATGACTGGAATTAAACAATGTGCCCACTTCATTTCTATTTGCAGGCTTAGACCTAACGAAACAGTGGAATTATTGTCTTTGTTTTATACGGTGTATACTTTATACGGTGTAAACTTTATATGGTGTATACTTTATACGGTGAATACTTTATACGGTGTACACTTTAAACGGTGTACACTTTATACGGTGTATACTTTATACGGTGTATACTTTATACGGTGTGTACTATATACGGTGTGTACTTTAAACGGTGTTACTGCTTTTATCAAACGTACTGTATTGCGCGTTAATTGTTTGTTGCAGAACTCTTTGTTTTCAGACAGTATTGGAAAGTAGCATTTGCAAGAAGCCTTAAAATCGACTTGCATATTTTAGTTTTTTGTTAAATACGGTAATATAAAAGTTACTATGATAATTACATTTGAAGTTTAACTAGCACTAGACAAAGTTATATTACAATTTGAACAAGTACATGACTGAGATCTCAACATGCAGATTTATTGTGACGATAACATAAACTTCGTGACGAGACATTATTTTTCAATTACGTCACTAAGACGTCAAAACTTATTTAAGAAGTCGTCAGCACTTGGCTATTTGTTATTCAAATAGATCAATTTTCTTGTCATTGTTTGCATTTGAGAAAGCTTTCAGGAAGTGCTAGGTTAGAGCTCTGTAAACCCGGTTTAAGCACCCCAGTCTGTCCCTTTTGCCGACTGACCGTTCCAGGGCAATAACTGTTGGGTTTGCTCTTTTTGTTTAATGACTGGTCACAGATATGTTTTTACTTTTACATTTGGCTTGCCTGTTAAAAGTTTTGTCTTGTGCCTTTTTATATTTTGCTATATGTTGCAATGCACATAGGACTTTGTCATAATTCATTATAAATGATTTATCCCAACAATTATCCCTTTGGAACGGTAAATTTGCAAAAAGCAGAGTTGGTTACGGAGCTCCCTTGCCTTTTAATTCCTTTGGAGCTTTCTACATGACAACTTATAAAAGTCTTACAAAGAACATCGTTATTATTAACATAAATTATTATATGTACCATCTTGTAATCTTACAATATAGATAATTGTGAGGTTTAATCACAATTAACGAAAGATTGCAGGAGGAGTCAAGGCAAATAAGGTGGACGGACAAACATATTAAAAAAGATAGACAGACGGATGAACGAATGATCCGATAGTCAGAAGGGTAGATGGAGAAACAGCCTGATTACATCCCCAGCCACAGAGTGCAGAGTGACAAGTGTTGTTACCCGAAAAGTAGTTGTTTGTAATCTTATCAAAAGACTACATCGGTTTTTTAAGACGACAATACTAACGAAATATCCATTATGTTTAAATCATTTGAGATCATGTTGACAATTTATCTAAAAAGAAAGCTAGAGTAAAGGGCAGGTGTTTTTAAATTTCGGATGACATCTTCCCGCCTCAATCCATTTTCCTTTAAGATTCGTGTTTTTGAAAGAGACGAAACTGATATTTCTTAAATTACTCCATGTGGAGTATTTTCCCTGAAGTTGTTACTAATGCCAAGTTACAGAAGGCTTATTTTAACAATATAAACCTGTCCTTAAAACATGCGCTAAGGAATTGTTTGAATACCGTCCGGAAAATGCATCCTTTAATGGTAAGCTATAGTCGATGATTTACATTAACTCAATTCTCTGCACGTTTCCATTGAAGGCGAGATCTATAAAGACATTTAAATAATAATAGGTGGTCGATTTGTTTGCAATGTATTTGGAATGTCATAACATGTTTTCCAGAGTTAATAAATGTGATTATTGCTATAGCCTTAACAGAGCAGCACACATATTTGCTGGTAATACTATTTTTCTGTGTCAGGACATTATTGGAATTGACACGTAGGTGTGATGCAGTTAACTTAACAACATTTACATTCATCTTCATATCTAACATCAAGGAGACGCAACATCATTATCGATGGTTTTAATGTGGCTTGCTTTTTATGAGTTTCTTGAAAAGCGTCCTATGGGAATGGGTACGAAGTTGGCAACATATATGGATAGGCAAGGGGGCTGGGATAATAGATCGGAGGCAGAGTAAGCGTCTTTATTTTCTTTATGTGCAACTGCAGAGGCATGTATTGTAGTTAAGGGGTCTATTAGCATTTGTATTGTTATCAGACGTACATTTAACAAAAGGAGAAAAGGAGAAAAGTGTATTTTAGCTGTTTTATGGTTTTATTAATAAGAATATGTGTATTGTACTGTGTACATGGACTTTCGCAAGCTCGAGTTTTTCTTAAACTTTATTTCATCAAAACCCTTTAAGGTTTAAATTTAAGCCACTGGCATGATTTCTCCACAGGCTAGAATCCGGAGAGGTTCCACTGGAGTCAGATCCCGAGAGAAACTGAATCCGCAATACAATAATTTTCACGTTTATTTTGCTATGCATAACCTTAATATATAGTAGGCATTATATTTATTTCTTTGAGTTTGTTTTATGTATATTATTTCTGAGATAGTTGGAACGGAGTTGGTACACCATAAACAGACATCGGAGTTGTAGAAATATAAGATAACTGTTTGAAATGATATCACTCATTATAATTGACGATGTCTGTCTTTCCTACTACAACATTTTAACACGACATGTAGATCAAGAACAGAAAGGTCGCTGAGTATCATAAAACTGAAGCATAATTTATATGAATACAGCGAATACTAAGGCGAACTGGCCTAGAGAAAACATCTTGTGGATACAAGACCGATATATTACTGTCCATTAAATATACTAACGGATAGACAAATTGCATTCGTTTTAGCAACCTACGCGTTGCTTTCAACATTCGTGTATGTAAACCAGTAAAGAACTGCAAACTTGAATTAAATTTAATTATGAGTATAGACCGTGACACAGAAAAATTAAAAACTTTAAGTGTGTGGAAATATTTAAGTTTGCTTTACCGGGAATTAATATTTTGTCATGAGAGTGTTCTGGAATATATATCTTGTATTATGAGGGTTTTTTCTACCTTGTTACAACTTCCGCCATTTGCCTCCAGTATTTCCCGTGCCTAACACAATAAGCTTTCAAATCAAAAAACACATTACTCTAAGTATTCTTTGATACACTTATTTTTGATATGTTAATCCACGCATTCCATTGTCTTACGCCTTTGTGTGTCTTTTATGTTTATAAATCGTAATCATTTAATGTGCGAGATTCATATGTATGAGTGTAAGGACATGTTCGTTTGTGTCATTTCAGTTCCTACCATTTTAAATAAAGGTTTCAACACTTCCTTGATTATTACCACCTGTAAGGTCCGCCAGTAGACAGCATACTAACCCTTGACATTAACATTGTATTCGACAGTTTTGCTGTATTCTTGAGTATACTTACGAAGCTGCCATCATCGAAATTGACATTGGGCTGTCGGGATAGGGCGGAGGTAAAAGTTGTTATTAATTTTATTAGTGTCATTATTATTATTATCAGTAGTAGAAGTAGTAGCGGTAGTAGAAGTATTTTTATTATTATTATTATCATTCTTATTATTTTAGTACTATTATTATAATAATTATTATTACCACTATCATTACTATTATTTTTATTATTATTATCATTATTATTATTAATAATATTATTTTTATTATTATTAGCATAATTATTATAGTTATCATCACTATTATTATTATCAGTAGTAGTAGTAGTATCTTTTTATTATTTTCATTATTATCAATATTATTATTATAATTATTATTATAATTATAATTATTATTATTATTATTAATAATATTATTATTATTTCCATTATTTTTATTATTATAATTATTATTACTATTTTTATTTTTATTTTTTAAATTATTATTATTATTATTATTATTATTATCATCATCATTATTATAATAATTATAATTATTATTATTACTATTATTATTATTATAATTATTATTATTATCATTATTATTATTAGCATCATTATCTTCATTATTATTATTATTATTATCATTATTATTATAAATATCATTATTATTAAGATTATCATGATAATTATTATCATCATTATTATTACAATTATTATTATTATAATTATCATCATCAATATTATAATAATTATAATTATTATTATTATTATTATTATTATTATTATTATTATTATCATTATTCTTTATTATTATTATTTTTATATTATTATTTTATTATTATTATTGTTATTATTATTATTATTATAAATATCATTATTATTATGAATATCATTATTATTATTATCATCATTATTATTATAATTATTATTATTATAATTATCATCATCAATATTATATAATTATAATTATTATTATTATTAATATTTTTTCTTCTCCTTCTTCTCCTTCTTCCCCTTCTTGTTGTTCTTCTTCTTCTTCTTCTTTTCTTATCTTCTTCTTCTCCTTTTTCTCCTTCTTCTTCTTCTTCTCTTCCTCTTCTTTCTTCTTCTTCTTCTTCTTCTTCTTCTTCTTCTTCTTCTTCTTCTTCTTCTCCTTCTTCTCCTCCTTTTTCTTCTTGTCCCGTTTGTCCGCCTACGGTGTAAATGTTTACTCCGTTCTTATTATACGCAAACAATAACAACTGACCAAGATTCTTGGAGAGTAAAAAATGTAGTTGGTAAATACGACTTGAAGAAAAGGCCCTTTATGGATTACTACAGATTGTTAAATCTGAACTACCTCTAGACAAAGGCAAACAGGGTAAATGTAAAAGTGACATAAAAATCAGAGACGAGACATAACTCACAAAAACGAAAACCAAGAGCTACAACCTTGGAACGGTCAGTTGGCGAAAGCACCGACTGGGGTGCTTAAACCTGGTTTGTGGAGCACCCGAACCTCGCACTTCCTTGATTTGTTTTTGGTGTACATAAAATACCCACTCAAACTGAGACAACTAACAGCAAGCTACTGCATTGGGCGTTAAAACTGGTAAAAGAATATTATATACAAACAAGATAACTCACTATTATCAACATAGGTACAATATGTACAAAAGATAGAGTTCTCGGCAACGTCAAGTTCCAAACGAGCGTATCACTGCACAACTTAAATGTCTACGCTACAACGTTAGAGCTTCTAGGATGACAATTTGTTTTGCATGCACAGCATGATTTCACTCACATAAGAAAATGATTTCAGACCAGGCTCGCATATAAATAAATGTATCATGTGAAAGTATCAAATATTGCTGCCTTACCAACATTTGGAAGGGGGGTTAAATATTGCATCAAAATCAACACGGGGCTTTTTGATAACTTGAAAACCTACAAAAAGGTCCACCGTTCAAATCTTGGCCAGGGATAGATCTAGGGGGATGCACCTGTTGACTATTTGGTCGAAGTGAGGTCCCTTACTATGTATGTATATCTACTATTTACTGCGATAAAGTTGAATGGATCTTAATTCATACCCCTCCCCCCACCGAAATTTTCTGGATCCGCCCTTATCGAGGCTGTTGCGGTCATTTCTTTTTCCGTAAATATATGATGATGGTGGTTTGTTGTTATTTGGGGGTTTTTTAATTAAGTGTGTAATGCTTTTTTTAGTAATCGCAATCATTAAGTCAAGTAAGTTTATAAAACAAAAGATGACAAAAGCATGCCTAACGCATGTAGTTATACTTCTATTGTCAGAATTTTGGTAATTTTATACAAAGCATTGATAACAGAACGAATCGTAAAACAATTTGTTTTAAACCCTCTGAGACCATGTTGGCAGTCGTCTTAGTAGAAGCTAATAATACGCGGTAGATGTTTTCACTTGACAGAAACATGTATCTGCGCTATTTTATCCATTATAGATTAAATCTTGCATGAAATATAAATTGATAAATCAAATCTTTTCTTAAAATTAAACTATATTGATGTATATTCTTTTGAAAGCATTGATATCCAAAAGCCCTGCTCGAAAAGGCCCTCAAGAATTCTTGAAAGCTTGTTGTAAACATATATCTTTGGCTGCTTTGTCAATCACATGACGTGTACAATGCCTGAATAACAAATTAAGTCAGCCAACAATATGTAGCGCATGGAGAAGTGCAACTGTACGAATTAATATATGTGCACATATATACTTGGATGTATTTATGTGACTTAGGTTATATGAAACATACATGTATAGAAAGCTCCTAACCACGTGTATAAAGATTATTACATGACAAAGGAATAGACACAACATAATGCGAAATAGAATTGATAAAAGAACTAGTTATTGATGGCATGGGATAAAAATCTGTGAAATAATTTGAAAAAGAAAAACATGTACGTTTTTTTTGTAACACGATAATAAAAAAGATAATTAGACAAAAACGGCAAAAAACATCATGCAAGTGAAATAAATTGTTACATTGGAAAGCGATTATAAATAAAGAGATCTTGAATAAATAATATAATGGGGAAAGGATTTATCTGCAAATGGCATTTCCAATTATCAAGGCACACAATAACCCCATACTTACTGTACAAACTCACGTCAAGGGCATGGATATTTCTCAAATTACCTTACCTAAATATATACAGGATTGGATCGGGGAGATAAACATGCAAACATTCAACAGTGCCTGTCCAAATAATGTCATGTATGCAATATTTCATGTAGCTTAAACAAGCTATCCAATCACCGCGTGATTTAGTAGCACGTTCTTGACTGCAATGACTGTAAACGGGTCAATTGCAAGAAATTCAGCAAAATACAGGATAACCGGGTTATAACCATCGGCAATAAATGATTTGATAAATTTATGAAGAGGTCGAAAAAAATATTGAAATCATTTATTTCCTTATTTTTTTAAACATGCATTCATAAAATGCAGGAAAGCTTATGTTCTGTCGCACAAGTATTTTCATGCTATTTTTTGTAATATGAAGGAATAAAACCATTGCGACGAAAGAATTTTGAAAACGACGTCCTCAACTGGTGGAATCGAATGTCTTGTTTTAAACATTCTGCAGTAATACACTGGTTTATAGCATTGAAATATTCCACCTTAGTACAAACTCGTTAAAACCAAGTAAACTGGAATACATAAATACCAAAAGATATAGCACGACGTTAATCACAGGCAAGAATAACTCGCAGTACTGGAGTGGAAATCTCTCTCTTCTCATAGATTTAAGTACAGACGCTGCCATTCAAATGAACCTCGATGTCTAGAAACGCTGCATTTAAATGTCAAGAATTTTGTTACATGTGAGTTCTCTAGGGTAAACATGTTTATTTCTTTCTCTTAATTAGTCTGTTACAGTGCAAGATCACTAAAATACTAATATACAGGTACTTATCTATCAAACAAAATGTGAAATTTAATACACTATGGCAAATATTCCGACAATCTTTTGCGTTTGAGTCTTAAAACAAATATGTCAGACTAAGGTTATTTATTTATTTTTTGTAACATCGTACGGACACAATTATGGTCATATTGGCGACGTCCAGCTATTTATTTGTGGAGGAAGACCCAGACATATGTCCAGACATATGTCTGAGTAGAACCACCGGCGCACCTCAGGTAAACTGGGAAACCACCCAACATGAAAATTCTCTCCAAGAACAAGACTAATGATTTAGAAATCAGCTACTCTAATTGTTCGACCACGGGCGCCCTAGAAAAATTGTAATTTCGGTTCCTATTGCTAAAAGTGAATGATAATTTGATCATTTGCATTAGTCTCCAAAGACAGGTATTGTGTTGTCAACTCTAAAATAATAATTAATAAATTGGGAGTGAAAAAATACAATTTATGGTATTCTGCAATAAAGAAGTTTAATGTTGGTGTCTTGGTAAATAAACTTTACTATTGCCTTAAATAATTATAACACAAACACTTTGTAATTAGGGCTTCGTTAAAATAAGTAGCCAATCTGTTTTCGAAAAGCTTTACATAACCTTGACATTGGTATCTTGTAGTTGTTGCCTTTTCCCTTATCTAATTGATGTATACGATAAACAGACATTCCTTTGGATAGGATCTAGGGACCTCCAGTCTTTAGTCAGTTACTAATGTGGACCATTTACCCTTTTGAGTCTACATACATACATTAAAAGTATAAAGACGACAAATTAGTTAAGAATATATGACAAAGTCCTATGAGAACTGCAACATATTACCGACCTTGAAAAGGCACTGGACAAAGGTATTCACGGTCAAGCCAAATGTAAAAGTAAGAACAAATCTGCGAAAAGACATTAAGCAACAGGAACCTATCCAACAATTACCGCCTTGGAACGGTCAGTCGGCAAAAGGCACTGATCATCATTATGCATTATGTCTTGAAATTAAAATAGAAGGCCTGCATTCGTTTATAATTGTGTTCTCTATTATTTTGCATCCTTTAATTAAACGTGTTAATTAAACTTATACCATTGTTCATTTAAATAGCTAAGGAGGCAATGTTTCACCTCACTGACAACCGTGAGGTTTTAAATTTACTCTATTGACAAAGTGTAAGGCTATGCCATTGGTTTCATGCTTGAGAATTGGTAAATGTATATGCCCTTATAAGGTCATATTATTATGTGGACTTATAAAGACGCTGACGTCTACTTATAGTTTATTCACAATCTCCCAATACAAACATAAATAAGCTATTTATAGACAAACCACTCGTAAATATGAATTGCCATGAATTTCTGCTCTCGCTCCTATGTATATTACCCATTTATTTTTAAAACGTCTGCTGCACGCTTTAATTCTACTTCTTTGTGGTGAAATTACAAGTTGACATGTATTCTCATGATAATCAGATTTCTTTATAAGAATAGATTACAACGTTAAAGACAGATATAATGGTTTTGCCCTAAAGTAGGTGTAGTGTTCACTTTATGTTATGTTTTGTTTTGTTGTTGTTGTTTTGTTGTTGTTGTTGTTATTGTTTTGTTGTGTTTGTTGTTGTTTTTGAAACTTCAGTAGTACAAACACTTAATATCTTTCATCTCAATATCATTTAGTTTGTGTTGGTTTTGCTTGCAATTTGAATGAGATAATGACTTTTAACAAACTCAGATTCATTTGGATGATGTCAGATTGTGGTCTCGCGAGGTTCTGCGTTATTTGCCAACGTTAACTTGTGGTAAAAATCAAGTGTATCATCAGTATGTTTGGAAATTAAAACGGACATTGATAACTCTGCATAAAACCATGATTTTACATATAAACGTCAAGTTTAGTTTTTTTGTGACATAACCTTTGGATAAACCCAAGAAAAAACACCATCTTAGTTCTTCAAAAAAAACAACAGCAAAGGCAGCATATCCTGCCGATCGTTAAAAAGTGAAAGGAACTACTTTAATATAATAAACATTTTAGTAGATACGCTAAAGTGTAAATTATATTCGAGTTTTTAATTCTCACCCGAATCAAAAGTTGTTATGTGAATACTTTTAAAGGTGGTATCCGACAGTTTGGATCGAATATCTCAGTCTTAAATAGCCAAATACGTCCTTGCTACCTGAAAAGATCCTGCACAATGCTGCTTATTGATGTCCTAACTGTGTGTAAACAGAAATCCGCACTCGTTATGGCAAACAGGTATTTCCTATCTGAGCCACGCTGAAGAGAAAGCTATTTTTAAACTAAGAAAACCCCGTGACAACTAACTTTTGAGATCACTTTATATCATCATCCGTGTAGTTCGCTCTGACGTCAATATCTATTTGTAGCAGAGATCCCTATCGTGCTTATTTATAGTTTTATAATAATTGAACATGTTCGCAATTTGTACTTCTTACAATATAGAATGTGTTAAAGATCGTCTTTACTTATACTAAAGTATAAGTTTGTGCAGAAAGTATCCCCAAATTCAACCGAATCAGTGTTTAGATATTGATATATGTATTTAAAGTAGCCAAACTGTCGGATATCATCTTAAAATGAAAGTTAGAAGTGGTATCCGACAGTTTGAATATAGCAAATAAATGTAATAATATCTTACCTCTGTTTTGAAAAAAAAAGAAAGATGGAATTATTTCTTCATTAAACCTTTTTTTCTAGTCTAAGTAAAATATTGATTATAAAATAATGAACACTACCTCAGTTGTTAGATATTGTGAAATAAATTACTCTAAATGTTCAGTGTTTACAAATATATAAATAAATGCGATATGCATTTCTGCTAAAAATAGACATTACGTCAGAGAGAACTTCATTTACCAGATGGATGTTTACATTGTTTTGCAATGTTAAGATTGTATATTGGAAAAATATGAAAAGGGTGACTTAGAGTAAACGTTAACTGCACAATTACATCATATATTTGTATTATCTATTATTGTGTACAATTACTAAATACAAATATGAAATGAAAACCAATCAGTTGTTTCTTCATATTTTGTAGAACGTATTCATTTAGAATACTAAAAAGACTGTTGTGAAGAAAGATACATCAGCTTACTAGTAAGTTGTAAAGTTTGTGTATTCCACAAGAGGGATCATTCAGAAAATGACAATTACAAGTACATACACGTGAGCAACAGTATGGCAGCATGTACCTGTATACAAAAGTAGTGTGCTATGCAAGACAAGACTGCAAGTTACACAAAACAGCAACAATGGTTGTTATTTGGTATAACAAAAATCTGTACTTTCATGGGATAATGCCAGATAGAATTTTAAATGTTTTCATTCTCCCAATTGCTCTTTCAACGTGGATTCTAACTGAAGCAATAGACCTTGAGCGTTTAAGAGCTTTACTGCTTAAACATTTAGCATGTGAAAAAGCTGGAATATTTAGAGTTGCTTTTTAGGTAATAACAAATGCCTGATGTTAAAACGACGGTCAGCCATTATGTCATCACCTTGTTCAACATGATCTAAGAAGCCAGAAACCTGAACAATCTTAGCATCACTGATAGACCCTGCATATATATTAGATAAGTTATGGTTCTATTGTGTTTGGATACTTTGAAAATGATAATGGTACATTAGCTTTAACAATATCTTTTGAAGGCCAAATCAGTAGGGGTTTCAAACATTGGTGAAGTAAATTAGTCCATAAAATAAATATTCTACTAACATTACTAGCAGATAAACCAAAAAGATATGAAACATGTTTATGACAAAATCCCATTCTTACTTTAACGAAACAAAGTAACATTTTTGTAGATAAAGACTCAGTTGTCTTTTTTCTACCTTTAGTTATTTTGTTTCTAGGCACAAATTTATATTTACTATCCCATAACTTAATATGTTGTGCAGCTGGTAAAAACCACTGAAATAACCAATGTAAAAGCGCAACAGTAGGCACACCAGTATATTGAAGCCATATACAATCTTTGCTTAAGATATAATTAATAAAACCATTTGGTGTGTTGACTGTTTGGGAAGCACATTCTTTAACATTGAGAGAGTCATTGTTGTTTTGGTCTTCTTCAGATGGAAACAGATCATGGAACATGGATAAGTTGGTAGAGGTAGAGGTAGATGGGACGCTGTCTTTGTTTGAGTTAAATTTGATCTCTTGGAACTGCAGGGACAACATTATAATGCTCGTTTCTTTCTATATAGAGTACTTATAATAATATTTTAATTATAAATATAATTAAATGTATCACTGATTTTCAAGGAAACGCAATAAAAGTGAGGTTATTATAAAACAGTATAACTTACAGCATCTTAAAACGCTAATTGAAATGGAAAGTGCTTATAGATGTTTGTTTTAAATGGGGTATCCGACAGTTTGGACCAAAGGTGTTGTTTTGTATAAATAACCAAATCAGACATTGTTACCTGAAAAGGTCCCTCAAAATGCTGTTCATTGATCTTTCTGGAGAGCGACGCATAAAACCATATGTGTCATTGCAAACAGGTATTTCCTATCTGAGCTACGCTGCAGAGACAGCTATTTATAAATTTAATAAACCAAGTGACAATTTACTTTAGATAACGAGGTACACCGTCATCTGTTTAGTCCGCTCTAACGGCGACTTTTCTTTTCACCAGAGATCATTATCGTGCTTATTTAAAGATTTGGACAGAATGGATATTTAGATGGCTTTGGGTGGCAATATATAGTAGCTTACAATATATATGGTGTTCAAAATCGTCTTTTCTTAGATTAAAGTATGAATTTATACAGAAATCATGCCTGCATTCCCCCAAAAAGTGGGAGAATATTGTTACGGTCATTTGATATAGGCAAACTGTCAGATACCAATGCATATTCTGGTTAGTTGCATAATTCTGTCTTGGAAGTAATGTATGCAAGTAAGCGGAATCAACTGTATAAGTACATTTTAACACGACAAGGGATCCGAAAATAGGAAGGTCGTTGAGAAGCAATACTATTAACCATAGTCGATAAGAATAAATCCAAAATTAAGGCAAACTGACTTACAACATATTGCGGATACAAAACCTAATTGTCAATGTCTATTAAAATTTTTGGTGGATATATATAAATTGCAATTGATTATTAAACTACTTGTTGCTTTTGACATAAGTAAAGCAATCAATAATTATAAACTTAAATTCAATCGATGTCTTTCCTATATGACTTAAACATACAGCCAAACAATATACAGAGGCTACAATTATACCATAACGTCTCATTACCTTAATCTGGAATGGTTCGTTATATTGTTAATTTTAAATTTGAATTTTTAAATACAATGCAGCGACCAATTACGATCACTATAGCAGTCAGGGGAGTTACATTTCTCACAATAATACACCGTTGTCAGTATTCCCAATTTTCGAAATAAAAGAAATGTTGTAGTTATCACCCTTGTGGGAAGGTATTTCCATATTCTTTATATAGGAATTATTTAATGTGCTTTTTAAGCGATAAACCTTCTTAATTAATTATTTCTTCAATCAATAATATTTCTTTTTATGAGCGTGCTTCAATCTTAAGTGTTTTGCAAAAGTTAAAAAGTGGAAAGATCTTAAGTTTCTGCTATAACTATATACCAAATACCTACCCACAAGGGAGGTAAGAATGCAGTTTTTAAGATAGTAAAGTTCCTTTATATAAGAAAATAAGAAATGCATTGAGAACGACAGCATAATGTGTACATATGCGTCATAAACATTGTCTGTTTATTATTATGGAGCAATAATTGGATGAAAGACAAAAACAAATATTTTATTTAATTATAAATACAAAAATATGACCAGGTCCTTTGCGTATTATAGCATGTAATATTGAATATTGAAATTGCACCAGACAAAGGAATACCCATGCCGGTTATAAATATATTTTAGACACAACTGCTGTCAAAAGAAAATTTTCATTTTCGGATCAAGACAAAATAAATGGATCAAGAGAACAGAGATTAAACCCATGGAGTTGCAGTCTTAAAGTGCCTTAAAAGGATAGGTTGATAGTGTGTCTTAATTGAAATTGGCACAACACAGCAATAATTAGATTCCGGCAGCTCTATCAGTAGCCAAATTCCTCGAGGTGGTAATTTAATCGTCGTTGCATCTCTATAATCTAGTGCAACGTTTCTTTTCTCCAAATTGCTAGTCCTACAAACCTACCAGAGCGAAGTTTGGTATCAAAAAACAAATAAGAAATAATGACCGAAAATTCAGTGCATGAAAGCGCCACACTTCATTTTTTTACATCACAACATGGCGCTATCCAAAGAGCTTGTCGATAAACGGATATATACAGACGCCGCGCTCATGCGCAGCGACAATAAAGCGTCGACAGCATCTCGATCAGTAGCCTCCACAATTGGTTTACATTTGTATTTGTCAAAAATGACAGCTGTAAAGACTTTTGTGTATGATTTAACTAGATTCCTTGTTGTACATCTCATTTGCATACACTTCTTCACAAAAGAACGTATATGTAAGACTCACGTGTATTGCATACATTTTATACCATATGCGCAGTATATACGAGGGCTGTTCCATAAATCCGCGGAATTTTCCTCTAAAACACTCATTTTTTAATACAATTGCACAAAATTTCGCGCACATACTCTCTGACGTGTATTTAGATGAATGTAAATAGTATGAATGTTTGTTATAGTTTATCGCGAATTTAGCGGTATCTATAGCAACCAATATATTTACACTTGAAGCACGCCGGATTTTCAAACTTTAGAACATAATATAAACGCTGTAAAATAGTCAACACGGTCGCAATTTTGGCGCCAATTTGTCTGACGTTACGTCAACGTATGAACGTCCTTTTCTATCTGTTTAAAGGGGTCGAGTTGAACGGTTACCTCTCAGCAGCGTTTTATCGCTATGACTTCAGAAAAACGTTTGACGTCAAATGACGAAATTAAATTACGTTCCGTCGTGAAATTTTGTGTCGGACTAAAACTATTCCCGACAAAAACGCTTAAACGCACCAAGGAGTCGGAAACTCTTACTATGTGCTGGAAAACATTTGTCTACTTGCTCAAATCACGATCGTTTTGTTTGCTGGAAGTCGGAAGAAGAATATGCCTAAGTAGTTCGCACAAAACATAGACTCTGCCATCGTTTGACAGCTGCGTGTCTGCTGCGCTGGGTAAATTAAAATAGAATGATTTAAATTTGAAGCCGCCGCAAATTGAAGTTTTACTGGTATCGTACTATAGTGAGCTGTCATCCGAGCTGCCATCTTTGTTTTGACGTCTGTCAAAAAAGAAGTCCCATTTTGAGAAGTGGCCGAGGTAATCCGACTACCTTCAAACATCTGAGAGATGATTCGTGAATTGTCCGAGGTGTTCCGATTGCTCTCGGGTGTATGTAGGTAGTCGAAACACCTCGGCCATTTCCCTAAATGGGTCTTCTTGTGTGACAGACGCTAAAACAAAGATGGCATCTTGGATTAGAGCTCTCTAGTATGATGCCTGTAAAACTTCACTGCTTCAAATTTAAATCATCCATGTTTAATTTACCCAGCGCAGCAAACGAAACAGCTGTCAAACGAGGCAATTGTTTATGTTTTGTGCGAACTACATTTTAGGCCTAATTTTCCGACTTTCGGCGAACAAAACGATCGTGATTTCTGTAAGTATCATTGCACCAGATACATCCGGAGGATGATTGTCCCGAGGACGGAAGTACCCGAATAGTTTCCATTGCTCTCGGATGTATGTAATTAGACGGATTACCTCGCCCATTTCCCAAAATGGCACTACTTTTGACACTGACTTCAAAACAAGTATGGCAGCTCGGGTGACAGCTCGCTACAGTACAATGGCTGTAAAACTTCAATTTGTGGCGGCTTTAAATTTAAATTATCCAATTTTAATTTACATAAAGCAGCAGGCACGCAGCTGTCAAACGATGGCATTGTTTATGTTTTTGCGAACTACATTTTAGGCATATTCTTCTTCCGACATCCGGCTAACAAAACGATCGTGATTTCAGTGAGTATCATTGCACCAGATACATCTGGGATGAGTGTCCAATCGGAACACCTCGGATTGTTTCGTCCTCGGGACAATCATCTCTCGGATGTATCTATAACTATAACTACGAGTAAACACGTACAAACGGACATTCCACCTACGATAAAGTCAGTAAACTATATTAAAGGACCGCATGGAAAGAGAATATTTATATTTTAGAAAGTTTAGACGTTATATACAAACACAAATTTGTATTGCTATCCTTTACACAAAATAACATTACATTCGCTAGTGTTTTGAGGTTGTTGTTGTTGTTTTTGCTGTATCCTAAAGGGGTTTTGTGGAAGCCCCGAAACTGACATCGGAGTGAAGGTGCGTGGCGAGGGGGATGGGGCTAGTATAATAATATATATTGTTATGATTGTTCGGGTAGTTACTTTACATATGACAACACCAGGGGCGGATCCAGAAAAAAATAGCTGGGGGTATATACATAGTGAGGGACCCTAACTTCAACAGACAAAAGGTACTTTATAAACTAAGTATTTGTTAAGTTTACATGTATTTGTTTTCACAACTGGACTGTTTTGCTTGATTGGTGGGCGGAGTGCATCCTCTTTTCCCGCCCCGCTGGATCCATTCCTGGACAACCCATTAAAGGTAGCAATGACAGTATACCTACATTAGGTACATGTGACAATATTTTACTAAATCAAAGAAGAATATGGGCATTTTTTCTTCAAAACATTCAAACTTTAGTCTAAGTAAAGACGATTTAAAACACTGCCTTTATTGTAAAACCATACAAATCGCGAAAGAAATCAAACTTAATATTCAAAAATTCTCAATATATAAATAAGCACGAAACTGATATCTGCTAAAAATAAGTAACGACGTCTGAACGTTATACCCAGACGACGATATAACTTGATCTTAAAATAAGTTATCACGTGTTTTTATTAGTTTAAAAATAGCTAACCATGCAGCATTGATTAGATAGGAAATACCTGTTTGCATAACAGGTGGGGATTTATGCTTTAGTATTCACACAGATCTAGGGCATCTATAAATAGCATTTTAGATTACCTTTTCTGGTAAAAGACTTATTTGGGCATTGGATAAAATTTGGTCCAACCTGTCGGACACCCTATTAACACATTTATATGTAGTCTGTGCGTGTGTTCGTTAATTTTTATGTGTTTCCTGTACTGTAGACCGTCGTCTGGGCATTGTCATGAAAGCTTGTGGCAACATCGAAACAGATTTGATGATGTCTTGGGAGATAATGTTGCTTTTTGTAATGATCGCCAACAATGTCTGTCTTCTGTTCTCTTGATGCACAAAACAATAGACTTAGACAGGAATGCGCAGTGGGGGCGGATGACGGTATTATAATATAATTATGACGCCAAGGCATGTAGAATGATAATAAACATATTTTGCGTACATGGCATATATTTCAGTTATGTAAGAAATTGCGTCTTGGGCAGCCAGGATAGATCCGGAGGTTGGATGCACCCCGCCGCCTCGTACTCACACACATACCAACCAGGTAAAAGAGTAGAGTTGTGAAAACATATACAGGTGTAAATACTAAGCTTTTAACATTGTGTCTATTGACTGCTTAGGTCAAAGTATTAAGGGTCCTTTACTGTGTCTATATATATGGCCTATCTAGTATTTACTGTGATAAGGTTGGATGGATCTTGATAAATAACCATTTTTTTTAATTCTTGATCCGCCCCTGTTGGACAGGTTCTAAATTAAGAATTTGACTCAAAGAAGTTTTGCCTTAAATGCAATTTGGAAAGGCAGGCTAAAAATCAACACGCGATGTTATTACCAAAAAAGGGGTGTGTGACTTTTGAATCATGGATTCATTGAAAGAGTCGCAAAAACAAGTTTTCAATTTGTTCTAAATTCCCCGAGACCGTAATGACAGTGTGTTAGCGGAAGCCAAGTAAGCACGGCTTATCTTTTAAATTGATGAAAATATATTTCTACATCATCCAGTCCTTTAAAAATGCATGATATATAAACTGACAGATTAAATCTCACTTTATGTCAAGGTAATCCATGCTTACGTATTTTCTTGCGATGGCGTTACTATAATAAAGCCTAGCTATTAAAGACCCTCATTAATTCTAGAAAACTTGTAAACTTGCTTCTCTGCTGCTTTGACAAACTACAATAACTGCATAACGAATTTATCAAATGAACAAAATGCGAATAATACATCTACCGTCATGTATATTTATGCAAATACGAATACACGTGTGCGTATTTAAAATACGTAATTGCATGTTTTATATTCGTTTATAACATGTTGTCTTTATTGTATTTATTAGTCTGCGCTGCAAGAATTGTATACGGCTTCACATACTTGTCTACCAAACAAAGGTGAAAATAATACAATTCGGTAAATATTGCGACAATCTTGTATTTTGCTCACATTTGCTTCTACAACGTAAAACTTAATTATGCACGATTAACTCCGGAACCTGGTAGAAGATAATGACTGATAATTCGATTAATTACATTTATCAGAACAGCTCTTGTCTTGCCAGCTGTGCAGTTATTATTATTAAGGTGTTGCCTTTCATGAAATTCTATGTTTCCATTTTTGTAAGGACAGAAAGAATGACAATTAATTACGAGAGCCTGCATTAATAACGTTCGGAAGAATATTTCAAAATATATTTGTAAAATAAGATTTATCATGCTATATTTCAATTTTTACTTTAAAGTAAGCAGATATTTTGTTTTAGAAAAGCTACCATGCTCCAAATAAATCGACCGTAAAAATAATAAAAGGGGAATAACCTTGATCGTAATACATCGTAGTTTGAGTTGTTGCCCTTTACTAAAAAAATACTCAGGAATTCCTTTTTGTAGTTTCAGAAATATTCAAATACATGTTAAAATTTAAGAATATTTTCTAAGTCAATTTTTGATCTTCAAGTGCGACCTTGCTCTTAAGCCGGCAAAAGAGTAACATGGGTTCTGCACATCCCCTTGTTGAGGTGAGCATTTGAGCCAAGAATAAAGTAAATCTTTCAAATAGTGAAGGACTTACAGAGCGGACATAATGTCATATATTTGATTGTTTGATATTTGACCTTCAATTGTGACCTTGACCTTGAGCTGACACATGGGCAACATGGGTTTTGCACATCCCCTTGTTGAGGTGAACATTTTAGCCAAGTTTTAAGAAAATACTTCAATTGGTATAGGATTTATAGAGCGGACAAGATAATGGAGACTGACGGACGGACCGACGGATGGACATGACAAAGCGAATCCATTATAGCACCCCCCCCCCCCCCCACACACACACACACACACACACACACCAGATTTTGTGGTGGGGGTATAATAATGTCATCACACCTGAGAAGGTCCTGCCAAATTCTGCTTATTGGTGCCCTAGATCTTTGTGAACAGCGTAGCATTACTCCTCACTCGTCATTGCAAACAGGTATTACCTATCCAGCCATGTTGCAGAATTAGCTATTTTTAAACTAAGAAAGTCATTTGACCACTGACTTTTGAGATCATTTTACATGAACATCAGGGTAATCAGCTCCGTTGTTGATATCGATTCGTATCTGAAATCCCATCATATTTATTTGTAGATTTGGAAATAATGGACATTTAAAGTGATATATTTCACGATACTAAAGTATAAGTTTATGCAGCAAATAATGCAAACATTCTCCAGAACTGGGGTGTTGTGTTCCCTAGATTAGATACAAACTGCAGCAAATATTGCAAACATTCTCCAGAACTGGGGTGTTGTGTTCCCTATATTAGATACAAACTGCAGCAAATATTGCAAACATTCTCCAGAACTGGGGTGTTGTGTTCCCTATATTAGATACAAGCTGCAGCAAATATTGCAAACATTCTCCAGAACTGGGATGTTGTGTTCCCTATATTAGATACAAACTGCAGCAAATATTGCAAACATTCTCCAGAACTGGGGTGTTGTGTTCCCTATATTAGATACAAACTGCAGCAAATATTGCAAACATTCTCCAGAACTGGGGTGTTGTGTTCCCTATTTTAGATACAAACTGCAGCAAATATTGCAAACATTCTCCAGAACTGGGGTGTTGTGTTCCCTATTTTAGATACAAACTGCAGCAAATATTGCAAACATTCTCCAGAACTGGGGTGTTGTGTTCCCTATAATAGATACAAACTGCAGCAAATATTGCAAACATTCTCCAGAACTGGGGTGTTTTGTTCCCTATATTAGATACGAACTGCAGCAAATATTGCAAACATTCTCCAGAACTGGGATGTTGTGTTCCCTATTTTAGATACAAACTGCAGCAAATATTGCAAACATTCTCCAGAACTGGGATGTTGTGTTCCCTATTTTAGATACAAACTGCAGCAAATATTGCAAACATTCTCCAGAACTGGGATGTTGTGTTCCCTATATTAGATACAAACTGCAGCAAATATTGCAAACATTCTCCAGAACTGGGGTGTTGTGTTCCCAATATTAGATACAAACTGCAGCAGATATTGCAAACATTCTCAAGAACTGGGGTGTTGTGTTCCCTAGATTAGATACAAACTGCAGCAAATATTGCAAACATTCTCCAGAACTGGGGTGTTGTGTTCCCTATTTTAGATACAAACTGCAGCAAATATTGCAAACATTCTCAAGAACTGGGGTGTTGTGTTCCCTAGATTAGATACAAACTGCAGCAAATATTGCAAACATTCTCCAGAACTGGGGTGTTGTGTTCCCTATTTTAGATACAAACTGCAGCAAATATTGCAAACATTCTCCAGAACTGGGATGTTGTGTTCCCTATATTAGATACAAACTGCAGCAAATATTGCAAACATTCTCAAGAACTGGGGTGTTGTGTTCCCTATTTTAGATACAAACTGCAGCAAATATTGCAAACATTCTCCAGAACTGGGGTGTTGTGTTCCCTATATTAGATACAAACTGCAGCAAATATTGCAAACATTCTCAAGAACTGGGGTGTTGTGTTCCCTATTTTAGATACAAACTGCAGCAAATATTGCAAACATTCTCCAGAACTGGGGTGTTTTGTTCCCTATATTAGATACAAACTGCAGCAAATATTGCAAACATTCTCCAGAACTGGGGTGTTGTGTTCCCTATTTTAGATACAAACTGCAGCAAATATTGCAAACATTCTCCAGAACTGGGATGTTGTGTTCCCTATATTAGATACAAGCTGCAGCAAATATTGCAAACATTCTCCAGAACTGGGGTGTTGTGTTCCCTATATTAGATACAAACTGCAGCAAATATTGCAAACATTCTCAAGAACTGGGATGTTGTGTTCCCTATTTTAGATACAAACTGCAGCAAATATTGCAAACATTCTCCAGAACTGGGGTGTTGTGTTCCCTAGATTAGATACAAACTGCAGCAAATATTGCAAACATTCTCCAGAACTGGGGTGTTGTGTTCCCTAGATTAGATACAAACTGCAGCAAATATTGCAAACATTCTCCAGAACTGGGGTGTTGTGTTCCCTATTTTAGATACAAACTGCAGCAAATAATGCAAACATTCTCCAGAACTGGGGTGTTGTGTTCCCTATTTTAGATACAAACTGCAGCAAATATTGCAAACATTCTCCAGAACTGGGGTGTTGTGTTCCCTATATTAGATACAAGCTGCAGCAAATAATGCAAACATTCTCCAGAACTGGGATGTTGTGTTCCCTATTTTAGATACAAACTGCAGCAAATATTGCAAACATTCTCCAGAACTGGGGTGTTGTGTTCCCTAGATTAGATACAAACTGCAGCAAATATTGCAAACATTCTCCAGAACTGGGGTGTTGTGTTCCCTATATTAGATACAAACTGCAGCAAATATTGCAAACATTCTCCAGAACTGGGGTGTTGTGTTCCCTATATTAGATACAAACTGCAGCAAATATTGCAAACATTCTCCAGAACTGGGGTGTTGTGTTCCCTATATTAGATACAAGCTGCAGCAAATAATGCAAACATTCTCAAGAACTGGGGTGTTGTGTTCCCTAGATTAGATACAAACTGCAGCAAATATTGCAAACATTCTCCAGAACTGGGGTGTTGTGTTCCCTATATTAGATACAAGCTGCAGCAAATATTGCAAACATTCTCCAGAACTGGGGTGTTGTGTTCCCTATTTTAGATACAAACTGCAGCAAATATTGCAAACATTCTCAAGAACTGGGATGTTGTGTTCCCTATATTAGATACAAACTGCAGCAAATATTGCAAACATTCTCCAGAACTGTGGTGTTGTGTTCCCTATATTAGATACAAACTGCAGCAAATATTGCAAACATTCTCCAGAACTGGGGTGTTGTGTTCCCTATATTAGATACAAACTGCAGCAAATATTGCAAACATTCTCCAGAACTGGGGTGTTGTGTTCCCTATATTAGACACAAGCTGCAGCAAATAATGCAAACATTCTCAAGAACTGGGGTGTTGTGTTCCCTAGATTAGATACAAACTGCAGCAAATATTGCAAACATTCTCCAGAAATGGGGTGTTGTGTTCCCTAGATTAGATACAAACTGCAGCAAATATTGCAAACATTCTCCAGAACTGGGGTGTTGTGTTCCCTATATTAGATACAAACTGCAGCAAATAATGCAAACATTCTCCAGAACTGGGGTGTTGTGTTCCCTAGATTAGATACAAACTGCAGCAAATATTGCAAACATTCTCCAGAACTGGGATGTTGTGTTCCCTATTTTAGATACAAACTGCAGCAAATATTGCAAACATTCTCCAGAACTGGGGTGTTGTGTTCCCTATATTAGATACAAACTGCAGCAAATATTGCAAACATTCTCCAGAACTGGGGTGTTGTGTTCCCTATATTAGATACAAGCTGCAGCAAATAATGCAAACATTCTCAAGAACTGGGGTGTTGTGTTCCCTATATTAGATACAAGCTGCAGCAAATAATGCAAACATTCTCCAGAACTGGAATGTTGTGTTCCCTATTTTAGATACAAACTGCAGCAAATATTGCAAACATTCTCCAGAACTGGGGTGTTGTGTTCCCTATATTAGATACAAGCTGCAGCAAATAATGCAAACATTCTCAAGAACTGGGGTGTTGTGTTCCCTAGATTAGATACAAACTGCAGCAAATATTGCAAACATTCTCCAGAAATGGGGTGTTGTGTTCCCTATATTAGATACAAACTGCAGCAAATATTGCAAACATTCTCCAGAACTGGGGTGTTGTGTTCCCTATATTAGATACAAGCTGCAGCAAATAATGCAAACATTCTCAAGAACTGGGGTGTTGTGTTCCCTAGATTAGATACAAACTGCAGCAAATATTGCAAACATTCTCCAGAAATGGGGTGTTGTGTTCCCTATATTAGATACAAACTGCAGCAAATATTGCAAACATTCTCCAGAACTGGGGTGTTGTGTTCCCTATATTAGATACAAACGGTTGGACACCACCTTTAAGTATTGCATACAAGCACAAATTTTTTTGTTCACCATTTAAATGTTATTAAAGATGGTATCCTACAGTAGCCTGTATTAAATGCATGTATTATTATTTGTGGGGCATTAAGGCATAATTCCTGCATATACTTATACTTTAGTCTAACTAAAGACGTTTTTGAAAGCTGCATATATTGTTAGCCAGTACAATCTGGGAAAAGAATTGATATAAATGTTCATTCTTTCCAAATCTATAAATAAGTACGATAGTCATCTCAACTAAGAAAAGATATCGATGTCAGAGCAACCAACCCCGATGACGATATAACGTGATCTCAAAAGTAAATTGTCACATGGTTTTCTTGGTTTAAAAATAACTCTGCAGTGTGGCTCAGATAAGAGATACACACGTATCTTGAGCATCAATGAACAACATTTTGCAAGACCTTTTCAGGTAACTCATTTAGTTATTCGAGAAAAATAGCTTTGGTAAAAACTGTCCGATACCACCTTTAATGTATCTCATAAATCATTGTTGAATCTCATTGGTAATCTTTCAGTATACAGTTACACAGCAGAGTTGAGGAGTTTATCATTGTTTTCATGCTTGTGTTTTGTAACAATGTAAGTGCCCTACAATGGTCTTATTAAGTGAATGGATTGGTAAACTTGGTAGGCTCCTAGCTATATTTTATAAATAGAAACATACCGACACTTCTAAATACTGGCCTTTTTCAGCCTCATTTACCAACCATTCTTGAGTGCTGCTTGAGTCATGTTATTCCAAGGAGGGAACTGTTCTCTATTTCTGTATGTGTGCAATGTCTCATGTCTGCTTTTGTTATTTCTAGTGGTACTTCAAATTTTAACATTTGTTGCAATTCTCATGCATATTTTTTTTTAAATCTTGAAGAAAAAAAAATAGAACGAGCAACGTGATCATGCCATGAAACCAGGTTTTCAATGACTTAACAAAAATTATTAAGTGAAAACTGTTAACCTATTTTCAGAAACAGCAACTTTGACCTTAATCCGACATGCCTCAAATCCAATCCCTAGCTAGATATTCATGCAAGCTTGCTATATCCAAAGTTTCAGCAAGATTGGTTTGTTTGAACTAAAGTTATTGACTGGAAACGGGTTTTTTTTTTAATTTTTAGTAACAGTGACCTTGACCTTGATCCAACTGGCCCTAAATCCAACCTCAAGCTAGATCTTCATGCAACCTTGCTATACCCAAAGTTTCAGCAAGATTGCTTAAGTTATTGACCGGAAACCCTCTGTTTGATGATGCCCACTCTCAAGCACGCCAGCCTGCCCGCCCTCCATACCCCAATCTAATAACCTGAATTTTTTCGCTGAAAACCTGTTTGAAAAATAATACTAAGACAATCAATGTGATCAATTTTATTGACCAGTATAAAGCTAAGATGCCCTGATGTTAAAAAAAACAAAAAAAAACAAAAAAAAAAACAAACATTTTATTGCATTGAATCCTTTTTTTTTTCAGAAACCGATGACAAAGCAGTGGCAATTTTTTTAATGATAAATAAATCCATACATATTTTAAGTTCAAATCCTTGTAAACTTAAAACAAATAACAATTATCCATATCAGGTAAACCTGATATTGCAATAAATTACACATGACTTACTTAGCACTTAATTTGAAATAAGAAGCCTAACAATAACACACAATACTTGTATTAATATCATGTATTTATAGCAAAGACCCACTTATGGAAACTTCATATATATAGCTCTAACCCCATGTGTGTTGTGCAGCTGAAAAATGTCATACAAGTTATTTTGTTTGAAACCATTTATAAACTTGAAGTCGAGTCAAACTTTTGGTCCAGTGTCTGAAATTTCACTAACTTCGGTATCTGTCAAGTCACTTTCAACAACACTCACATTAGTAGAAACAGGGTGAATGTCATTTGCTAAGACAGGGTTTCGTTTGAATATAGGTGGCGCTTTGTTATGTATCACATCCTCAGTAATGATCACAGAATAAATATCCGAGCCTGGGACTTCGTACATAGCCGACATCAGATGCCTTTCCTGAAGGGAAAATATTTGTACATTTTATTTATTATAAAATATATTTAACTTTACTTAAAAATGTAGAGAACTTATCAATTCTTTAGGATTACTTTAAGGCAAAGTTACATCTAAAATATGGATTTGTCTCAGGTCAGGCTTGCCTGCAAGTTAAAAGCTATGATAATCAACATTAGGTACATGATCACGAACCTCTCACCACAAATGTTTAACTTTTAAAAAAAAGTTGCAGTTGCTGATCATCTTAGCATATTGTTGATCAACATTGCAGTATGGTATTTTAAGCAGCATGGCAAATATTATGTAGTTTGAATTTCACCATCTAAACACACAGATTCATAAGAGAGTAAATGAGCACCCATGTTTGAAGAGCCCTTACCACTTCTGCACGGAGCCCACGTGCTCCTGTCCGCTTCTCCATGGTCACCTTGGCGATGGCATGCAGAGCTCCAGGGGTCACCTCGAGATGACACTGCAAGGCAAGATTGTTTATTTGGTTTATTGTCTCACCAACACTATTTCAGTTATCTGGAGACGTTGTCTGCTAGAAGCAGATATAGTGCTGCCTTCACTACCATTTTTATTGACTTGGGTATCAAACCCGGGGCCTCCTGTACCTGGAGCCGACACTACCAATTGTCTATTGCCCTACCAGGTCTGGTATGCAAAGGCAAGGCAGTTTGTCAAGTCTAGTAGGTATTTATAAGAATAAAAATTGTAATGTTTAAGATCTTAATATTGAGAAAAGCAAAAAGTAATCTATCTCTCATTTACACTCTAGGAGAGCCTTACTAATGGTAACATCTAGCTTTTATTGAATGAAAGTACTCTGGAAAGTTTCTGCCCAAAACAATTTGAACCACACTGATTTAAATTGCTAAACTATGGCTGCTTCTATAAGAAATCTATTGTTTAAACTAAATTATGCAATCATTTAGGTTGATCAATCAAAGCTTCTCTCTCCAATTTGATAAGCTTAATTTCATCTATATCAAATGTTAGCAATTTACTTTTAAAAGGCAAGTAACAACTCTAGATATAGAATAAACTTCCTGTAGTTTACCATTTAAGAATAAATAATTTTCAATAAAGAATATATGGTGTTATCAATTCTATAAGGGAAAAACTTCATCAATATTTGATAAAAAAATGTTTGAGACTCGAATGACAGAGATGGTAATATCTCTTGTTACAAAAAGACCTTCAACAGGGTAATGATTCTACTTAGGTATTCATTCATGTCTTTACCTCCAACAATTACAGCTTGAGGTTCCAATGACAAAAAAAAAAGGGTCAGCTTGACTATTTGTGAACAGACTGGTATAAGCAGCATAATTCCCCTTTTAAACTCCCTTTGTACCCCATATACATACTTTGTCCATGGCAAATGTATGCTGGAACTGTTTGATGAGAGCATTTTTCGGTTCTGTGAGAATCTTTACGAGCATGGCTTCATCAAGAGAGTGGAATGGTACACACTTGGGCAGACGGCCTACAAACTCAGGTACAAGACCGAAATGTATAAGGTCTGTGTCTTCCACCATCTGTAGGTACCGGTCCATCTGGGCGTTGTCGAGCCGCGCACTGGGTTTCTCTGGGGCAAACATATCCAGCAGACTGTCTCCAGACTGATCTCGGTCACTGTTAGGGGCTTTAGAGAAACCAGACACAGGGGCCCCAAAACCTAGAGTCTTAGAATGAAGAGAAGGACACTTGTTACTCAGGTAAAAATTGATGTTTGTTGGGTTTGGGGGGGGGGGGGGGGGGGGGGGGGGGGGGCGGAAAACATTGCTGCGACAAATTATGATCATTATAGCAACGTCCAGCTATTTTGATGGAGGGAGACCCCAAGCAAATGTCTGTGAAGAACCACTGGCGCACCACATTCAGACCTTTGTCCCAAATGGGACATGAATCCACATGGTATTAGGCTAAGTGGATGAAAATTGATTGGCAATGTTTTTATACAAAAACTAGCATATGGATGAATTGAGTTGTTTCAACCACACTTGTAGATTTAACCTGGAGTTGGTTGTTTTGAAAACTGCGACATTTTGAATATTAATGAGGATCTATTGTTGGACCTATACCATTGTAGAGATTGACACAAAAACAGGTTAGCTTTGAATTTATGTATGTGTACATTTAAAAAATGTTAACTAAATATTTTGATATTTACTGGATACTATTACTAAACAGCTATTGTTCATACTTTGCAACTTTACCAACCCAAGTGATTAAAAAATATTTTAGTTTCTGGAAATAAACTAAATGTATAGAAAAGGTGATACAACCACTATAGTGTTGTGGACTTAGCAATATAACAGATTGTGTTATAACATCAATTTTGATACCAATAATGAAATAGCTGTTGGTCATACTTTTACTGTTTAAGGCTTTACTTAATTAATAATTGATGATCCTATCATCTTGGTTGCTTTGTTTGTAAAAATCTGAACATTCCATAACTTTGATAATACAACTATAGTGTTGTTATCTCATCCAATTTTTCTTTACAAATGTATTACCCTTACCTTTATATCTATTCTACGCTGCACAACTTTCTCTAGGCCATTGAAAGCCCCTGCTGCTATAAATAGAATATTTGTGGTATCTACGGCAACCGTCTCGCCTCGAAGCTTCTTATTCTTCTCTGGTACATTAACGACAGTGCCCTCTAGCATCTTAAGCATGCCCTGTTGTACGCCTTCACCTCCCACGTCCTTCAGGTGCTGAGAACGGGGCGCCTTTGCAATCTTATCTACCTCATCCAAGAACACAATACCTGAAAATGACAAAGGAGTGGTCCAAGTGATCAAATAATAGAATTAAAAAAGCTCCAATCACTTTGTTTTGTTCTCTGTACATCACACAGACACAATTAGGGTTACATTGGAGATGTCTGGCTAATTATTGGTAGAAGAAAACCCCAGTCTTATATTTGGGTAGAAGCACTGGTAAATTGCAGGTTAGCTGAAACACCTTCCCAAATGAAAGTTCTAACACCAATTGGGACTCAAAAGGAGCTGAGGAGATACAAGTCAGCAACACTTACCACGGACCCCCCCTAAAAACAGGTGAGACTAGCCCTAGCAAAAGTCAGTATTTCGTACACAAACACCACTAATTTAAATCAATGCCACCTGGTTATGGAGTGAGATGGAGTTCGAATACAAATGTGTAATTGCAACAAGGTAATGTGACATTTATTCTGCTGGTCATCAGGTGTTTTGTTTTTAGCTAAACTGTCCAATTTACAAATATGATTGGTCAATCATGTCATGTAGATGTAGCTGCATGAGATATGAATTATTAAACTGTTCACAGCAGATATTTTGAAATCAGCATACACTTCTGCACAGGAGAAGATCATATTAATTTGTGGAAAAAAATAACTAAGGCTGGCTTAATTAATTTGCTTTTCAGAAAAATTATAAATAGTTCCAAGATAATTATGGCCATATTGGCATTATTGGTGGAAAAAAAGACAAATGACCAGGCAGAATCAACAGCAGACAGCAGGTTAGCGGGAAGACCTCTCCACACTACAAGAAAAACCCAAACAAACATGATGATGTGTCAACTTTTGCAGTCTTAACCTAAGCTAACCCCTTGATAATGTCACAATGTCACACACGAAAGCTCTGTAAAACCTACCCCTTTGACACCTGTCTATATCACCATTGGCATTCTGTAACAGTTTGGCAATCACAGACTCAATATCTTCACCCACATATCCAGCGGAGGTGAGTGTCGTACAATCACAGATGGCGAACGGCACGTCCAGAATGTTGGCCAAAGTTTGAGCAAGAAGTGTTTTTCCTGCAAGAAAAAAAAAGAAAAAAATGGTACTATTTAAGGAAAGGTCTAATGTGCAACCCAATCCTCTTGCAGCAATGATAAGTAGTCAGTTATTCACAACACCAATCACTAAGTTTATTCCAAAGTCGAATTACTATTAAATGTCTCTCTGATCCTGATTTTTTGCTGCAGTTGTCATAGTTTCTTTTGTAGGCATCAGAAAGCTAGATTGTCTTACACCTGTTCTCCATGCAACTCTGTTCAGCAGATAAGTGCTGGACAGATTGCACACTTTTAGTTACTTCAAATAAATCCTATACGTTTATTGAAGACCTTTTTTTTTTTTTTCAAGAAAAATACAATGCCCAATTGATTAAAACTAAATGTGATACACAGTGGTTTCTCTACCCAGCACCTACCTGAGCCAGTTGGTCCCAGCATAAGGATGTTACTTTTCTCCAGCACTATTTTGTGTTTGCTAGGTTCTGTTAGTTTGTCAGAGGTCTGGTCTGTGTTGCTGGGAGTTGTGGGCTCAGTACTTGGCCCTGATCCTGGGCTGTACTGTCCAGACTGATTTTGGCTTGTATGACGCTGTAACATGTCTGCCAGTGGGCCTGAAATAATCAAATGTTTCATGTTTTGTTGTTAGCTACATGTCACTGACACAATGGTCATATTGGTGACTTCCAGCTAAATATTGGTAGAGGAAGACCCCAGAGTCTGGGTAGAACCACCAGTGCACCCCAGGTTAGCTGGAAAATCTCACAAATGATAGTTCTAGCCTGATTGCTACTTAAACTCACTCAGTGAGTAGCTAAGGAGTTGCAAGTCAACAATTCTAACCACAGGAACACCTGGAATTATCAAGGAAGGATAGCTAACAATTTCTCATAAAGTCACAACAAAAACTCTGATAAGAGAAGTGTGAATTAAAAAGTTGACATCTGACATACCCTTATTAAAAACTCACAACTGCAGACAAAATAAACAAATCTGATTTCACATTGGATGTATAATACTCTCTGTCATCATTTTCATTAAAAGGTACTTATAAAAAATGTATGATTTAGATGACTTTAAATGAGTACCGACAATATAACAGTATAACAAAAAATCTAGGGTTTTTTCTCACTATTTTCTCACTATTTTGGGAACATAAACACCTCAGAAGTTTTGTGTTGTTTTAGACAAAGTAAGTTTATAACAAATACATACACTGAAGGGAAGTAAGAAAGTAGTATTACAACAGTAATACTTATGTCCCTTTAAAATGACAGGATGGAATAATGTCTTTGAAAAATGAATACACATTATATTTAAATATCTAACCACCACAGTACTCCATTAGCACCCTTATTTGTGACCTCCAACTTGTGGCTTATGTCTGAAATACTGTTTACTACCTTAATATAATACTGATATTGAATACTGTAGACCAAATTTATTCTGAGATGATTTTATTCACAAGCATGGAGACTGCCAACTAAAAGGTACTGGATGCTGAGCAATCTGTGTAACAAAAACAGTAGCAGTAAATGTTTTATAATAGTTTACTTGTTAGCCTGAAACATTATCTTAAATGTGTTTAAAGTACAAAGAATAAGATATGTTCACCTTGTGCATTTAACAATTAAATAGTGACACATTTAAATTCTGGAAGTTGGTAATAATGATACTTATGTCATACAATGAATAATATAACATACATGAATGTAGCTTAGTTCACTTGGATAAACATTGTTGGTCTTCTCAACCAATAAAAGTTACAGCTGTACAAGCAATTTACACAAAAATATAAAAATGTATGAATATTATTTTCCATCTTTACACTCAAGTCGGTTACTGATTCTTTGTGTAAAGAAAAAGGTGCCACTAGACCACATCAATGCAGAAAGAATCTGTTCAAAAATTGATGAAAGGAGGAAGGGGCAATGGCTGGCATGTTGCAACATATGCTGTGTGTTATACTACCTTAAGGTCACACACACCTGTCACACCTTGATATCAAATGGATGATATTATGCAGATCATAAGGAGGCTTCCCACATTAAGTCCCTCACCCCGCTGGGACTCGAACCAAAGCGGTGAGAGGCTAAGCAGTCGGAAGAGTTACAAATCAGCAACTCTACCACTACGCCATGGCCACTCCACTGAAAACCTTACTTCATTGAACGACTGACACTAAAGCACTCACAATAAAGTGAATTAATGTAAATGTTATCATTTACATGTAAGTGTTACCATTAAAAGTTCTTATTTAGTTACAATTTATAGCTAGTTAGTTTAAGTTGGTAAAGTTTAAATGTCTAACCTATTAACTCTTGCCAACCCCAAGTACCTACACATTTTAAGTAAATCATTTAGAAGATAAGCTAATAACATTCCAAGCATTTCCCAAATGGAAATGTTGGTAAAATAATAATTATCTCCCCTGTTAGATAATAACAGAGGATGTGCAAAGAGACAGTAGGTCCTTTCATTTGAAATCCTCCGACTTTATCACCTATTCTTTTGGAGACTGTGCCATTACCAACACTGAAATTTCTTTCTTTTGCAAACAGGTATTTCCTATCTAAGCCTGGCAACAGGAATAGCTTTTTCTAAACTGGGAAACCCACGTGACAAATTACTTTTTGCAATCAAGTTGTATTTCCATCTAGGTATTTTGCATTGACATCCATATGATGTACTTATTTATGGATTTGAAAAAAACTGAAAATTTGGAGTGATTTTTTTTTTGCAATTTGACCTGTCTAACAATTTAAGTAGTGTTCAAAATCGTGTTTACTTAGACTAAAGTAAGATTTTATGCAGGAAACTAAGCCCAAATTCCCCATGGCAGTGGTAAGATATTGTAACATGTACTTGATATAGGCAAACTGTCCAATACCACCTTTAAAGGACAAGCAATAAATCCCCTGGAAAATTCTAACATGTGCAGTCACTCTCAGAATTATACCAAGACAGCTCTAATTGGCTGTTAATTGCCATTGCTTTGATGTAGTTGGAACACAGCTACTTGTCAATCAATGACAAAAAGTCAAACAGATTTCATAATGCTAAGCAAACTAAAAAGCAGCAAGATCTTGTTCATACAAAGCTTTCACAAGTGTTATCTCCATCAAACAATTCAAAACAGCATCACCAAAAAACAGAACCAACACGGAGAAATAAATGTTTATATCTATGTTGTGTTTACCATCCCACCAACAGTATTTCAGTTTTCTGGAGACAGTGTTCACTTTCAGCAGATATAGTGCTGCCCTCACTGTGTATAGCATGCTGTAAACACCTGGCATGACACCACACCCAGTCACATTATCGTGACACTGGGCAAACCAGTCGTGGAACTACCCTTATATTTGCTTGAGCATTAGTAAGGGAGGTATACCACTACCATTTTTAACAACTTTGGTATGTTGCAGCCTGGGATCAAATCCATGGCCTCCCATACCTGGAGCCTGTGTTCTACCAATTTCGCTACCAAGTCCGGTTGGAGAAAAAAATATGTTTAAAAGTATTTAGAACTTTCAGTTTAAAGATACTATTAAGGTAATTGTGTATATATAGAGAATACCAGGTTAGTGTTGATATAGATAAATGTTATCTCTCTGCCTCGTGCTTTCTCATTTTCGGGCCGAGCATGATAACATTTATCTATATCAACACTACCCTGGTATTTTTTTTTTTATCCCACCATCAACAGTTTTTTCAAAGGGAAACATTTAAATTTACCGCTACTGCTCCTCCCCTACATGATCTGACATTCCAATGCAATACACGAAATTCATGCGCATTTATAGAGTAATTCGGCCATAAGAAATAGTTCTATTTTACATTAAAAAATAAGACAATAAACATGTTATTTCTTTTATTTTATTTGCGCTATATATAAGGTTGTAATTTTATTGATTAAGATAATTAAAAATAATGGTTAGAAAAAAAAAGAACAACAAAAATCACACCCTCGTGTAAAGTTATACACATATTGTGTAATGTCAAGGCCGTGTTACATTAAAGTTGCTATGCACTTGGCATTAAGAAACGCGAATTACATTCGAGGTTTGTGTGTGTTTGTGGATGTAACAAACAGGTAGCGCGTGGATTTTAATTGTTGATGACATTGAAATTCTGAACATTGAATATAGAGCTATAAAATTGCGAAGATAGTTGTGTTTTTGACAGGGTGACTTGCGAATTTGGAGAAATGTTGGGATTGAATGTGGTTTGTTGTTAACTTATTATTCATGTTTACGTCTGGAAACAGTGATTTATAAGCACATTTGTCCAAATCTGTGCAGTCAGCTGTATTTGGATCGACTAAAGATCGAGCTCTATCTAAATTTAATTAATGTTCATCATGTAATGACATTTAATCATCAGGGTCTGTCCTGAGATTAGGCAGATGATTGAACCTGAGACAGTTACAAATTCAAGATCAATTTCCTTCTAAAAAATGTTCGGATCAAGGCCAAATTTTGCCTCGAAATCCTCGTAGCTCATCTCTGCAACACTGCTTGGGTTTTCATATGATTCTTCATCACATTCTTTCCATTCAAACCAAATAATTTCAAAACAACACAGACTCACATAATCTGACATTTCGACAGTTGTTTTTATTTTTGCAGACTACAAGTTCGTACTTTTATTGATTTTATTACTATTCCTAAACAGTTTTAATCATGTGCCTGTATTGTAAATGTGTACATTTTGATTAACAAAGCTTCTACATATTTATTTATACTTTGTTTACAAATTTTCTATATTATTGTTAAGTACAATTCGGAAGTTCAAAAATGAACTGTCCGGTTAGCTCAGTCTGTTAAGGCGCCGCTACTTTAATTTTCAATCCTGCAGGACAGAGATCGAAACCACGCTCGTTCCTGTTTGTTTTTTTAATGACCTCGTTTGCTCTATTTAACCAATCTTTATATTATGGACATTTTTGGGATGATCACAAGCACAATTACGCGATAGATGAGTAGCCATTATTCCATGAAAAATCATGCATTTACACAAATGATTCTATGGTAATTACAACTATTTATTTCTTTTAATTCGATCAATTAACTAGTAATTAAATCAATTAAACAAAATCATAATTAATGAACACAGTTATAATATAAGTCAATAAATCAAGATAATGCCAAATAACAGTACACAACAATATTTAAAAACAAAATTAATTGTGACTAAGCTAAAATGTTGTAAATAACTGGTTAATATAAAAATCTAAATGAAGTGTCAAACTGTATTTGAGCTACTAAGAAAGTAACCACAGTATATATAAAGTTTAAGTCACATAAGAAATGCTGAAATCTTTTGATAATATTGAAAATTCATAAAATTAAGACAATACAAAGTATGTTTTAATATTCTTAAGTATATATGAAAATGCAAAAATACCTATAAACAGATAAATATGCCTGAAATGATCTACCTTTTATGTTTTCTTTTTATTACATATCACCAAAACAATATGGGTCATATTGGAGATGACCAGCTAATAATAGGTGGAGGAAGAGATGTAAAATAACAGTTTAGCTTGACAACCTCTCCGCCATGAAAGTTCTCCTTCCAACTTAGACTCAAACACAAGCAGTGAGGGACTGAGAAGATACATGTGAGTTACTCTAACAGCCACAGGCACACCCTTCTACTTCAGACAGTGAAATAAAATAATAAATGCATGAACCAGTAGTTTCTTATTATGTTCTACATAGCCCAACTATAAAATTAGACTGACTATAATGAATAATAATACAAGATGTTTCTAGTGACATGTTCACTGCTTTTTGATTATTATGACGTCCCTAAAATAGAATTTTAGTTATCTGGAGAATGATGGTGTCTGGCTGAAGCAAATATAGTGCTGCCTTCACTGTTAGAAACATGCCATGAACACCTGGCATAATACCACACAGAGTCACATTATCCTTGCACCAGATCAACCAGTTGTAGAAATATGGGTGCTATACAACTACCATTTTTTATGACTAGTATGTCGCTGCTAGAGAAGGAACCCAGGAAATCCCATACCAGGAAACGACACTTCACCAATTGCGCTACCAGGTCCAGTAAAAAAAGTCATGTACTTTTAAATTCTGTTTTATAAAATAGATTCTGATAAATCAATTATCAATAATAAATATTTTTCAACAAGTCTGATCCAGAGGCCTACTTCTACAATGGGAAAGCTAACTATTCTTTTCTCCTTTTCTTCAATAACTAGAAATTTATAAACATTATAACAACACATTTCACTACTTCATTTGAAAAGAGAAAACCCTTTAAGAGAAAACCCTTTCTACATGTTTTAATGGATTTTGTGTTGGTTTGATATACATATAAAACCAGAACAAGTATGATACAAGCAATGCATCACATTTGTTTTGTTTTTCTTTTTGAAATACATCACAGCGACTAATAATGATCATTGTAACTACCCCAGACATGCTCTTTTCATAGTGTATTTACATATAAAACTAACTTGGTCATAATATTTCAATGCTGACTGAAGAAAGTTATGAGAAACAAACAATAACCCATGTTCGAAGGCATGTTAGGGAGAAATACAAATAATTTTGAAACTATACCTCAATCCTAACCCAATACGAGTCCTTATTATAAAGACAAGGTTCTCATCCTGTTGCTTTTGGCTGGTTTTGTTTTGCTTGTTTTTGAAATACATCGCAGTGACCAATTATGATCATTACAGCGACATCCAGCTATTTAGTGGAGGAAGACCTCAGACAAATGTCTGGGTAGAACCACCAGTCCAGCACCAAGTCAGCTGGAGAACCTTCCCACATTAAGTCACCCCTAATGTGTCTCAAACACACAAGTTAAGAGGAGAAGCAGTCAGAGGAGCTACAAGTCGGCGATTCTACCACTACCCTATGGGCGCCCCGGTGCTCTTGGATGAAAAAGATGGGCTATGATTTGTACTCATTTGACTCTCTGACTGACTGCACATTTTTCTTAAGCCTAAGCTTATTTATGAAGTCTCAGTGTGGTTATAAGCTCAAAAAAGCAAAGTTGAAGTGTCTTGCAAAAATACAGACATGTAGCTAAAAACATGATGATGAAAGTATGGGTTGAAATCTATGACTTGAGCAATTCAGCAATTTAGCAAACAAGAATGATTGGTGAATGCAGGCCTAAGTCCCCCAAACAAGACTGGAAACCACATAGTGAGATACTAAGCAGTCAAAGGCTTAACAAGTCTACTACTCTACCACTATACATGGGCACCCCAGAAAATGAATGATTGAATCCGATAAGGAATAAAGACTAACCAATGATGAGGTTTGATGTGAACGTGTTGATATGAATGGTAAGTGTGGGTAACAGTGTACATACCCTGAGTGAGATCCAAGAGTGGGTACAGCTTCTTGTTTTTCTTACCTAGCACAGAACAGAACACCAACATACAGAATGTAGACAGGGATGAAACCCAAGAAGTTTCAACTTAACTATTCTTGGTTTTTAGCTATTCAATTCATTTCTTTCAAGTTATTGTCAAATGTATAAGTTACACAATCTATTTTTTGGTTATGCCAGATATTATATATAACAGTATGTTAGATCATATAAAGATTAATAAGCATAATAAAGCGTTCAATAAACAATACAATCAATATCAGGGTTTGAAAACTTCATTTCAGGCCACTCATCATGTGTATGGCTATTGCAATGCATTTGATTAATCAGTCATGCTATTAAAATTTTGAAGATGTTTAATGATGTTTAAATTATTTTTCAGAGATATTAACTAGTTTTACTACCAAAAACTTTTCTATTTGTCCTCCAGGAAGATTTACTCATCTAGGCAAAAGAACATATGGAAGTTTCCTACCCTGAGCATGCATAATGCAAGTTTAACAATTAACTTATAACCCATCTTAGTCAATAACAGGCACATACTACCTACCTTTAGGGTAATAGAGAGTTTTGGGTATATTTTCCTCCTGAGAAATTATATCTGTTGACTTGAGTGGGGGTAGGTTGTGTCGTAGTCGCTTGTAGTGATGATACACAGCCGTAGACAACATTATCTTGGCCAGTTCTTGGCCAACCACATACCTGTCTAGATACTCCTTCAGCTGGAAAGAGTTTAACGTTATGTTTGTAAGCAAAATCACTACAAAAATCTTAATGTTAACACAAAAGCACTGCAAATGATGGTCTAAAAGTTATACAAGATTTTAGTACACAAGAAGTGTGTTCCTTGCGTCGCCTTCATGTCCCAATTGTTGCAGAAAGGTTCTTTTGGTATTTTTCTTCCAAATAAACTAATGAGAATAAGTTAAGAAATAAATGGGTTCAAGTCCCAATTGGTGTGAGAATTATCATGAAGAGGGGGAGGGAGGGATTCCAGCTTACCTGCAGTGCGCTGGTGGCTCTACTCAGACACAAGCCTGGGGTCTTCCTCCACCAATAATGAGTTGGACATTACCATAATTGTGACAGTGCGATGAAACGAACAAACAGACAAACAAATTGTGTTGGTGTGATGTAACAAACAGACAAACAAACAAAAAATAACCTAGAATTATAGTTCTTGTGCACTCAACTCCTCATCTCACTCTGGAGGGAAAATACTAGTAAGGCTTACCTCCTTTGGAGTTTTGGATTTCTCTGCAGTTTCCCCAAGCAATGACTCACTGGATTCCTGCTCCAACATGTACATGTGCTGGCAACTGAAGCAACGGATGAAACGTGGGTGACCTACAATCATACAATGGAAATGTTACAGACTAATATCAAAACTGAAAACTGACATTTAAATATACAATTCATCAGTCAAAAACATTACACTAACTGCCTTAAAAGTGAAACAATGGATTATATAAATATGTAGTAAGAAGAATATACTTCTATTTATCATGCACATATGCTTATATGTGACCAAGTTGCTTTTAGAAGTGCAAAGTAGAAAACAATCAGTATTTATATTTATTTTTCATAGTTACTGTGGGCTACTCGCTACTCTAACCACTCAGCCAAGGGCATAACTATTTACAAATTAGACGGTCAAGACAATACTTAAGAGGGTCTGCTGACCTGAATAAAGCTACATTGTCATTACCTGGAAAGCTTTCCAGCTCTGTGAAAGGTGTCTGACATGATGGACAGGGCGGTATACTCCCATCTCCTCCCTTCTTACCACCCCCACCCTGTCCTTTGGACTTGAATCTGCGATCCTTTCGAGATCCTCCAGATGACAGCGAGGCTGACAACACTGGGAATAGGTTCAGATATTGCTTCTGGCAGTGGCTCTTTAGATTGGACTGGTAAATGCCTAGAACAAAAAATGTGATAGAATATAGTAAATAAAGTAGTTTAAATGCAAACATGACACAAACAGATCAGTGGACTGGTACTTGTTTAGTTCAATAAAAGATTATTAATGCATAAACATAAGTAATTTAGATTCATGTTACCCTAAAAGCTGTACTAGTTGTTTCAAACAAAGTGTGGAGCAACTCTGTACATACTCACTTATATTATTTTCCACGTGTAATAGGGAATCAAGCACAGAGAGACAAACAAATGCTTGTAATTGTACAGCAGTACTGATTATATCAAGGTGCAATTTTTGGCAACCAATTTTTAAAGGTGGTTTTCCTATGAAGGCAAAGGTGATGGTAGAGCGATTAGAAATAACTTCTAAACTCCTTACGATCTGGGATGGGACAAAATCCCTTTCCAATCAATTAATAGACATCTGCAGTAAAAGCTTAAGATAACTATGGTAAATACTGACAATTTTCTGCAAAAGTATTATTATATTATTGTTTGCAATTTGAGCAAGACAAAGTATAGAGTTATTTTCAAACAAGTACATTTTCGGATTAGTGAATTATACGTTTTAAAAAGTTTCGAGACCAGCAGCATTTTTAAGGAACAATAAGTACAAATATTTTAAAATATGTTTGCTTTACATTATGCTTCCCACAGCTACAGATCATTACAATGTAAATCATTATCACGGAGTCAGCAATATTTAGGTGCATTTTGTTTTTTTCTTTAAATGCAACTTGAAACCAGTTTCTGTAAACACTGGATAATTGCTATGAACTTTTGCCACTTTCTAAATTTTTGTTCATTTGATATAACATAATGTTGTATTTTTAGCTCCATCCTATGTCAAAATTATTCTAGAAAGTATGAACTAAACCTTAATATATTTTTATTACTTAAACCTAACAATCTCCTGTATTTAAAAAAAATAATTCTTATCTTTTAACATTTTGTAATTACTTGAAAATAGTTCCTTTCCATTAAACTCTACTAAGACAAGCTGGGTGGCTTATTGACCGGTCAATTAAGTATTGACTGTGTAATACTGGTCAGCAATCAGGGCTTTTTCAGCCTGTCACACAGGGCCGATATTTGGCCCCGTTACCAATGCCAAATAGCAACCATTTTTCCCAATTTTAAGAAAAAAATTCCCAATCTCATAACTTAATTTCCATTTGAACTGAAATGCCTTTTACCTTTAAAAAATATATAACCAAGAAACCATGAAATCAAGAGACTTTTCCAATTAAGCGAATCGTTTGTTTACTTTTGATCGGTGATCTGTGAAAACTACTTTTCGTGAATTTATGTATGAATGTAACCGGTGAAAACAAAGACTCTTACCCAGCCGTATACCATAACTCAAGTTGAAGATGCGTCACTGAGCCATTCCAGATAACATTGTAATCAATATATGGTTTGGAAATTAACTTTGAAAATTAACAGGAATTATTTATTATTTCATAAACAAAAGTATTTTCGCCATAACTGTTTGACTGCGTATAAAACTGAAAGGAGTTATGATGCAAAAACGGCACATGCAGTATCGGCTTTTATACTTATCCGCAAAATATAGTGACGAAAAATGTTGTACAATAGTAAATACTACGCTATCTAGAATCTACCAACTTCTGTAGATGATGACCGTAATACCATCCAGCACAGAAGCTGTGGAGAGAGGGTTCAGCACCATGAACCTACTATGCACTTATTGGATAAGCTCCCTTGGCCAGGAAAAACTCCAATTTAATAGGAATCTGTATTGAAGACCCTGCAGAGCTTTCTGCACAAACTCTGGAAGAGCTCTGTAACACTTTCAGGGACACAAAAGCAAGGCAGATAAAGCTAAAATGCAGAAAAATAAATGTTTAAATTTCCCAATTGTTTTGATTTGTCGATCCTTTTTTTCCCAATTTGGGCTGGGGTCTTTTTCCCAAAAACCCCTGAAAAAACCCCTGGTAATGGTCAATACTGGTCAATTCAATTTTATCCACAAAAAAACTGTCTACAGTCTGTGTGCCTTGATTTGGATGCAAGGTGACAAACATTTGGAACTCCTCACCAAATGCCACATATTGCATCAACAAGGAGTGTCGATAAAGTTTGTAAGTGGGGCAGGTGACAGCAAATGCTCTACACACAGTGAATGTAGATCGCGAACCAGATGGCCTCTGGGTCTGGTTAGCAGCAGGGGGACCGAGTGGTCTAAATTTCTACTTGGGCTAGAGTAGATAACAGCCTGGGGGCCAGAGATATGGGCATAATCTCTAATTGCTCTACAAAAACTGCAATCAAGCCTGAACAAACAAACTGATGTATTAGAGTATGAGGGCCTTGTACAGTTTAGAAAGAAACTGGGCATACATGAGCAGTGATTTCTGTTAACCAAAAAGTCAAAGTAAGAAATGACATCATATGGAAGGTGGCATTAAGAAAACAAACCTTTACTAAGTGATAAAAAATGTTTAGCCAGCATTTACACTTTCACACACATCTGAAAATGACAAATCTGAACTGTTACAAGAAAAACATTAAAGTGAAAACAATTACTTACATTTCAATCTGTGATGAAATCTTTCCAGTGATAATGCCCTCAAAGGTACATATCTAACAGAAGCTGCCATACTTTTACTCGTTCCGTTGCGTGACTTAGTTTATGAACTGTATTTGTGCAAAATGGAAGTTTGCCCAGAATAAATCCAAACATGGACCGTTATTCAACTTCAATTTTGAGAAAGGATTACTTGACACTACATTCTGATTATTGCAAGAAGGTAATCTTTTTCAATTAACTTGTGTTTGAGTAAAATAAATCCGTATCGACTAAGATTGTATCGAAAGCGATGTCAATAATAAAAAGAACGGAAAAAATCGTTGGTAGGTCAAGGTCATTTGAATTGAGTGACGGGAGCGATTAATAATTATAAAAATTTATCTATACTCTCGCATGATAAAAAGGCCAAATGCATCATGTTGTACTTAACGGTTGTTTTGTAATTATTTGATATGAAATACCAATATATATGTTAATCGAAATGTTGTCTCTATTTTAACTTTTGACCAAATAAGTATGTCTCCCCTAGGACAAGTATGATGTTCCAAGTGGACCATCAGCTTATGTTTAAATGTTAGGAATTTATAATAAATTTTGTTCACTATTATCACCACAGAATAATAGCACAACAGAGATTATCATCATCGCTGTTTTAGTCGCCATCATTACCATCACCACCATCATCGTCGTCATCTTTTTCTTGATATTATTATCAACTATATTATTATCAGTATCCACCACCTTTCATAATCATTTTATCATTATCACATCATCTGCACTATAATTATCATAATATGTTATCTCATTTCGTAGATTTGATTATTCATAGACTATTCCTTCAAAGATTGCAGTGTAACATGTGAAGAAAAATCGGCAACCATTCTGGGTTTTGCACCTTGGATTCCTTGCGAGTGCTCTACTAAGCTAACTGGGCTACTTACACATTCCCTCCCTATCATAAATAAGCAAAATTTATTGTTGTTTTTTTTTAATTTAAATTACAACAATTATAAAACATGATAAATACTGTTGTTGTTTTTTATTCAGCTTACACATAAGATTCCGCAATACTTTACTTTTATTACAATGTATGATTTTATATAGTCTCTCTTAATTATTAACGAAGGGCAGTAACTCCAAAATGTAAAATGCGACTCTGAGTTATCTCCACACCAATGATCCTGGTAAGTACATGTATTTCCAATGAATAACATTGAATGAATAAGTTTCCTGAAGCCATTTGTATTAATTCATGCCAACATAAGTGATAAATAGCTTGAAGCTATATTGATTCGCTGGCACTGCTCACTTTTGAACAGGTATGTATTCCATTTTCAATTTGTAAGAGGGGCGCCCGTGCCGTAGTGGGAGAATCGTCGAATTATAACTACCCTGACCACTTAGCCTCTCTCTGTGTGGGTTCTGGTCTCATTTGGGTTCAAGGTCTTAATGTGAGGTCTTCCAGCTGACCTGCGGTGCGCTAGTGGTTCTACCCACAAATTTGTTTGGGGTCTTCCTCTTAAATAGGTGGACGTCACTAATGTTCATAATTTGTTGCTAAGATGTATTTAGAAAAGAAAAAAAAAATCACTTAATAAGGATGAAAAAGTCAATTTCTTTTCTTTTTTTTAGGAAAGGAAGGAAGTGTTATTCTACAGTTCCCTATTGAACAATATTAGGCACACAGACAAAATAATCAAAGGCAGATTATTGTTTTATATTTATTGCTATACATTACAAAATCACGAAAACAACAAAACTTAAAATAACAATATTTTGTTACATTAATATCATACAGTTGTTTAAAAGTTATAGTTCTATGAACTTTTAAAAAAAAATACCAGCAACTAAAGTTATATTCTTTAAATCACATCCTATAAACGTGTATACAAATCAATTATAAGTCAATTAATATACCGCATACTGTTCCATATGTCCAAAAATGCTTAACCCAAGTATGCTACATTTATTTTAAAATAAAGGATGACAATGGCTGACTGATTAACCTGTTGGCCTCTTCTCAATTAACCTCTTCTCAATTAACCAGTTAATTTCTTCTCATGTTGGTCAAGCTGTTACAAATTCTGTAATCGTTAAACCAGAAAACATGTTTAGAACAAACAACTGAACATATTCTTTTAATGTACATGTATTGATTATCTGCAATGGGACACACATCAGGTATTTATAATTGAATTAATTATATTGTTGTCGGCTTTCACCTGGTGGTCTTCTGGCAAATACAAAACAAATTCTATTTATGTTAAATAGATCATGAATGATACAACTTATATCCGTTAAGTCGGTAATTCATTTTCAAGTCAAACTGATAAGACATATTTAAATAATTTTAAATTAAACTGTAAGGCCAGTAGCAAGGACTTTTAATATTATTTTATTTAATATTTCTTGGCAAATGCAAACAGATTTGAATTATTATACACCTACAAATAAAAAAAGAATAACTTAATGCAGTCAATGCAGAAGTAGTTTAATGTTCTCCTTTTGTTAAGACAGTTCAAACAAGAACTGTATGTCAAGGACTAACAATACACCCCACCGTTCTCCCTGTTCATAGTTTTCTGTTATATCAAAAGTATGAAATATCATGGAATGAGGCAATCACTCCAGTAATATTTATGTGATCAATACAAAAATAGCAGGTGCTCAGGTTCCCGTGATAATAAATATGATTGCATTAAAATGGGTGCAAAAACTGTAGAAGACACTCATACTCAATTTCCCATTTTTGGAATGAAATAAGTGTCTCTTATCTCTCTCCTGGGATGGTATTTTTTGTATATAAGACATATTTTAATTTTATTTTAAATGTGCTTATTTTTAACAAAGAGCTGAAGCTATTTAATTAAATTATAATCTCAATAAGATACAATTTTATGTACTATGCAGTTTTATGTACACGGTTCAGTCTTTGAAAAAAGTTTAAAAAGTGGAAAAAAATCTTAAGTTTTCTGCTGTACCACTAAAATTATACCAAATACCTACCCAATAGGGAGGTAAGAATATAGTGGGGGGTTAAGTTAGAGTAATGTCCCTTCATATACTAAAAGAGGGAATTGTGTCCATAGATAGACAGTAAGACAGGCAGACAACAGGATAACATAAATTTAATATACAAGCCTCCAAACTTTACTTTGTGTAAATTAAAGACATGCAAACCTTGCAGTGCTTTTTAAATTTTGTTTTTGTTACATCGTACCGACACAATTAAGGTCATATTCATAATGTTGAGCTAGTTATTGGTGGAGGAAGACCCAAGACGTGTCTAGGTAAAAATAATGGTGCACCACAGGTAAGCTGAAATACCTTCCTCCATGAAAGTTCTCAACCTGACAGAACATGAACCCACAAGGTGAAGGGCTGAGCAGTTATAATTCTGCGATTTCTAACAGCTCGGCCATGGGCATCCAAATCTTTTTATAAAAAACGCTATATGTAACGACTGTTAAAAAGGTTATAGCTTAGATTCTTAAGTATGCGTTCTCTACTTATATTTTAAATCCTTCACTCAGATTATTAGCTTATAACTGCCAAGGTTACTAAAGATTTAGCAGGAAATAAAGAGGATGCTGATCAACCAATTACATGAGAAGCATAGAAGAAGTCCATCTTGACTGAATGAGACATAAGTGGATAGTCTTCCCTCAATAATCACAAAATGCAAGTAGGTCTTTTTATTCGGATTACTCTGTTTTTATGCATGTACTCCAAGGAGTGTATGTTGAGTTTTATTTTGTTTTGGTGATACCAAGGTAAACCATAGTTAACAGACAACTCCATTTTCAACTATTTCAAAGGTTTTAAAGCTTACATTAATTTATACAAAAGTAAGAAGATTTACTGATTGTTACTGCACCTTCTGCAAAAGCACATGTGATTAAGTCCAAGAATTTCAACTAAATAAACCTACCTACTATTTGGACTACCTTGAATATTATCTAACAAAGGGAGACAATTTCATTTCAACAATGTATTCCATTGACACTTATTGCATATTTTTAATCAATTTTGGGTTTTTAAAATTCCCTGCAAATTATGATATACAAAATATGTCAACATGATAAGACAGTAAAGTTTTCAACAAAAGCAATAACTTGTTACAGTAAATAAAACTACATGTGTACATGCGCAAGTAGTAACAACGAGAATATAACAAAAGTTTTGACATGTTAGAACATTAAGAAGTAATGGATGGTATAATGAAAATGCCAGAAAGGGGCATTACTCAGTAAAATTTTATTTTAGGTTACTTCCCTTTTGAGATGGGTTCACCATTTTGATAGCGAGAGAATAAGTTTAAAGAGAAAATTGAGAAATGGATGTTAATAAACAGCTCAACTGATGCCAATGTGGCGGTCATGACTACAATCCTCCACTATCTGAAAGAATGGGGATTAAAAATGGAGCTTCACAAGCATTACATAAATACAAATAGAGATTGCATGCAACAATATATTAATCTGTATAAATGGTCTAAATACTTGATTCATTGAACGAAATTGTATGCTTAGAATAAGAGTACAAAAGACATGTTTTTGAAAAAAGCTACCAAATAATGTACATGTTTGTTATACAGAAAAACATTTCTACATGACTGGTGATTGCATTGACCATCTTAAATAACCGAGAATATAATGATTAAATTACCATACAACACTCATAAAAACAGATGCCATAAACAACAGTAAAATCTCGCCAAAGGTCCATTTAGGGCACTTTTTTCAATGTCAGTTTGTTGTTTCTTTATTTTAAAGTCTTACAACCTCAGAAAGCACCGCCCCCTCCCCCACCAATACCTGTGAGTTATTTCAGAACCAATTAACAAATTCACACCTTTTTTATTCACAGCTACTTGGGCCACTGTATTGAGTTCTTTGTAAAAACAAGGTGAGAATTTAAATCCAAAGAGAAAAACACTTTAATGATATATAAGATAGAGCAAATCTTTGCAATATTTTTCTGAGATCTACTTGTAGTGAATTAAAAGGGGAGAAAATACATGAAAGAAAAGAAAAAGAAAAATAACTAAGGCTCATTTTAGTAAATACATATAATATCCCAAACAAACCCAAACCAAATACTCTTAAATCAAACATTTTCATCTCAAACACTACCCAAATCACAGTCCAGTATCACACACTCTGTCTGACTTTTGGCTCTTGTGTCTTTTCATCTTTCTCTGTAACATACACAGCTTGGGCCTTGTTTCTGATCACATCTTCATTAATTATCACAGTCTTAATATCAGTTCCAGGCTGTTCATACATAGGCATCAGCAAACATTTTTCCTGAAATAAGCAAGTGTGACTTTTAGTTCTCATTTTTTATTTATAAAAGGGATAATTGAAGCAAAGGAGACAGAAGTGACTAGAAATATAAAAATAGTACTATCTCACACAAGAGTAACGAGGCATAAAAGATTTTGAAACAGTTACAAGTTTTTTACTGACATGTTCTAGGAATAAACTAATGCTGGACATACAAAGTTAGACAGGTGTATTGGCAAAATAATATTTCATAAATAATATTTGTTGACCATTTACATTTGGTACTAGATTAACCATCATTAATAAAAATGCCTCTATTCTTTTTTGTATATTTTCAGTCATCTAGAGACGGTGTCCACAAGAAGCAGACATTGTTTGTTTATAGGGTTTATCGTCCTGCCAACAGTATTTCAGTTATCTGGAGACGGAGTCCACTTGAAGCTGATATAGTGCTGCCTTCACTGTGTATAGCATGCTGAGAACACTTGGCATGATACCACATCCAGTCACATTATCCTGACACCAGGCCAACCAGTCATGGAATAACCCTTATCATTGCTAAAGTGTAAGCAAGGGAGCTATTCTATTTTTAATGACTTTGGTAAGTCATGGCCTTGGATTGAGCCTGGGGCATCAAGTACCTGGAGCCAATGCTCTACTGATTGCCCTATCAGGCCCAGTACTCTATTCTTGTTTAAAAAACTTAACTCTATAATATCTAAATGGATTAAGAGCACCTATTTATACAAAAGTAAGAAATGTAACTGTTTGCAATTGCACAATCTCAAAAAAAACTATTTGGTCACCTTGGATATTATATTTTACCAGTGATCCCCAGTCATGCTTTGCCTGTTAAAGGTGGTACCAACAGCTTGTCGATATCTAATACATGTAACAAACATCGTACCCCTGGGGAATTTGTGCATTAATGCTGCATAAAAAATATACTTTAGTTTTAGTTAAGGCTTTTATGATATTACCTCCATTGCTAAACAGTACAATTTGTGAAATATTCAGCTTTAAATAATTTTTTGCAAATCTATAGATAAGCATGATGGGAATTTCAGCTAAAAATAGACATCAACATCAGAGCTGATTACCAAGATGATCATGTAAAATGAACTCAAAAGTATATGGTCACATGGTTTTCTTACTTTAAAAATAGCTATCTGTGCAATGTGGCTCAGACAGAAACTGCCAGTACATCTTTGTATTGAAAAGAAGGATGTTATGTTTTACATTTCACATGGATGTTGGGCACCAAATAAAAAGAGCATTCTGTGGGTTCTTTTCAGGTAACAATAATTTATTCAGTTGCATGAGAGAGAAAAAATGGTCCAAACTGTTGGATACCACCTTTAAGGCTTAGAACAAGAACACATGCCACGTACCACTTCAGATCTGAGTCCACGAGCTCCTGTACGTTTCTCAGCTGCCACCTCTGCTATAGCACCAAGGGCTTCCTCTGTGAACTTTAGCTCACACTGAAATAATATTGAACCATATAATCATTATGTTGAATTATCTCCCCTTCATTTCTAGGTATTACCTAGTATTATTTTTTAACCACACTGTAATTAACATCAATATGATATTGTTCACTCTGAATAATGTAATGAAGTATGCACATGGTGAAGCGTGCATTGTGTTAAAATGCAAATTGCTGTGAACACTTGACAAGATACAATATCCAGTTTCCATTATGTAAACAGAAGATCAATCAATCCTGCCATATCTCTTAAGCTGAGCATCAGACAAGGTGCTACAGCCTACGTATATTTCTAACCATTATCATTATACATTATCTTATACATACACTGTATGGCCTGTATACTACAATTTTTTAGTGTTTACAGCGTTGCTAATTTCCTATTAAAGTATGACCAGAGTTACTCCTCTTGACAGTAACTTACAGTGTTTTGTCTCAGACATATTCCTATTTTTGAAGGTGTAGGAGTGACACAAAAAGTAAAAGTTCGGGTTTTCTATTTTTGAAAGTCCATAACATTTTAATATCACATGACAATTATTTAATTTTTATATTATTCAGAATTACCTTTTCTAATGATATATAGTTTTAAAAATCCAAAATTTTAAGAGATTTAGATTATGGCATTTTTGAGAAAATTCCTCAGCATAGGCCGTTGAAAATTGCTTAGCAGTAAAAGGGTTAAGCTGACCATCAGCCAAGGAGCTAAAAATGTGTTTAGGTACTTGTTTTTAAGAGTTCTTACTCGTACGTGTTTTTAAGAGAGGTCTGTCACAGCCTTGGACCAAATATGTCACAGCATAGGGTTTAAAATGTCACAACCTAGAATCAAGTATTTCACAGCCTAGGATCAAGCCTGTTACAGTCTACAGAGTTAAAAATGTCACAGTCTAAAGTCAAACATGCTTAAGTCTATGTTAAAACCTCTTAATGTCTTAAATCACAGCCTAGGATTAAACATGCCACAGCCTTGGATCAAACATGTCACAGTCAATAATCAAACATGTAACAGAATAGGAACAAACATGTCATAGCCTTGGATCAAATATGTCAAAACCTTGGATCAAACATGTCATAGCCTTGGAACAAACATGTCGCAGTCTTGAATCAAACATGTCACAGCCTTGGATTAAATATGTCACAGCATAGGGTTTAAAATGTCACAACCTACAATCAAGCATATCACAGCTTAGATCAAGCCTGTAACAGCCTAGGGTTAAAAATATCTCACAGGGTTAAAAATGTCACAGTCTAGAGTCAAACATGCTTTAGTCTATGTTAAAACCTCTTAATGCCTTGAATCAAACATCTCACAGCCTAGGATTAAACATGCCACAGCCTTGGATCAAGCATCTTACAGCCTAGGATCAAACATGTCACAGCCTTGGATCAAACATGCCACAGCCTTGAATCAAACATGCAACAGCATAGGATCAAACATGTCACAGCCTAGGATCAAACATGTCATAGCCTTGGATCAAATATGTCAAAGCCTTGGATCAAACATGTCATAGCCTTGGAACAAACATGTCGCAGTCTTGAATCAAACATGTCACAGCCTTGGATTAAATATGTCACAGCATAGGGTTTAAAATGTCACAACCTACAATCAAGCATATCACAGCTTAGATCAAGCCTGTAACAGCCTAGGGTTAAAAATATCTCACAGGGTTAAAAATGTCACAGTCTAGAGTCAAACATGCTTTAGTCTATGTTAAAACCTCTTAATGCCTTGAATCAAACATCTCACAGCCTAGGATCAAGCATCTTACAGCCTAGGATCAAACATGTCACAGCCTTGGATCAAACATGCCACAGCCTTGAATCAAACATGCAACAGCATAGGATCAAACATGTCACAGCCTAGGATCAAACATGTCACAGCCTTGGATCAAACATGTCACAGCCTTGGATCAAACATGTCAGTCTTAAATTAAACATGTCACAGCCTTGGATCATTATGTCACAGCCTCAGATAAAACATGTCACAGCCATGGATCAAACATCTTATGGTTACAACTGATGATCGAACATGTCACACCCTAGAATCATCCACAATAGCTTAACATTACATAATGGTCATCACTGAATTAATGCAACTTATAATACTTAATCAAAGCAGATTTACCCTAAGCCTCTAATATTTTAATAAATCTGACTATTTCTTAGTAATCTATTTACATTGATAGCAGTAGCACCTAGAAATATTGCTAAATATACAGTTGCAATTGGTGCAGATCCTGATCAGACAGGTCCCAGCACGGTCTGTCCTGGATCTTTATTTTTTTGTCAAAGTTGTATAAATATGGGTTTATCAAATTAAGGGTTAAATGTGGTATCCGACAGTTTGCCTATATCAAATAAATGTAACGACTCTTTACCACTGCTTTGGGGAAACATGGGTATAATTTCTGCATAAACTCATACTTTAGTCTACATAAAGACAGTTTTGAACACTACCTATATTGTTATTGTTAGACAGTACAAACAAAAACAAAAAGACACACTCTTAACATTCATTCTTTCCAAATCTTTCAATTTGCACAATAGGAACCTCATCTAAAACTAGATATCAATGTTAAAGCAGATGATCTGAATGACAATTTAACTTAATCTTAAAAGTAAGTTGTCATGTCATTTTCTTAGTTTAAAAGTAGCTATCTCCGCAACGTGGTTCATATAGGAAATACTCATTTTCAATGACAAGTAGGGATTTATGTTTTGCTGTTTACACAGATCTAGGGCATCAATGAAAAGCATTTTGATGGACCCTTAATGGTAATGAAGACTTGTTTGGTAATTTGAAACAAAAACATTTGTTCAAACTGTTGAATACCACCTTTACCAATGTTACCAACTTACATCATCCATCTCAAAGCTGTACTGAAACTGTTTAACAAGAGCGTTCTCTGGTTCTGTGAGTATCTTCACCAATGTCTCCTTGGAGAGTGAGTGAAGTGGACAGACAATGGGCATGCGACCAACAAACTCCGGGATCAGTCCAAACTTGATGAGGTCCGCAGCCTCAACCTCCTCCAGTAGACGGTCCTTCTCCAAATGGTCTTCTAACACGCTGGATTTGTCAGTCTGTGTTGTGCTGGGAGGGGTTATATCTGAATTGGAGGCCTTTTTTTTGGAGGCTGGAGCACCGAAACCAAGGACCTGGTATGCAATAGTAATGTGATAGCCGTACAATGATGTGTGACAAATATCACTGGACCGTATGGTACTGAGACTGATTATTTTTGTTTTTGTTTTTAACATTCTAGTAATAAACTTTCAGTCTGATATATAGTGTGGACTTAATTGAGAAAGCATGCTGTAATGTTAGGATGATAACACATTTAGTTTCCAAATATCAGACACTGGGTTTATTATATTTGCAGACAGTAAGCACAAAAAAAAGCCATAAATAGTATCATTTAAAGTCTCTGAGAGGTATTTTAGTTCATAAATTGAATCAAGGAGATTTAGCAATGTTAATAGCATTTTGTTGCATTTTTTCTTTATTATATTTAAATGATTGCTTGAAATTTTACACAAACTTTGTTAAAGGTTAGAATACTTAAAAAAAATAGTTTGCAGTAACATTAATGGAAGCCATCTAAAATAATGTGTCCATTAAATTGCTTAAATGAAGGAGCTAAGCTGTTTTTGGTTTGTTTTAGTTTTTGAAATACATCACAGCAACCATTTATGATCAATATAGAAACATCAAGATGTTTTGATGGAGGAAGACCCCGAACACATGTCTGGATAGAACCACTGGCCCACCCCAGGACAGCTGAAAGACCTTCTCACATTTAATCCTTAGCCCCGAATGAATGCTGTGATGCAATCATTGAAATTACATATTTAGTGGCTTCGTATTTAACCCGGGTCCTTTTATACCTATAGCAGAAGCCCTACCTTTTGTGCTAATGGGGCCACTTTTACAGTGACAATATATGAGGTCATATTAACCATGAATTCTTTATTTACCTTGACATCTTTTCTTTCTTTGACCACCTTCTCCAAACCATTGAAGGCCCCAGCAGCCATGAAGAGGATGTTGGATGTGTCTATTTGTACTGTCTCCCCTCGCATACGCTTGTTGCTCTTCTCAACAACATTTACTACAGTTCCCTCCAACATCTGCAAATATATATATATGCATAATCAATTCTTCTACTGCTCCCAATTTCAGTCCAGCATCTCAACAGCCTGCCTATGGATATACGAGGTAATTGGCTGCTTTGTTTACCAGTTTATATCATCTCACATGGGACATTACACTGTTTGGTATTCTCCTTTGAAAAGTCTTTGACCAAGTTTATGCACATTATATAAAATTATAAACAAAGCAAATGTTGTTCTATCTATTGCTTTTCAAATTACATAAACATTCAAAGACACATTCCCTGCACAAAAACTGCAACAAAGCTGGGGGTGGGGGTGAAAACAGAATAATTAAATAAGAGCAGTCACAAGACTGTTTGCACCGTGCATGCCCCTTTATTTCATATCTAAAGGGGGATAATTCAAAGCCTTTGAGGGCAAGAGTTATGATTTTCACATCCTGCTTTGTTTGAATCTATGCTGACTGTATGAAAAAAAAAACAGCTGCAGTATACTGGCAAAATTAAGGTATAATTAAAAACATTAAAAACAATTATCAAAAAGTTGATGATGCCAGACCATAAACAGATGGTTCTAATGATAGCAGAAAGAAAAATGCTGTATAATATAGCCATTCAGAAGACTCCAGCCAGCTGCGTAAAAAAGATGCACTGTTCAGGCCTTTTTTTATGCCGTTTTGGGGGACAAAATTTGGCCCTATTCCCCCAATTAAAAAAGCAAATATTTTTCAACAATTCCATCTCAATTCCCTGGTAAAAATTGATTTTTGTTTTTAAAAAATAAAAGAGGTACATTAATGCCATTATTACATTCTACATGCGCAACAGATGAGAAAGTGTCATTTTATGTAACATGGTAATGAAAAAAGTGGAGGCCTGTGGTATCTGGCAACAGAGATTGTGTTTTTTTGTTCATATTTTTGTGATTAATAAAATTTCTCTATCTGAAAATTTACCCCCAAACCCCACAAAAAGGGCTGCTGTGTTATAGGCCAGGTTGATCACCAGTTGAGATTTATAATGTATGGCCACAAACTGATTAAAAGTGGGTGACATGACAATGCAAACACTTGCAATCATCATTGTTAAAGAAATCAACTTTTATATTAAAACTTAATGTGAAATGTGTGCAGATGAGCAAGTTGACTTCTTGAAAAAAAAAATACCCAAAAGTGTTATGCAATGGGACAGAAAATCACTGGTATACCTTGAGCATTGCCTGCTGCACACCTTCCCCTCCGACATCCTTCAGCTGGTATGTGTTCTTTACTCGAGAGATCTTGTCCACTTCATCCAGAAAAACAATACCTGTGAAGCACAAAAACATTAAGTCATATAAGCAGAACAATCTTTTTACTGTGATGTGAAATAAGTTTATTAGAGAAAAAACAACAACAAGTATTTAAGATCTTTCACAGCAACATTATTTAAGAAATAAACTTTCTGTATAACACTACACAACTGTATACAAAATATATGGGTTCAAAAATGTTTGTCCTTTTCTGTCAAAAGGCCACTGTGATGTCATTTTAGGGATGTTATCACAAAATAGCATTTATATAATATCTTCTACTGTAAGTTATCTTAAAGAATCTAATATTTAACTAATTTTACATCATTTTGTCAGTCCGTGGAAATTTCTGGCAATGCCCATACAGAAATGTCAACTTCGGCACTCATCAGGCGAAATAAACGATTTCTTCACTAGGACTGAAGATACTGTAAATTTAGCAAACACTTATGGAAGCTTAAACATTGATGGTGGCAGTAGATAGACCTTTTAACATAATCTAGCAATAGGTATGCCATTTAGTCACACTTGAGTTAAGATAGCCTAAATTATGCACCATCGATTTGTATTGGCAAAAAAGCTTAAGTATTCTTGTCTTAAATAATACATTTAGAATAAAACAGAGTAATATAAAAACTAATCAACAGACCCGTTGACCCCTGTCTATAACTCAAACCCAAACAAACATGATGATGTGTTAACTCTTGAACTCTTAACCAAAGCTAACCCCTTGATAATGTGACAATGTCACACATGAAAGCTCTGTACAACCTACCCCTTTGACACCTGTCTATATCACCATTGGCATTCTGTAACAGCTTGGCAATCACAGACTCAATATCTTCACCCACATATCCAGCGGAGGTGAGGGTCGTACAATCACAGATGGCAAACGGCACGTCCAGGATGTTGGCCAAAGTTTGAGCAAGAAGTGTTTTACCTGCAAGAAAAAAAGTAGAAAATGGTACTATTTAAGGAAAGGTCTAATGTGCAACCCAATCCTCTTGCAGCAATAATAAGTAGTCAGTTATACACAACACCAATCACTAAGTTTATTCCAAAGTCGAATTACTATTAAATGTCTCTCTGATCCTGATTTTTTGCTGCAGTTGTCATAGTTTCTGTTCTAGGCATCAGGCAGCTAGATTGTCTTACACCTGTTCTCCATGCAACTCTGTTCAGCAGATAAGTGCTGGACATATCACATACTTTTAGTTACTTCAAATAAATCCTATACGTTTTACCTGTATGAAAACAAGAAATTCATAGCTTTGTTTCTAATAAGTGATAAAGACCAATCACATTTAGTTTGACTTTGATGATCATCACTGTGGGAAGACACGTGCTCAGCAAATGATTAATGGTTCGATTAATACTTTATCAGAACCACGAAACTTAAAGGTGTTATTCGACAAGTTGAACCACAATACTTTTCCTCAAACAAACCAAATAAACTATTGTTACATGAACAGATCCCATCAAAATGCTGTTTATTGATGTATTATATCTATGTAACTAGAACTCCGCAAGTCGGATGTGTCGCCTGACGAAAATTTTGTTAGTCGACATAAAAAATGTTAATTAGTTTTTTGTTGTACAGATATAAGCAATAAATTTGCACAAAATTCTCATATAAAATAACCTTTTAACTGTCTCATTGCAAAAACCATGCACAACAAGTTATGCCCTTTGCAAGAAATGCACTAAAATCAATCAAATCGGAATAACTAAAAAATGGAAGAAGGTAGAGTTACCCTTCTTGTGCACTGTACTTTGAGTCATTGCCAGAAACGAGCACACCCAGTTTGGAGTCATTTGGACCTACGGTGACAAAGTTAGGCTCTGAACAAGAAATGCACTAAAAAAATCAATCAAAGGGGAATAATTCAAAAATGGAACAAGGTAGAGTTACGGTTCTTGTGCCCTACACTTCGAGTCATTGCCAGAAACATGCATACCAAGTTTGGAGTCATTTGGACTTACAGTGACAAAGTTACACTCCGGACAAGAAATGCTCTATAAAAATCAATAATAATGGAATAATTCAAAAACGGAACAAGGTAAAGTTACTGTTCTTGTGAGCTGCACTTCGAGTCATTGCCAGAAACATGCATACCAAGTTTGGAATCATTTGGACCTACGGTGACAAAGTTAGGCTCCGGACAAGAAATGCTCTATAAAATCAATCAAAGGGGAATAACTAAAAAACAGAAGAAGGTAGAGTAACCGTTCTTGTGCACTGCACTTTGAGTCATTGCCAGAAACATGCATACCAAGTTTGGAGTCATTTGGACCTACGGTGACAAAGTTCCACTCCGGACAAGAAATGCTCTATAAAAATCAATCAAAGGGGAATAATTTAAAAACAGAACAAGGTAGAGTTACGGTTCTTGTGCACTGCACTTCGAGTCATTGCCAGAAACATGCATACCAAGTTTGGAATCATTTGGACCTACGGTGACAAAGTTAGGCTCCGGACAAGGAAATCCGGATGCCGACGCCGACAAAGTTATCCCTATATGACACAAAAATTATTAAGCAGAAACTGTTTTTCTATTTTTAGTAACAGTGACCATGACCTTGACCCGACTGGCCCCAAATCCAATCACAAGGTAGGTCTTCATTCAAGCTTGCTATATCTAAAGTTTCAGCAAGTCTGGTTTATCCAAACTGAAGTTATTGACCGGAAACCCTCTGTTTGATGCCGCCCGCCCAACCGCTTGTCCGCCATACACCAATCTAACAACCAGAACTCTTATTGAAAACCTAGTTAAAAAGTGAAGCTTTACACTTCAATAGTCATTACAAACATGTGTCATGCTGGACAGTAAGTTATTTTTATACTAAGATAACCACATGGCCACTTTTAACATATATTATATCTTCATTTGGGTAATAGGCTTTGACATCAATATCAGATATCATTATCAATCTTGAAAGATGTAAGTATGAGTTTTGGCATTCAGCAGAAATTATGCACAAATATTACACACTGTGGTCAGAAATTGTTACATGTATTTGACGACTGATGGATACCACCTTTAACAATTGAAACAAAAAATTTAACCACTTACACAAATCTGTCAAACTGAATTGTTCTTCAGCACTAATGAGCATGCACTCATATGCCGCCTATTATGATTTTATTAGGCTTAGAAAAAGTGTAAATCTCTGATCAGGATCTTCACTTCTGTATCAGCTGGCCCAGTAACTAACAATGTGTGTTGTGATTGATTGTTTTCTATGAAAATTTAATTGGGTTTATCATCCCATGAACAATAATTTTAGTTATCTTGAGACAGTGTCCCCTTGAAGCATTCACTGTGTGTATAGCATGATGTGAAGACCTGGTATGATACCACACCCAGTCACATTATCCTGACACCTGGCCAACCTGTCGTGTAACTACCCTTATATTTGCTTGAGCGTTAGCAAGGGAGCTATACCACTACCATTTTTAATGACTTTGGTATGTAGTGGCCCGGGATCGAACCCGGGGCCTCCCATATCTGGAGCTGATGCTCTATCGATTGTGCTACGAGGTCTGGTAGAAGTTTGTGCATTAAACCTGAGTAAACTTATACTTAAGTTTAAGTAAAGGCTGTTTATATCATAACCTTAATTTTTGGTCGACAGTACAAATTATGAAATATATTGCTTTAAATGTCCAATATTTCCAGATCTATAAATATGCACAATACGGATTTCAGCTTAAAACAGACTTCAGGCCTGCCTACCCAGATGATATTTATCTACCATAGTACCATAAGTTGTCACATGGGTTTTTTAAGTTTAAAAATAGCTAACTACAGTGTTGCTTTTGTAGTGATAAGTGGAGTGTAAGGCACCTAAAAATTGCATTTTGCACAATTTTTCAGGGAAAAAAATTTGGTTGCATGGGAATGAAAAAAAGTGGCCCAAACCAATTATACCTCCTTTAAAATACCTCATATAAACTCTGTTCTGTTACTTACAATTATCTTTACTCGAAATATACGAAACTAAAACTAAATCTAAGCATACAGGTTTCTACCCAGCACCTACCTGAGCCGGTTGGTCCCAGCATAAGGATGTTGCTTTTTTCCAGTATTATCTCATGATCTTTATCAATGTCATTACTACTCATGGCAGACTTTGGCGTATCATCGTCACTCGGGGGACGACCTTGACTCATCGAACTGTTCTGACCAGTCACGGTCATCTGTAGAATGCCAGCGATCTCTTCTGGTATACAGAAATAAATGCTAAGTTTATGAAAAAATTTAATATGAATGTTAGATTTTTACATATCAATATACAGGAGATGATATACATGAAAAAACATTATCTTGCAGAAATGGCAGGTGAGATGTAGTGGTTAACAATGCAGCAAGTGAATGAGGATGGGATGGGATTTGCAGGCATTTAAATAACACTGTGCAGCAACATATCTATCATTATAGCACAGGGGCACTTATGAGGTGCTGAGGGACTGAACCCGGCCAGGCTATTATACTGACACTGACGAGTCAGGCGTAATGCTGTCCCCTTAGCCCTGAGCGTTAGGAGGGAAGCCACTACTACCAACTTCAAAGTCTTTGGTTTGACCCAGCCGGGGTTTGAACCCACGACCTCCTGGTCCGCAAGCCGATGCTCTTCCACTTGAGCTATTGTGGCTGGGATGGGATTAGCCGGCATTTTTTGCCGATACTGTGCAACAACATTTCTATCATTATAGCACAGGGGCACTTATGAGATGCCCGGGGATCGAACCTATCAGGTCTATTATACTGACACTGACGAGTCAGGCATAATGCATACATCATAATTACAGTAAAAAGATTACTATCGTGAGCTGGTTTTTTTGGACAGATTTATTTTCTAAAGGCTAGGGTGCACAAATTCTATGAGCTATTAAAAAAAAATGTTTTCTCTCCAATCCTTATTTTACCATGAAAAAATGACTTGCAGTCATTACACCTTCACGGCCAAAATTGTCTGAACTGGGGGAACATACAATCTATGAGCTATTGATTTTTACCTAAGTTTTGAAGCCCGAAGTAGAGGTGTGCACATTGCATGGGCACACACTTTCTTTAGCACTTTATGGTATGTAACTTTGAGTTGTGATATGTTGATTTAAATGTAATAGAACAAATGAATGGAATCTGAGACAACACTTGATGAAATCAAACCAATCTTTGACAATGTGCTTGTGATTATTTAGAGTTTATGCCGGCCTTCAAAGCAAAATGTTTAACAGGAGTCTTTGTTATCAAGTGGATAAAATATATATATTTGTGGAATAAGTTATGTCATTCAGAGAACCATAAAAAGTACTAGTGTAAATATGTTGATACATAAGTCTTGTCAGTGAAGCAGAAAAAATCTAACTGTGAACCATACCATAACACTGCATCAGCATTCTTGAGACATAAATGTAGCTTCAAGGCTTTTGTCTTATATTTTCAGAAATTCACCGTTTAAATAATATTGTTCTTATTCCGAAAATTCTTAAAACCTACCGTTACTACAAAATGTGACAAGAGTGGCTAGAGTCCTTGACTTACTACTTCTCAGTCCCTCACCGCTGGGGTGTCTTGGTCAGAACAAGAATTTTCATGAGGGAAGGGTTTTCCAGCAGACCTGCAGTGCAATGGTTGTTCCCAGACATGAGTTGTTTGGGGTCTTTTTCCACAAATAATTTGCAGGACATCGCCAATATAATTGTGTTGGTGTGATGAAATAATAAACAAAAAGAAAACATACATACCTCTTGACGAGTAAGCATAGTTACTTGGTTTCTGTTTGGCTGTCTCCACTGGTTTGGCATTCTTCAGATTGTGCTGGACCTTCTTGTAGTGATTGGAGACAGCCACTGACAAGATCATCTTAGCCCTGTCCTGACCCACCACATGACGGTCGAGGTATGCCTTGATCTGAAACGAGATCGCCATTCTTGATGGTGAATACACAAAAACAACAGCAGCCATGTATATTTCAGAAATCAGTAACCTCAGCCAAACAAGTCAAATTATGCCTCATTCACTTACAACCATGATAAAAACATGATTTTTTAATTGTTTTATATATTATTTAATGTTTATATCATATAATCATATTATTTTTTTCCAAATAATTTAAAAATAAACTGTTTTGAGTTTTCAAAAGTTTTATCATATATGATTTCTTTTTCTTAATACTGACTGCAATGTACACAAGTTGAATCTACTTAAATGTTATAAATATAACGGCAGTCAATGCAATCTTCAAAACAAACAAAATATTTGTTCTTTCAAAATGCATGACCCAATCAAACAGTTAAACACAGAAAACATCCAAAAGATCTGTGTTTGTATTGTTTTGTTTTGTTTTTGTTTCATCGCACCAACACAATTATGGTCGTACTGGTGACGTCCTGTGAATTATTGTTGGAGGAAGACCCCAGACTTATGTCTGGGAAGAAACAACAGCACACAGCAGGTTAGCTAAAAAACCTGCCCATATTAAAGTTCTTGCCCCAACTGGGACTCAAACCCACGTAATGAGGGGCTGATGAGTTACAAGTCAATGATTCTATTTTATTCGGGGAAGACATGTGTATGGTGACGGTAAATTTACAGATGCATTTCATGTGCTAATGAACAAACAAGGCACACACTCCTACGCAGAAAATGTGGAGTGGTCAAATTCTTAAGCAAACCAACATTACAACAAGGAATGGCATAATAACTATAAAACTGAGTAAAACCTGCAATAAACAGGGATTTTAATTACAAGTTGGTAATTTTCACTTAAGTAAAAATAACTCAAGCTCTGAGGAGGCCTCAGTTATCACCTACATTAATAAGACAATGTACGTCAGGCTTAAATTATCACCTACAGAAACCTACAGTAAAGAGAGATTTGACATGTGACCTTTAAAAGGATGAGCAGTACTTTTAATATGTGAAAATGTTCTCCAGAAAGTTCACTTTTTAGTTTGAGGATCACATCAAAGACTGGGTCATACTTCAACAACAAGAAAGCCTCAAATGGCGCTAAACAACACCCACAGTAATATTACAGTTAGTTAAAAATATAGGAATGTAGTGCAAATTCTTGCAAAATGTCTTTAAGTTTTAACATTCTGTGTGGTTAACAATCTTATAATTATTTTGGAATGGTAATAAATTGAACAGACACAGACCTTCCTATTGTGTTTTTATTTTATTGTTGTTTTGTTGTTGTTGTTGTTGTTGTTGTTTGGAAGAGAGGCAATCCTTAATGATATGTCTTGCTTGTTTTGTTTTTGAAATACATTGCAGCGACCAGTTATGCTCATTATAGCAACGTCCAGCTTTGTGGTAGAGGACACTTGTCTGGGTAGAACCAAGTCAGCTGGAAGACCTTCCAACATAAAGTCCTTAGTGCTGCCTTTACTGTAATATCTGGTAAACACCTGATATACACCTGGTATGATACTACATCAGGTCACATTATCCTGTGAACACCTGATTTACATCTGGTATGAAACTACACCAAGTCACATTACCCTGTGAACACCTGATATACACCTGGTATGATACCACACCAAGTCACATTATCCTGTGAACACCTGATTTACACCTGGTATGATACCACACCAAGTCACATTACCCCGTGAAAACCTGATATACACCTGGTATGATACCATACCAAGTCACATTACCCTGTGAAAACCTGATATACACCTGGTATGATACCACACCAAGTCACATTACCCTGTGAAAACCTGTAATACACCTGGTATGATACCACACCAAGTCACATTATCGTGTGAAAACCTGATATACACCTGGTATGATACCACACTAAGTCACATTATCGTGTGAAAACCTGATATACACCTGGTATGATACCTCACCAAGTCACATTATCGTGTGAAAACCTGATATACAACTGGTATGATACCTCACCAAGTCACATTACCCTGTGAAAACCTGATATACACCTGGTATTATACCACACTAAGTCACATTATCGTGTGAAAACCTGATATACACCTGGTATGATACCACACCAAGTCACATTACCCTGTGAAAACCTGATATACACCTGGTATGATACCACACCAAGTCACATTACCCTGTGAAAACCTGATATACACCTGGTATGATACCACACCAAGTCACATTACCCTGCGAAAACCTGTAATACACCTGGTATGATACCACACCAAGTCACAATACCCTCTGAAAACCTGATATACATCTGGTATGATACCACACCAAGTCACATTACACTGTGAAAACCTGATATACACCTGGTATGATACCACACCAAGTCACATTACCCTGTGAAAACCTGATATACACCGAGTATGATACTACACCCAGTCATATTATCCTGTGAACATGTGATTTACACTTGGTATGATACCACACCCAGTCACATTATCCTGTGAACACATCATACATACACCTGTCATGATATCAAACCATGTCATATTATTCTCTGAACACCTCTTATACTCTGGGCAGGATACCACATCCAGTCACAGTATTATGTGAACACCTCACACAAACCTGTCATACCACACCATGTCACATTTTCCTGTGAACACTTGGTATGATATCAAAACTTGTCATATTAACTTATAAACACCTGAATGTACCTGACAAAACAGGAACCAAACAAACTTCTTTGAGGAAGGCATAAAACACCTTCTGTTGATCAAGCAGCTTCTTCTGTATTTTTATATTTATAAGTAATTTTATAACTGATCTGAATGTACCTCTTTTGGTGTTGGTATTTTCTTTGCTGCCTTTGGTTTTTCTTGTTTTACATCCTTCATGGTAAGTGAACCATCCGAGACAAAGATAAAATGGTGGCAGTTGCTACATTTAATGAACAACTGACCTGCAAAATAGTTTATAAATTATTAAGCAAACAATTTGGTCACAAGTTAATTAGACTTTATTCACTTCTTTATAGATGACAGATAAGTAATTTTACATTTTGATTTTATCAGGCACATATAAATATAAACCAAACCTGAACACACAAAGTCTATATTCAGAATCCTTTGTACAATGTGTAAGAAGAAACAAAATTAGCCTGACAAGTTTCAAGTAGATGACTATACCACTACATCATGGCTTCACTATAAATAGAAGGAAAATGATAAGAATAACCTCAGGCTTGGCAGTACCTTCAATGGTCTCTATGTGTGTGAGAGGGGCATCACATTTAGGGCAGGTGACCCCTTCCCCACCTCTGTCTCCTGTCCCCCCTGAGCCCTTGTCCTGTCCCCCAGTGGAGCCTGAAATATGGAAAACAACAGCTGGACCCAATATGTTAAAATAAAATGCAAGAATATTTAACATTTAATTTACTCACCTGAGGACTTGGGCTTTCAGCAGTCTCATATCTTGTATTAAGTGATTTAGAGTTATTTACTTAAAAAGTCCAATGAACTCATTACAGATTTCATGCAGACAAACATTCTGACCAAGTTTGGTGAAGAGGTGTCCACAAATGCAGCTTCTAGGTTTTCCATAAAGTTTTACAAAACATTGACCTAGCTATGTTTTGACCCTAGGTAACCCAGTTATGAACTCATTTATGATTTCATGCAGACAAACATTCTGACCAATTTTGGAAGATTGGATAAAAACTGCAGCCTAATGAATGTTAAGAAGCAAACTGTTAATGCTATTATGTTTCTAACACGTTAGTTTTCTAGAGTTAATACTGTGTATGTCCTATTTCTACATATTTGCTTTTTGTTTTGATTTTTTGTTTCTTTGCACCGACCCAATTATGGTCACTTGCAGTTATTGTTGGTAGAGAATTTTAGAACCATGGGCACACTGCAGGTTAAATTGAAAATCATGCTACAAGAAAGTTTGTTCCCCTACTTGAACTTATGCAGTGAGGTGAAGATGAGTTACAAGTCAGTGACTCTAACCACAAGGCCATCCACATATTTGCTTGATTAATGTAAGGTACGCAATAATACACAAGATACTTCAGTCTATCCAATTTTGTTGTTACTTATCAGACTTGTTGATTACAATTAGCACAAGATAAAGACAACCTTCATGGCATGTACTGGAAATGAGGCCATTCAAATGTTATTTGTAGAGAATGTACTGGTATTGATTTCTACAGCAAGTATCATTCCTTTTAGAGGTTTTTATCAGTGTATTTAGGATTGTGTTTGCCTTAACAAACACCCCCAAATAAATTAATTAAAAAAGGTACTTGATCCAAACTGTCAGATACCACCTGTAATTTAAATTAAAGGTAGTATCTGACAGTTTGGATCAAGTACCTTTTTTCCTCAAAAAAACATATACACTTTTATTACCTGAACAGATCCTGCAAACATGTTTATTGATGTCCTACATCTTTGCAAAATTTGCGAAGCATACACCCAAAATGTCACCACAGGTATTTCCTAACTTAGCCATGCTGCATAGTTAGCTACTAAACCAAGAAAAACCATGTGACCACCTACCTTTGCGATCGCGTTATAAACCATGTTACCACCTACCTTTGAGATCATGTTATAAACCATGTTACCACCTACCATTGAGATCACGGTATAAACCATGTTACCAACTACCTTTGAGATCATGTTATAAACCATGTTACCACCTGCCTTTGAGATCACGTTATAAACCATGTTACCACCTACCTTTGAGATCATGTTATAAACCATGTTACCACCTACCTTTGAGATCACCTTATAAACCATGTTACCACCTACCTTTGAGATCATGTTATAAACCATGTTACCACCTACCTTTGAGATCATGTTATAAACCATGTTACCACCTACCTTTGAGATCATGTTATAAACCATGTTACCAACTACCTTTGAGATCACGTTATAAACCATGTTACCACCTACCTTTGAGATCACAATATAAACCATGTTACCACCTACCTTTGAGATCAGGTTATAAACCATGTTACCACCTACCTTTGAGATCACGTTATAAACCATGTGACCACCTACCTTTGAGATCATGTTATAAACCATGTGACCACCTACCTTTGAGATCATGTTATAAACCATGTTACCACCTACCTTTGAGATCATGTTATAAACCATGTTACCAACTACCTTTGAGATCACGTTATAAACCATGTTACCACCTACCATTGAGATCACAATATAAACCATGTGACCACCTATCTTTGAGATCACGTTATAAACCATGTGACCACCTACCTTTGAGATCACGTTATAAACCATGTTACCACCTACCATTGAGATCACGTTATAAACCATGTAACCACCTACCATTGAGATCACGTTATAAACCATGTAACCACCTACCTTTGAGATCACGTTTTAAACCATGTGACCACCTACCTTTGAGATCATGTTATAAACCATGTTATTACCTACCTTTGAGATCACATTATAAACCACATCACCACCTGCCTTTCAGATCACGTTATAAACCCTGTTACCACCTACCTTTGAGATTACATTATAAACCATGTTACCACCTGCCTTTGAGATCACATAATAAACCATGTTACCACTTACCTTTGAAATCACGTTATAAACTATGTTAGTGCCTACCTTTGAGATCACGTTATAAACCATGTAACCACTTGCCTTTGAGATCATGTTATAAACCACATTACTTCCTACCTTTGAGATCACATTATAAAGTGTTACCACCTGCTTTTGAGATCACGTTATAAACCATGTTATCACCTGCCTTTGAGATCACGTTATAAACCACGTTACCACTTGCCTTTGAGATCATGTTATAATGTTACTACCTGCCTTTGAGATCACGTTATAAACCATGTTACCACTTGCCTTTGAGATCATGTTATAAACCATGTCACCACCTGCCTTTGAGATAATGTTATAAACAATGTTACTGCCTACCTTTAAGATCACGTTATAAACCATGTTACTGCCTACCTTAGAAATCACATTATAAACTATGTGACCACCTGCCTTTGAGATCACGTCATAAACCATGTAACCACCTGCCTTTGAGATCACATAATAGACCATGTTACTGCCTACTTTTGAGATCATGTTATAAACCATGTTACCACCTACCTTAGAGATCACGTTATAAACCATATCACCACCTACCTTTGAGATTGCGTTATAAACCATGTTACCACCTTCCTTAGAGATCACGTTATAAACCATGCTACCACCTACCTTTGAAATCATGTAATAAACCATGTTACCAACTACCTTTGAGATCACATTATTAGGCAGTCCGAAAACTAAGTTGTCTGCCCTTGAGTACCCTCAGAATGCGCATGCGCACTCACGCTGATTAAAACTTCCTAGGTGTAAATAGAAGTTTTATCAGAGTGTATACACAAATATCGAGTGACATGGAAAGTTAATTAAAGAAAGAAACAAAACCAAAATGGAAATCGCCAACATATAGCTGCCTATGTAAAGGTGTTTATAGCGGGAAGGTGGTTGCAAAAACAGAACTGTTTCATTGCATCAATTTCCTCAAAACAAACGACTGCGACACATTTGGCTGGTATTATAACACTTCGCCTTTTTTTGTACTTAGTCCCCAGAGGCTCATCGACGCGTAGCCTCCCTTTGAAATCAAGAGAAGTAACCGAGTTATCGGACTGCCCACTGTTATTGGTTAGTCTTTTTTGTCTATTTTTAGAAGAAATCCCAATAGTTTGTTTTATCATGTCTGGAAACAATGAACATTCATTGTGTCTCTTTTTAACGAATTGTGCTGTCTAACAACTGAGATTGTGTTCAAAATCGTCTTTGCTAAGACTAGAGAATGAGATTCTGCAAAAAAATATGCACTAGTACACCAAACAGTGGTCAGATATTGTTACGTGTACTTGGACATAGGAAAATTGTCAAATACCAACTTTTGGAAAGAATAATTAAAAAATTTAATGATTATGTATATTTACCCCCTTTTCTCTACAGAATTGACAGTTACTGTATTTTATTTTTATATTAAAAAAATTGTAATATCTACAAGTAGTGTTCTCTAGAATTGATGCTCAGCATATTCCTTCTAATTCCTTTTTTTGTTCAAAGAGCTGTTTTATTGCATGTGTTATCAAATATGACCCCCTTTTTCTTTTCTACTGAAGCCCACTTCCTGAAAATATGGGGTCATAAATGAACCCCATAAAATTGAGGCAAAAGAAAACAGTCATACCCAAGTAATTCACATTCCTTTTCAAGGCACAATCGGACGGAGTTTATATATGTACTAGAAGTCTCTAGCTAAACTCTTAAATTACAGCCAGAGATAATTTTAATGACCATTCTTGCCAGATAAAAAAAGAAACAAGAGGGCCATGATGGCCCTTAATCACTCACCTGATTACACAGGCTTTACGTAGGCTCAAATCTGGCATTAAGTAATTAAGAGTTATTTACTTTAGAAATCTTTGGTGAAGATTGGACCATTAGTGTGGCCACTGGGTTGATAACATTTTCTAGAATTTTACCAAGTAACCTACTGAATCCACATGACTCACTTCAAAACATATGTAAGATTTCATACTGGAAAACATAATGGTCAAGTTTGGTGAAGACTGGGCCATCAATGTAGCCTCTTAAGTGTTTTCACAAGCTTTTTCTAAAATTTGACCTAGTGACCTACATTTTGACCCCACGTAACCCAGTTAAAAACTCATCCAAGATTTCATACAGACAAACATTCTGACCAAGTTTGGTGAAGATTGGAATATAAATGTGGCCTCTAAAGTGTTCACAAGCTTTTTCTAAGATTTGACCTAGTGACCTACTTTTTGACCCCACGTGACACAGTTACGACGTCATTCAAGATTTCATACAGACAAACATCCTGACCAAGTTTGGTGAAGATTGGGCTACAAATGTGGTCTCTAGTGTGTTCACAAGCTTTTTCAAGGATTTGACCTAGTGACCTACTTTTTTACCCCACGTGACCCAGTTACGAACTCATCCAAGATTTCATGCAGACAAACATTCTGACCAAGTTTGGTGAAGATTGGGCTATAAATGTGGCCTCTAGTGTGTTCACAATCTTTATTTTAAGATTTGACCTAGTGAGCTATTTTTTGACCCCACGTGACCCAGTTACGAACTCATCCAAGATTTCATGCAGACAAACATTCTGACCAAGTTTGGTGAAGATTGGGCTATAAATGTGGTCTCTAGTGTGTTCACAAGCTTTTTTTAAGATTTGACCTAGTGACCTACTTTTTGACCCCACGTGACCCAGTTACGAACTCATCCAAGATTTCATGCAGACAAACATTCTGACCAAGTTTGGTGAAGATTGGGCTATAAATGTGGTCTCTAGTGTGTTCACAAGCTTTTTCTAAGATTTGACCTAGTGACCTACTTTTTGACCCCACGTGACCCAGTTATGAACTCATCCAAGATTTCATGCAGACAAATATTCTGAACAAGTTTAGTGAAGATTGGGCTATAAATGTGGTCTCTAGTGTGTTCACAAGCTTTTTCTAAGATTTGACCTAGTGACCTATTTTTTTACCCCACGTGACCCAGTTATGAACTCATCCAAGATTTCATGTAGACAAACATTCTGACCAAGTTTGATGAAGATTGGGCTATAAATGTGGTCTCTAGTGTATTCACAAGCTTTTTTAAGATTTGACCTAGTGACCTACTTTTTGACCCCACGTGACCCAGTTACGAACTCATCCAAGATTTCATGCAGACAAATATTCTGAACAAGTTTAGTGAAGATTGGGCTATAAATGTGGTCTCTAGTGTGTTCACAAGCTTTTTCTAAGATTTGACCTAGTGACCTATTTTTTGACCCCACGTGACCCAGTTACGAACTCATCCAAGATTTCATGCAGACAAACATCCTGACCAAGTTTGGTGAAGATTGGGCTATAAATGTGGTCTCTAGTGTGTTCACAAGCTTTTTCTAAGATTTGACCTAGTGACCTACTTTTTGACCCCACTTGACCCAGTTATGAACTCATCCAAGATTTCATGCAGACAAACATTCTGACCAAGTTTGATGAAGATTGGATAAAAATTGTGGCCTCTAGTGTGTTCACAAGGTAAATGTTGACGACGAACGACGGACGACGGACGAAGCGGTATCACAAAAGCTCCCCTTGAGCACGTTGTGCTCAGGTGAGCTAAAAAGCTGCTGTATCAATCCATGATTCAAATATTTATATAATTGATGGAATACTAGGGATGATCTGTTGGCTCACCTGTCACTTTGTCTCCATCCCCCTTCCCATCTCCAGGAGGGGAGCCGGCAGTCATCAGCCGGACAGTCGACTGGTGAAACTGGCGACCCCTTGATATTTCTCCATGACGAAGCACCACAGACCGGCCATTAACACCTGTCAAGCAATGTTAAATAGTGTGTTTTTATTGTTATAGTATAAACTGTCCACCAACAATTAGGGATAAATTAAATAACTTTTAATGGTTTCACAGTTTAACAGTGCTGCTTTCACTGTGACCACATAAAGTAACTGACATTATGCCATATAAAGGAAAATTATCCAAACAGGCAAACCAAACTTTGAACATCCCTTATAAGCTCAGTGTTAGCAAGAGGGGTCTTTTTAGATCTCTCAGAAATGTCTGTTGTTTTATGCAGACAGTGTTAACTCCTTCAATCAATACCACAAGTAGCTGCAGAGTGTGGCTGCATTACAACCAATCATAACAAACTATAGTTATATTACACAATCCCATCACATCTCATCATTCAGAACCATACAGGATATGTATGTGAGAAAACAACATCGTCACTGAATTATTAGCAATTTTTGCCTTTTGAAAGTACTCTCTGAATTGATCAAATTAAAATATGCCACCTTACTTAACATATCTTACCTAACCAAGGCACCGGTATACGGTATTCACTCGAGTAATCGCCACACTTTTTTACCCCATTTTATCGTTAAGGAGTTGGGGGTGCGGCCATTCTATAGGTGTAAGGCCTAGGGACATTTTTTCTAAAACAATTCTGCCGATTTTTGGGACGCCATGCGTCTAGATGAGCTCTCTAAGTAGGAGGCTGACGGACGATATGAACGAGATAGCACCGTTTTATGCTTTTGTCTAACCAACTTGAACATATTCCATAATTTATAAATTACTTCCTAGTTTTATCTCTTGTATCATATTTCTGAATGTTTGCATCATCAAACAATTTCACCCAGCTGTCATGTGCACACTACCATGCAGATCAAAGGATTTCATAGTAGAGCTGTTAAAACAACACAGCTTTGAAACAAGCCGACAATCTTTTTGAAGTTGCATTTCATACACAGAAAATATTGATGTTAAACTCCATACAGCCTGTCAATAAAATGAAACTTCCATATGAAATTAACAGGACAGTCGATTGAGGCAAAATGTACATATATAAACTAAGGGTTTTTAAAACAAGTTTGTGAAATTACATGTATATGGAAATATTTTAAATTTATAGGGAATTTTGTTTTTAGTATATTTCTATTACAATAAAATGATTTAAAGTTCAATGTCCATTCATATGTAACTAAGAATCACAATCATTTGAACAAGTTTGTACATCACCTGTTACTATTAACTGTCACTAATTGACACGTTATTCTCATCTCTCAGAGACACTAATTGACAAGTTATTCTCACCTGTCTGCTGGACCCCAGAGAAGACAGTGACATGTTGAAAAGGTGCGAAATATCTTATTGACACTTGACCTGAGTAGCTCAATCTGCCTTTAAAAACCTACCTACCAACCGATTAATTCTCCCAAATTGTCAAACATAGCGTATCTCTCATATTGTCACTCCGACCTTACCTACACATCGCCCGAATACCTTACATTTTTTTTCAATGAGTCTCGGTATGTTACTTAACGACTGTCATTGTCTTCATCGATATATGCAGTTTTGACGATAAAGCGGAGCTTCGCTGTATAAACTGTGCGGCCCATATATTTTTTCTTCAAATTTTGCGGTCATTTTGGGGTGCAGCCATTACATTGAATTAGGATTCAAAGGTATATCTATCTTAGCTTACCAATGTATTTCTATCTTATCTAACCCAGGTATATCTATCTTACCTAACCAAGGTGTACCTATCTTACCTAACCAAGGTGTACCTATCTTACCTAACCAAGGTATATCTATCTTACCTAACCAAAGTGTATCTATCTTACCTAACTAAGGTATATCTATCTTATCTAACCAAGGTATATCTATCTTATCTTACCAAACGTATATCTATCTTACCTAACCAAGGTATATCTATCTTACCTTACCAAGGTATATCTATCTTATGTAACCAAGGTATATCTATCTTACCTTACCAAGGTATATCTATCTTATGTAACCAAGGTGTACCTATCTTACCTAACCAAGGTATATCTATCTTACCTTACCAAGGTGTACCTATCTTATGTAACCAAGGTGTACCTATCTTACCTAACCAAGGTGTATCTATCTTACCTAACCAAGGTGTACCTATCTTATGTAACCAAGGTGTACCTATCTTACCTAACCAAGGTATATCTATCTTACCTAACCAAGATGTACCTATCTTACCTAACCAAAGTGTACCTATCTTATGTAACCAAGGTGTACCTATCTTATGTAACCAAGGTGTACCTATCTTACCTAACCAAGGTGTACCTATCTTACCTAACCTAGGTTTATCTATCTTACCTAACCAAAGTTTATCTATCTTACCTAACCAAGGTATATCTATCTTACCTAACCAAGGTATATCTATCTTATTTAACCAAGGTATATCTATCTTACCTAACCAAAGTTTATCTATCTTACCTTACCAAGGTATATCTATCTTACCTAACCAAAGTTTATCTATCCTACCTAACTTAGGTGTACCTATCTTACCTTACCAAGGTATATCTATCTTATGTAACCAAGGTATATCTATCTTACCTAACCAAGGTGTACCTATCTTACCTAACCAAGGTGTACCTATCTTACCTTACCAAGGTATATCTATCTTACCTAACCAAGGTGTACCTATCTTACCTAACCAAGGTATATCTATCTTACCTAACCAAGGTGTACCTATCTTACTAAACCAAGGTATATCTATCTTATCTTACCAAGGTATATCTATCTTACCTAACCAAGGTGTACCTATCTTACCTTACCAAGGTGTACCTATCTTACCTTACCAAGGTGTACCTATCTTACCTAACCAAGGTGTACCTATCTTACCTTACCAAGGTATATCTATCTTATGTAACCAAGGTGTACCTATCTTACCTAACCAAGGTGTACCTATCTTACCTAACCAAGGTATATCTATCTTACCTAACCAAGGTGTACCTATCTTACCTAACCAAGGTATACCTATCTTACCTAACCAAGGTGTACCTATCTTACCTTACCAAGGTATATCTATCTTACCTAACCAAGGTGTACCTATCTTACCTTACCAAGGTGTACCTATCTTACCTTACCAAGGTATATCTATCTTACCTTACCAAGGTATATCTATCTTACCTAACCAAGGTGTACCTATCTTACCTAACCAAGGTGTACCTATCTTACCTAACCAAGGTGTACCTATCTTACCTAACCAAAGTGTACCTATCTTATGTAACCAAGGTGTACCTATCTTATGTAACCAAGGTGTACCTATCTCACCTAACCAAGGTGTACCTATCTTACCTAACCTAGGTATATCTATCTTACCTAACCAAAGTTTATCTATCTTACCTAACCAAGGTATATCTATCTTACCTAACCAAGGTATATCTATCTTATTTAACCAAGGTATATCTATCTTACCTAACCAAAGTTTATCTATCTTACCTTACCAAGGTATATCTATCTTACCTAACCAAAGTTTATCTATCCTACCTAACCTAGGTGTACCTATCTTACCTTACCAAGGTATATCTATCTTATGTAACCAAGGTATATCTATCTTACCTAACCAAGGTGTACCTATCTTACCTAACCAAGGTGTACCTATCTTACCTTACCAAGGTATATCTATCTTACCTAACCAAGGTGTACCTATCTTATCTAACCAAGGTATATCTATCTTACCTAACCAAGGTGTACCTATCTTACTAAACCAAGGTATATCTATCTTACCTTACCAAGGTATATCTATCTTACCTAACCAAGGTGTACCTATCTTACCTTACCAAGGTGTACCTATCTTACCTTACCAAGGTGTACCTATCTTACCTTACCAAGGTATACCTATCTTACCTTACCAAGGTATATCTATCTTATGTAACCAAGGTGTACCTATCTTACCTAACCAAGGTGTACCTATCTTACCTAACCAAGGTATATCTATCTTACCTAACCAAGGTGTACCTATCTTACCTAACCAAGGTATATCTATCTTACCTAACCAAGGTGTACCTATCTTACCTTACCAAGGTATATCTATCTTACCTAACCAAGGTGTACCTATCTTACCTTACCAAGGTGTACCTATCTTACCTTACCAAGGTATATCTATCTTACCTTACCAAGGTATATCTATCTTACCTAACCAAGGTGTACCTATCTTACCTAACCAAGGTGTACCTATCTTACCTAACCAAGGTGTACCTATCTTACCTAACCAAAGTGTACCTATCTTATGTAACCAAGGTGTACCTATCTTATGTAACCAAGGTGTACCTATCTCACCTAACCAAGGTGTACCTATCTTACCTAACCTAGGTATATCTATCTTACCTAACCAAAGTTTATCTATCTTACCTAACCAAGGTATATCTATCTTACCTAACCAAGGTATATCTATCTTATTTAACCAAGGTATATCTATCTCACCTAACCAAAGTTTATCTATCTTACCTTACCAAGGTATATCTATCTTACCTAACCAAAGTTTATCTATCCTACCTAACCTAGGTGTACCTATCTTACCTTACCAAGGTATATCTATCTTATGTAACCAAGGTATATCTATCTTACCTAACCAAGGTGTACCTATCTTACCTAACCAAGGTGTACCTATCTTACCTTACCAAGGTATATCTATCTTACCTAACCAAGGTGTACCTATCTTACCTAACCAAGGTATATCTATCTTACCTAACCAAGGTGTACCTATCTTACTAAACCAAGGTATATCTATCTTACCTTACCAAGGTATATCTATCTTACCTAACCAAGGTGTACCTATCTTACCTTACCAAGGTGTACCTATCTTACCTTACCAAGGTGTACCTATCTTACCTTACCAAGGTATACCTATCTTACCTTATCAAGGTATATTTATCTTATGTAACCAAGGTGTACCTATCTTACCTAACCAAGGTGTACCTATCTTACCTAACCAAGGTATATCTATCTTACCTAACCAAGGTGTACCTATTTTACCTAACCAAGGTATATCTATCTTACCTAACCAAGGTGTACCTATCTTACCTTACCAAGGTATATCTATCTTACCTAACCAAGGTGTACCTATCTTACCTTACCAAGGTGTACCTATCTTACCTTACCAAGGTGTACCTATCTTACCTTACCAAGGTATATCTATCTTACCTTACCAAGGTATATCTATCTTACCTAACCAAGGTGTACCTATCTTACCTAACCAAGGTGTACCTATCTTACCTAACCAAGGTGTACCTATCTTACCTTACCAAGGTATTCCTATCTTACCTTACCAAGGTATATCTATCTTACCTTACCAAGGTATATCTATCTTATGTAACCAAGGTGTACCTATCTTACCTAACCAAGGTGTACCTATCTTACCTAACCAAGGTATATCTATCTTACCTAACCAAGGTGTACCTATCTTACCTAACCAAGGTGTACCTATCTTACCTTACCAAGGTATATCTATCTTACCTAACCAAGGTGTACCTATCTTACCTAACCAAGGTATATCTATCTTACCTAACCAAGGTGTACCTATCTTACTAAACCAAGGTATATCTATCTTATCTTACCAAGGTATATCTATCTTACCTAACCAAGGTGTACCTATCTTACCTTACCAAGGTGTACCTATCTTACCTTACCAAGGTGTACCTATCTTACCTAACCAAGGTGTACCTATCTTACCTTACCAAGGTATATCTATCTTATGTAACCAAGGTGTACCTATCTTACCTAACCAAGGTGTACCTATCTTACCTAACCAAGGTATATCTATCTTACCTAACCAAGGTGTACCTATCTTACCTAACCAAGGTATATCTATCTTACCTAACCAAGGTGTACCTATCTTACCTTACCAAGGTATATCTATCTTACCTAACCAAGGTGTACCTATCTTACCTTACCAAGGTGTACCTATCTTACCTTACCAAGGTATATCTATCTTACCTTACCAAGGTATATCTATCTTACCTAACCAAGGTGTACCTATCTTACCTAACCAAGGTGTACCTATCTTACCTAACCAAGGTGTACCTATCTTACCTAACCAAAGTGTACCTATCTTATGTAACCAAGGTGTACCTATCTTATGTAACCAAGGTGTACCTATCTCACCTAACCAAGGTGTACCTATCTTACCTAACCTAGGTATATCTATCTTACCTAACCAAAGTTTATCTATCTTACCTAACCAAGGTATATCTATCTTACCTAACCAAGGTATATCTATCTTATTTAACCAAGGTATATCTATCTTACCTAACCAAAGTTTATCTATCTTACCTTACCAAGGTATATCTATCTTACCTAACCAAAGTTTATCTATCCTACCTAACCTAGGTGTACCTATCTTACCTTACCAAGGTATATCTATCTTATGTAACCAAGGTATATCTATCTTACCTAACCAAGGTGTACCTATCTTACCTAACCAAGGTGTACCTATCTTACCTTACCAAGGTATATCTATCTTACCTAACCAAGGTGTACCTATCTTATCTAACCAAGGTATATCTATCTTACCTAACCAAGGTGTACCTATCTTACTAAACCAAGGTATATCTATCTTACCTTACCAAGGTATATCTATCTTACCTAACCAAGGTGTACCTATCTTACCTTACCAAGGTGTACCTATCTTACCTTACCAAGGTGTACCTATCTTACCTTACCAAGGTATACCTATCTTACCTTACCAAGGTATATCTATCTTATGTAACCAAGGTGTACCTATCTTACCTAACCAAGGTGTACCTATCTTACCTAACCAAGGTATATCTATCTTACCTAACCAAGGTGTACCTATCTTACCTAACCAAGGTATATCTATCTTACCTAACCAAGGTGTACCTATCTTACCTTACCAAGGTATATCTATCTTACCTAACCAAGGTGTACCTATCTTACCTTACCAAGGTGTACCTATCTTACCTTACCAAGGTATATCTATCTTACCTTACCAAGGTATATCTATCTTACCTAACCAAGGTGTACCTATCTTACCTAACCAAGGTGTACCTATCTTACCTAACCAAGGTGTACCTATCTTACCTAACCAAAGTGTACCTATCTTATGTAACCAAGGTGTACCTATCTTATGTAACCAAGGTGTACCTATCTCACCTAACCAAGGTGTACCTATCTTACCTAACCTAGGTATATCTATCTTACCTAACCAAAGTTTATCTATCTTACCTAACCAAGGTATATCTATCTTACCTAACCAAGGTATATCTATCTTATTTAACCAAGGTATATCTATCTCACCTAACCAAAGTTTATCTATCTTACCTTACCAAGGTATATCTATCTTACCTAACCAAAGTTTATCTATCCTACCTAACCTAGGTGTACCTATCTTACCTTACCAAGGTATATCTATCTTATGTAACCAAGGTATATCTATCTTACCTAACCAAGGTGTACCTATCTTACCTAACCAAGGTGTACCTATCTTACCTAACCAAGGTGTACCTATCTTACCTTACCAAGGTATATCTATCTTACCTAACCAAGGTGTACCTATCTTACCTAACCAAGGTATATCTATCTTACCTAACCAAGGTGTACCTATCTTACTAAACCAAGGTATATCTATCTTACCTTACCAAGGTATATCTATCTTACCTAACCAAGGTGTACCTATCTTACCTTACCAAGGTGTACCTATCTTACCTTACCAAGGTGTACCTATCTTACCTTACCAAGGTATACCTATCTTACCTTATCAAGGTATATTTATCTTATGTAACCAAGGTGTACCTATCTTACCTAACCAAGGTGTACCTATCTTACCTAACCAAGGTATATCTATCTTACCTAACCAAGGTGTACCTATTTTACCTAACCAAGGTATATCTATCTTACCTAACCAAGGTGTACCTATCTTACCTTACCAAGGTATATCTATCTTACCTAACCAAGGTGTACCTATCTTACCTTACCAAGGTGTACCTATCTTACCTTACCAAGGTGTACCTATCTTACCTTACCAAGGTATATCTATCTTACCTTACCAAGGTATATCTATCTTACCTAACCAAGGTGTACCTATCTTACCTAACCAAGGTGTACCTATCTTACCTAACCAAGGTGTACCTATCTTACCTTACCAAGGTATTCCTATCTTACCTTACCAAGGTATATCTATCTTACCTTACCAAGGTATATCTATCTTATGTAACCAAGGTGTACCTATCTTACCTAACCAAGGTGTACCTATCTTACCTAACCAAGGTATATCTATCTTACCTTACCAAGGTATATCTATCTTACCTTACCAAGGTATATCTATCTTACCTTACCAAGATATATCTATCTTATGTAACCAAGGTGTACCTATCTTACCTAACCAAGGTGTACCTATCTTACCTAACCAAGGTATATCTATCTTACCTAACCAAGGTGTACCTATTTTACCTAACCTAGGTATATCTATCTTACCCAACCAAGGTATATCTATCTTACCTAACCAAGGTATATCTATCTTACCTAACCAAGGTTTATCTATCTTAATCTATCTTACCTAACCAAGGTTTATCTATCTTACCTAACCAATGTGTCTATCTTATCTAAGCAAGGTATATCTATCTTACCTAATCAAGGTACCAGTATATCTTTCTTACTTTGACACATTATTTCAGTTTTTTCCCCTGCGTAGATCTGTATGCAGCACAAAATGAAATAATACATAACACTTACGAGTAAACTGTCCATGGAAACGTTCCAGAAATGAGAAAACTCTCCCAGGCAACACTCTGGATGCAGACATAGCTGTCTGAAATTAGAGAAAACAAGGCTTTGGGGTATAAAAGTGCATTTTCAGAGGCTATGAAATTCATTCCTTTACAAGTTTCAGTTAAGATTAATTTCTATGTAGATACGGACTGGAAAGGCCCAGTTAAGAGGATGACCCTGGAATACTAACAGTCAATGGCCCAGTTATCTAACTTGTGGAACCTATTTGTTAAGTCTTTTTTTTAATAGGATTTATTGTGTAGTGTATGATTATCAGTTTTTAATTCAGCATTTGCTTCAGTATGCCTTTCTACCCATAACATGACTGAGGAAAGACACTTTTTTTCCCTAATAATTAAGCACTAAACATTTGCCATCTTATTTATTGTGCTACTTGTGATTACCAAACTGCAGCTTTTGCATGTTAGGTAAACTATGATGTGAGATTCGCTGTGTAAGAATCGTTATACTTGTTTTAATGATGATGACAAAAATTACATTTTCTTGACATTAATCCTAATACAAACTTTTGACTTGATATTGTCAGTTCTGTAATGACAATGTGCGTTATAAACTGGCAAAAAGTAAGCAATAATAACCTGGGTTGCTATATCAAAATCGGGCCTTCCTTACCAAGCCATTCTGGTAAATGAATCATGAACCAAAGTCACAAGCAAAAGCAGTTTTACAATATGTTCCTTGTATGAACCTAAAAAAAAAGAGTTCCCAGTAGTATTAAAGGTGGTGTCCAACAATTTGCCTTTATCTAATCTATGCAAAAAAGTTTTTTCAACAGAATCTCAATTTCAGAGCAGTAAAACTTGTTTATCAACACTTAAATGTGTATTCTTTTTAAATCTATGAATAAGAACGATTGGGATTCCTGCTCAAAATAGACAATGACGACACAGCGGATGACGCTGATGAGCTAAAACATAAGTGGCCACATGTTTTCTAAGTTTAAAAATAGCTTTCTACGTTTAAAAATAGCTAAATGTACAGCATGGCTCAGATAGGAAATACATCTTTGAAATGATGATTGTGGCTTTATGTTTTGCTTTTCAGACCAGTGCAGGATATCAATAAACAGCATTTCAAAAGATCTGTTCAAGTAACAATGGTTTATTATGATGTGTAATGAAAATATTTTTGTCAGGCAAATCAGGATTTATTTACAAAACAATAACAAACAAACACACTTTTTAACATAGTACACAAACATATAACTAATTCTGCAATACATGAAATATATTAATGATTAAAACAGCATGATTTGTGAAAACTATCTTTATAGTATTAAAATGTAGTAGGTTTATTTTGAACAAAAAGAATACTAAAGAACAACAAGAGAGGAAAAATACAGGTTCATAAGATAACCATAGCAACAAATACTGTATGATTTAAATGCTAATAGTATTATGAATATTCAACTTCATCTGTATCAAAAAAGAAGGAATATTGCAGCATAAATTACAGCTTGAATCGGTATGGGATCTGCTGACCCTGTCAAATAATGTGATGTTTTGTCCACTAGTTAAAAAATGTGGGCTGTTTTGTCTACGGCCTCAAAAATGGCATGGGATATTTTGTTCTATATTATAGAATATGTGTGTGATGTGAACCTTGTCAGAGTCTTACTTATTGGTACATGCATGTTAAGAACATACCACTCATTGTCAAGAACTCAATAGCAGTTTAAGAGAAACTATGTAACGTGAGCATTAAGATATATATTTAAACGTTCTGTCAAGTTAAAACCTTACTCAATATCTGCTTCTTTTTAACCATTCATAGGTTCTATATATTTAGTTTAAAATGTGTATGTAACACCTTGTCTTAGCTTGAAAAAGTGCATGTAAATCAAAGTAGGTCACTTTCAGCATTGCATAACATTATGCATTTACTACGATTTAGAAAACAAACTACTTAAAAATAGTCAGGAGAATTTGATGAACAATATCGCTAGTCTGTTGTTGCATTTAACAGAAGGCAAAATGTTTTATCATTTGGTATTCGAAAGAACTAACACTCAGCACCATTACAGTGTTGTTTGTTGAATAATAGTGTAAAGGTACTCAGAAGTCAGATGAGATCGTGCAAATACGCATTTTATTTTCGTCTGTCTGTTTTTGGTTTCACTCCAAAAACAATTAGCACAAGTATATGATTTCAGATATGCTTATCTTAGACGTCTGTACAACCTGTAAAAGTTTAGAGATTTGTGTTGTATTTGTAATTAGTTACTTATCTATTTCTTACCATAAACACTGCCTGAACTAAATTTAGCAAGTAGGTCAACCGGATGCGTGTTTACGTTAGACATTCGGAACACCACGGTCATTTCTCTCGGCAATAGTAAAGGTGTCACGACTGGCCTACGGAATCTTGTTCGGACCACATTAAACATGATACAAAATTTTTGTTTATTTTGTGTCGTACATTGTTTATAAATACAGTTTGTAAGTCCTTATACAAGAAAAGGTGTTGATGCGAAGCATCAACGGCGACGCAAACAACTGTAAATGTAAACATATTAAAGCAATATAAAGTATACTCGAACTCTGTATTTTCGACGCATCTCTATTACCGACGTATTTCGAATATTTCAACATGCAAATCAACACAGAATGGCATTGACATAGATTTCTAAAAAAAAATAGTTGATTTTATGGTAAATTTTTGGTTTAGAGGTAAGTTGTCTTTTACAAAGTCAAAGTTTATAAGTTGATATTGTAATGCATACGCATCACTGTGACAGATAAGTCGAACAAGTACAACGATAATACAGTGGTCCATGCTATCAAAGACATATTTGAAAAAAGCTATGGATATTATAAGAAAGTTTTTGTTAACTATAAATCTCCAGAAAAAAATATGTATAATGATAATTCCTGTGATCATAGAATTGTTTAAAACAACATAAAATGCAAAACCCGACAGCATTTAAGATAAGAAGAGAAGTTTCCAACATTTTTTTACAATTAACTACAAAACTAAAGCGTACATGCAGAAACATGTGCAGCAGCCTCACATTACACAAATCATTATTCAAGGTTTTTTTTTGTGTTGTTGGTTTTGTTGTTGTTGTTGTTGTTGTTTTGGACCATAGTATGATGTTTTTTTCTTCCTCGGTATCTTAATTTTTATTTTCAAAAATGTTTGTATGAAAGCATTTTTGTATTTGGATTATTTATACACAGAACACTGTTTATTATTTCCTAAACTTAACATACTTTACACATTAATGGTGAAATAGATGAAGAAAACCCGAGAGAAAAAGAAAAAAAGAACGATCTGGTATGTCCTTAATCCCGATGGAGCTAATGTTGTCAGAAAGCAATGTCATGAAGTAACTTGTATGTGACGTTATTATGTGCTAGTGGGGTTTATAATTACACCACATTGAACTGACGTTAAGAATACAACTTAACAAAAAATTGCTGTCAAGTTTAAAATATGATAATTAGATATAGTGTCAGTTGGCTATCTATAAGTAGTTTGTGATCGTTGTAGATAGATCTCTGCAAAAACAACTCAAATGGCTAAATAAATATCAACGTGTTTCTCTCTGTCTGCCCCTCTCTCTCTCTCTCTCTCTCTCTCTCTCTCTCTCTCTCTCTCTCTCTCTCTCTCTCTCTCTCTCTCTCTCTCTCACTAATTGTTTCTTTTATATTTACTATTTTATATATTTATTAAAGATGTGGGAGCGGGTATTTTTTTTTGCATATTCATTGGAGTGACAGTCACTGCACCACTGCAGTTTTGCTGATGTTAGTGTTAACTAACTGACTGGTCCAGACGGTAAAATGCATATCCAAGCTGCGGTCTTGCTGAGGATTTGTATAGATTGTCTCTACTTTTGCATGTACAAAATCAACAATAGTAATCCTCGTTATTATAGCATCAAGTTGCTAATTAGGTTTAATAAATAATGTGGTGCATGCAATGCATAAGGATTTTCCTGTTTCCTGGTTCAGAATGTTGAACTCATGTATAACTTTAAGCGTTCTTTTACGTTTATTTCCACGCTGCGATTGCCAGTGACGACATGGTAGACGTTTGAGGGGAACATTGATTTCACCAGTCTTAAGGTAGAGCAAATGTTATGGTGCATCTCTAATTGAAGAGTATCAAAATTAGTGTTAAAATGCTTCCAAACTGAGGGACTTAGGTTTCGAATCCCGTATGGGCACACATGTTCAACTTTCTGTCTTCCTACTCCTTTATTTTGACACTTATTAATGCATCAACCTACCAGATTAAGAAAGAAACATGTAGAGTCTATGGTTTTTAAAATTTATTTTGTAAATGAATTTTATTTGTATTATTTGTTCTAAATTGGATAACTCGTTACCTAGTAAACTCAAAGTCTAAAAAAGCAAAATCATGTAGTGGAGTTATTTTATAGTTTGCAGCATCAACCAAATACCGTATAAAACACTCTGGGCAACTCTGAAATAAATCGTTTGGCTATCAAGAGCTCGGTGACTTTTTGATGTAGAACAGTAAGCAGATGGGCAAAATCAGTCTTAAACGCGTTGGGTTTGTAAACAATATATCTCATATTTGGGATAGTTTGAGTCAAACTAATCAAGTAACCTGTTTGGTTGGTTTGTCAACTGCTAAAATTTCTTTTCCAATGATAATCAATAGTAATAAAGAGGAGTTAGTATCATATTTGGAGTTTTCTTATTTCTAAAGAAGAGACACCTTAAATATCAATTTTAGAAGTCAAAATGTCCTAAAATTAAAAAATGAATTCAAAATTTTCTTACAATTTGGCATTCACGTCAATATTTAAGTAAACAACACATCAACTGTGCAGATTTTCAATTTCTGTGTATTTTCTATTACACATGCTTAAGCTTAAAATAGCACAGAGCTTCCATTTTTCACAATCGCAACATTTATTTTTCTAATGTTGTCCTTGACAGAATTTAAGATACGATTCAGTTAACAAGAGCAAAACGTTTAATTAGCTTTCTTTTTACAATATACTAGGTTACTAACAAAATATATCGTATATCTATTTATCGAAAAAATACGAAACTCGTATGCCTTAAAGTTAAAGTTATGTAGTACAATCGTCAACGATATTCAACTCATTTACGACCGTGTCAGTTTTAAAGCGGCTTGGCCAAATTTTATTGTTTTTGTTATGTGTTGTTAAAAGATAATAGTCAACCTCAAACTGTGCGTTGAATGTCACACCTTGTACATGGCGGCTGCACATATTTAATAGAGAAGTTCCAATTTCTTCATTTAAATTGTTTTCTCGAACATAGAATGGGCCAAAGTTATTGCCGGTTGAAATGCAAAATCGATAGCAATCGACTAGGTCAAAAGTTGGTCAAATTTGCATGATCTTGTTAACCACAATGAAAGGTGCAATATAAAGTTTTACATATCGCCACAAGACTATGTGTGGTCATGCCATTCTTTAAACAAAAATGCTGTCATGAAGTTGCGAGAACCAAAAGCGTTGCAACGCTTTTCGACTTTTCATAAGCCGTCTCAACCTAGTATATCTCAGAAATTCGCGTGCGGTAATATACGTCGTATATATATATATATATATATATATATATATATATATATATATATATATATATATATATATATATATATATATATATATATATATATATATATATATATCGCTGTAAATACTGGATGTACATAATATAGAGTAAGGGACCCTAACTTCGACCTAAGCAGTCAACAGACAAAATCTAATTAGTATTTTTTTAACCCTACATGTATGTGTTTTTACAACTCTTCTCTTTTACCTGGTTGGTGGGTTGGGTGGGTAGGTGGGGGGGGGGGGGGTAGGGGGTGATGCATCCCTCACATCTGGATCCCTGATGCTATATGAAAAATAGCAAGCCAGAGTTGGTAAGAATTTAAGAATTTTACCGACGCCCTTTTTTCAGTGAGGTTATACTTACATATAACCTATTTAATGGCGTTTTTCTATTTTTGTGTGTTTTTGTTGTTGTTGTTGTTGTTGTTGTTTTGTAATCTGATATTGATACTTACATCGAAAACAGTCAAAATGCAAAAGGAGCTAATTAAAAATGTTTCACCAAACAAAAGGTGGGGTCGGTTTTGATCAACTGCGACAGCCTCTTTATATTCTTTGCACAACTCTGATATTATAAGGAACAGCATATACATACTATAGTAGATAATCTGTAAGCACTCATACAAATTATCCATTTGTTCTAGTGTTATACCGCTTATTCAATGTTACACATCGGTGGTACATGGGATACAATTCTATCTGAATATCTAATGTTTCAATGAATATGTTGCGACTGATAGTGTTGATTGTCTTCCACCCTGTGACGATTGTTTTGGGAATAACAACGAACATTATTAGGGATATAGGACTGATATACTTAGTGGAACGTAGGCTCTCAAGTAGTCAGTGCGCGGAGTAATCGTGTTTAACATTGCCTGTTTCCAATGGAGATTTCGTAAAGCGGTTTAAAGGTAAGACTGTTGTATATGATATATAAGGACCAATTATTATTTTTATAAACGTAACGCGTTCACTTAGACAAAATAGGAAAATAGCAAGAAGGGCATCCGGCGTTTTGACAGTATGAACAACTTGTAACAGTATTACAAACTTAGTTAAGATATATGTGTTTCGGGGTGGGGTGGGTGGGTATAGGGGTTGGTTGTTGTTTTGTTTTGGAAATACATGTACATTGCAGCAATCAATTATAATCATTATAGCGACGTCCAGCTATTGGAGAAAAGACCCCAGACAAATGATTAGCTAAAACCACTGGCAGCTGAAATACCTTCTCACATTAAGACCTCCATCCCGAACTGGACTCGAACCCACGCGGTGAGAGGCTAAACAGTTACAAATCGGCGGCTCTACCACTACGCCACGGGTATATCCACGCCTTTTATCTTTGGTATTTGGCGAGTTATATCATGGGTTGCTCTTATCCTAATATCTAGTTCACGACGGTCACTTGTAAATTACGATTTTTTTTTCTTCGCAAAAATGCCTGGTACCATTATTGTATGGAAGGGGATATCCGCCAATATTCAATTTTTAATTTGTAAATTGCAACACTGCATGTGCTTAAATTTGTTATTTGATTACGCAAACATGTTCGTTTTTACAAGAAGGCCTATCTAATTCACATTTCCCGCATACAAACTGGAAGTTTCAAACCTTAAGTCACAATTCCCAAGTCATACATTGTATGTTCGCTTAGAATTTACAAATTACAAATCTCAAGTCACAATTCTCAAGTCACAAATTAATCATGTACAAGTTAAGACTTGACGACATCCAGACGCTAGGTGGCGATACTGCATAAATATAGATGTCACTGAGTTAAACATAGAACGGAAATATAAATGCCTCTCTTCATAGGAGATCAATTAGAAATAGCCAAATTGAAAGCGTTAGCCTTAGCCTAAATAAATTATTAATTTATGTATTCAAATTCTGCAAATAATTTTAGTATACAAGATTTCTGTTTTCTCCAAAATACATTCAGTTAACTCTCGTTATCTCAAAATCGGTTATCTCAAATTTCCGGTTATGTCAAACTGTTTTCTACGGTTCCGTTTTTTCCCTATAGTTTCTATATATAAAAAGTTCGACTCCGCTTAACTCAATTTCGGATGTGTCAAATTATCGGATATATCAAACTAAATTCTTTGTCCCCACACGTATAAATCTGTTGAAATCAGTTGGTCTCAAACTTCAAATTGCTTTAAGATGCAAAACGGCAACAACAGTGATTTTCACACCTACCGTGAAACTCGCGAAGATTTGGGCGCGAGTTTTATCGCCAATTATCGGCAATCAGGATGTCACGTAATTTAGAGAAGAGGTTAATCGATGATTATTTAATTAGCTGATTTAATGAACAACAATTTCGTTAATAATTTAACGCTGATTAAAGTGTTTCAGTTTGTACTTTTTGTTGTATTAAGCCATGCGCTTACGACGATGCAACAACCTACAATAAAAAGAAAAATATTAAATTACATTGTAAAAAATCTAATAACACTTTAAACATGCAAAACCACACAAACTTGCAGAAACTTAGTTTACAGTGGCAATTATAACAAGGAATTTCAGTCATTACCAGTCATCGTGTAGCAGGTAAGATTTTTAAGATTTACACAAACTATCCTTAAATTCGGATAATTCAAACTTCGGATATCTCAAACTATTTTCTACGGTCCCTTGAAATTTGAAATAACGAGAGTTGACTGTAGTTATTATCGGGCGTTTCCAGAAGAAAATGTTATCTCATTCGCATTCGGATTTGTTTACAATGCATTAGAATTGAACTACAACAACAGGGTGTAGGTAATGTCGCCCCAGAGTCAGGGGCCCATGTAGCCCAGTTGCTAGAGCACCTGTCTATGAAGCAGGAGGTCGCTCTATGTGATGAGATTTTTCCAGCTTACTTCAGTGGCACCAGGTGTTCTTCATAGAATTCTGTGAAGTGGGAACATGCTAGTTACTGATGGTTCAGTCCACTTGATGCTTGGCTAAAAGTAAGGATGATTAAAAGCTATGTTCCCACGTAGTTCAGGTGGTAGAGCACCTGATTACGGAGGAGGCTGTGGGTTCGAACTCCATCGTGTGTACCGAGACTGGTTAAATCAGGATGTATGCAGTCAAATGAAAGAGGATGAGACCATAAATGATGCGACGTGGGATAGGGGCGGCCAGAGCTGTGACATAAAACCATACGAACATATGATTTGATTTTGTAGTTTGAGGGAAAAGTAGACACTTGTAAATATGGACCGACATTTATTGGTGCATATCTACAGTACATATCATGTTGGATTATAAATACCGTGCGTTTTATACCCTCGAAGGCGGGCATTTAGTAGTCGAACCGTCTGTCCGTCTGTCAGTATATCTGTTTATCCGATATTTATATCCGCTTAATAACTCATTTCTGCATGGATTTTAAAATAACTTTGCAAAAATGTCAAACTCATGAAGACGACATGTCGGTTACTTGAAGGTTAAGGACACACTTAAAGGTCATAAGTGGTAAACCCTGGTAGTACACTGGTGGTCGTGTCCGCTCAGTAACTCTGTTATTCTTTAGGGATTTTGAAATAACCTGGCAGAAATGTCAAACACATGAAGACGACGTGTCGCGCCCAAGACATAGGCCGGCTACTCGTAGGTCAAGGTCACACTTACTGGTCAAAGTCATAATCTCTAGAATTGCACTTGTTATCGTTTCCGCTCAGCAACTCTGTCATTTCTTGAGGGATTTTGAAATAAATTGGCAGATATGTGAAACACATAAAGTCGACGTGTCGCGCAAGAACCAGCTTATTCAGACGATGTGACCCAGTTTCGCAGAACGTCTACCCATCCTGATAGTGCATTGGTGTTCGGGCCTACTTTTTTTACTTGGACACATTAGAGGCACTAAGACAGTGGGTCCATTTATAAAATTTAGTATTGTAATATTTAACATCTGATATGTTACTGTAAATGTAAAAAATGTTGTATTTTTGTGTCGACTGCAATAGCAGGTAAACACATAGGGATCATATTGTCCGTCAGCGGCAGTGGCAGCGGCGGCGTCGCGTCCGGTAGTCCCCCAATTTTAACACGAATCTAAATGTTACCTATAACTTTAAAAGTAATTGTCCTATTCTGTTCAAACTTGGAATATATCATCTGCACGAACAATGCCATCAGTGACAACAAGAATGATAACTCCTGTTTTTCTATTTTTAGTTATGGCCCTTTCAGATTCAACAGCAGCTCATGCAGAAAGTAACACATTTTAAAGACTTAAATAACCAATCAAAGTCATTGTTTCCTGAAAAGTTTTCCAAATTGCTGTTCTTTGGTGGCCAAGATCTGTGTGAACAGTGAAGCATAAATCGATATTCGTGGAAAAGACCTGCTAAGAAGAAACAGGCGTTTTTTATCTGTCTTTATCTGAGCCATGCTGCAGATATTTTGTGATTACTCTATGTAGTCATCCGGGTAATTATCTATTTTTAGCAGAGACCACTATCGTGATTTTTATCGAGTTGAATAGAATGAACGTTTGAAGTGATTTTTTTTCAATTAGTACTGTTTAACAATACAGTTTGTGTCCAAAATCGTCTATATTAAGACTAAGGTATGGGTCTATGCAATGTTATGCCCCTATTCACCAATATTAATGTTAAATGTGTTACATATTTTTCATACAGACAAACTGTCGGATACCACATTTAATAAGCAATTGTTTATAACAAAATCTATTTGTTAATTGTATTTACTTTATCAGGCTTATCATTTATATAATCGGGATGCAATAAGCAAGACATAAGCTGGGACTTTAAAATGAAAGCGATGCTGTGGTATTCTCTGCTTAAGAAAAGTAATCGCATTTTGAATCACTTAGAAATAGTGTAGATAAGTTGACGTATATTATTTTGTGTAACATAATCGGCCATTCTCGAAATAACTCGGCGTTCAATGTTGTAAACGTAAGCAGACGGTTAAGGGTCACAGTAGTGTAAGTGATGATGCGGATGATAATGATGATGATGATGATGATGATGATGATGCTACTGCTGATGATGAATATGATGATGATGAGGTTGTTGATGATGATGATTGTTGTGATGATGACGATTATGATGAAAGAATGGAGTTGATGATGTTGATGGTGATGGTGATAGTCATAATACTGAGGGATGGGGTGGGATTAGCCGGCATTTTTGCCGATACTGTGCAGCGACATTTCTATCATTATAGCACAGAGCACTTATCAGGTGCCCGGGGACTGAACCTGGCCTGTCCATTATACTGACATTATACTGATAGCCCCGAGCGTTAGGAGGGAAGCCACTACTACCAACTTTAAAGTCTTTGGTTTGACCCGGCTGGAGTTTGAATCCACGACCTCACGATCCGCAAGCCTACGCTCTACCACCTGAGCTATTGCGGCCGGTCATAATACTGATGATGATGATGATGCTGATTATGATGGTAGTGGTGGTGGTGGTGGTGGTGGTGATGATGATGATGATGATGATGATGATGATGATGATGATGATGATGATGACGATGATTATTATTATGATTCCTTTCTCATTTTGTACTTTCAGCAATTATCAGGAATGGGTGGTGGGTCCTCCAAACCACCTTTACGAACTCTGCCTGCTGATACCCCACAGATCGGTGAGGATGGTGATGTGGAAGATGAGATCAGAGGAGTGGACGAGGTAATACACGGCTGCCGACAAGACAGTTTCTCGCTTAAAGTCATGTTATATAAAACATCATGTACTTTACAATATTATCAGAAAGGCAATAATATCTAGCACAGAAAAAGGATAGCCGTATGTAGGTATGTTTAACCTACCGGTCGCTTATAACTTGTTTGCGTTTATTAAACAAATGTGAGAGATTTTTTGTTTGTCAAAATCGAATCTAGTGACAAGCTCTACCAACTCGATACAGTTTTTATTTATTTAAAAAGTTAATTATTTAAGCAAGACGCAGTTGGTCTAGTTTGGTTGTTTTGAGTTGTCTCCACAAAAGCGTTCCTTTACATGTGAACAAGTCTGTCAAAAAGCGCCATCTACTATACATATTTAAACAGCTCTTACACGGATATACACCAGGGGTCGTTCGTGGCATAGTGGTAGAGTTGCGAATTCGTAACTGCTTAGCCTCTGATCGCGTGGGTTAAAGTCCCGTTCGGGGCGAAGGACTTAATTTAGGAATGTCTTCCACCTGACCTTCGGTGCGCCGATTGTTTTATCCAAACACTCGTCTGTGGTCTTCATCCACCAAAATAGCTGGACGTCGCTAAAATGGTTTTAATTGGTTGCAGCGATGAATTTGAAAAGCAAACATAAGCAAACCATGGAAACACGTCAATAATCTCAAATAGTGCTCTATTTGGTAATATTCCTTCTTGTACATGCGAACATTAGCAATATTGGCGATAATTAATGCTTGTCGACATTAAACTATACAAACTTTCTAGCGACTCCATATTCTTAAATGTTTGCTGTTTCTCGTACCAAGGATGGTTCATAGTTGTCGTTGGTTGAAATGCAAAGATTATAGCGCCTTGGTCACAGTGTGTCCAGTTTACGTTAATGAATTGTTTGCTACTGTAAAGCAAGTGAAATAGAAATATGTGTACAGAAATTGAAAGCACAACTGATTGGTTGTATACCTTAATATTGGCGTGTGTGCCAAATTGTAAGAACATTCTACTTCCAGTTTTGAATTTATGGACAGTTTGTTTTCTAAAATAGGTATTTAAGGTATCTATTTTTTAAAATACGAAAGGTGTTTTGCTATTGAGTATCGCTTGGGAACAAACTATAGCATTAGACTAACCAACGAAACATGTTACTTGATTGGCATCCCACCTATGTAATTAACTGTTTACAAATTCAACATGTCAAAGACTGATTTTCCTTTTTTCCGCTTACTGTGCTTTATTAAAAGAAATTATCGAGCTTTGATAGCCTAATTTCGGAGTTGCCTAAAATATTCTATAAAGTTCTTTGGTTGTTTCTGCAAAATATTATGTAACTTTACCACATGGCTTTGCTTTTTAAGACTTTTGAATATACCAGATAATAAATCTGTAATCAAATTAAACACAAATCATACAATTAAATTTCATTCACAAAATAAAAATTAAAACCTTATCATGTTCCTTTTTTAATATGGTAGAGTGGTGCAGAAATTATTGTCAAAGTATAAAAGTAGGAATAAAAAAGTTGAATATGCCTGCTCATACCGGGATTTGAACCCTCAACTCCCGGTTTTGAAGCATTTTAACCCTAATTTTGATACTCTTTAATCGGAAGAGCAGTTGCTGTACGCTAAACAGCAAAACTGTTGTGTTCAACCAAATTTAATAAAGACATAAAATATAACAACTGGTTACTACCTTTATGGGAACATGCTTTGCTTTAAAATATTGTGGTGTTTATGTTGAGAGAATCAAATGTGTCGCAACGCTTCTCAACTTCTATTTCAACTATTTTTAACTAAAAAAGAAACTTGTTATTTCCAAATTGCGCATGCGAAAAGATACGTTATGTCCAAACGTCCACAATAGAAAATACACTGATTGGGTTGATAGAGATGTAATTATTTACACACGTATAAAGTGTGGATAATGTGGTATATGTAATGTTTCTAGACAAAAATGGTGACCACTGCGGTTTTTAAACAGGCCACGAGTCTTTAGAGCAAATCGTTAATTTCGCATTTCTGATATTTCACATTTTAATTTTCTGTTTTATAAGTCAACGAGTGATAATTAACGCGTGTGCATGTGCATGTATATATCTGGTGGCTGGATAAGAGATTTATATTCTAGTTTATATGTCATTTCATTTCCGGGCTTCAGTTAAGAATAGATGGGGCGTATGGAGCTTATAAAATAAGTCCACTTTGACCTAATGTGGTATCATATAGCTTGGACAAAACAATTCAATTTTTCTCAAATAACAAAATAAGTCATTGTCAAATAGGTGTTCCTGCAAAATGTTGTCCAAAGATGCCCTAGGTCTGCGTGGACAATTAAGAATAAATCCTTTACTCGTCTTTGTTAACAGGTATTTCCTATCTTAGCTACGCTGCAGAGATAAATATTTTAAACTAAGAAAACCACGTGACCACTTACCTTGAGTTCACGTTATATTGTCCTCCCGGTAATCCGCTCTGACGTCGATATCTATGTTCACCAGAGACAACTATCGCACATTTTATAGAGTTGGAAAGAATGAACATTCAGAGTGCTTTCTTTTCTTTATTAGTACTGTCTAGCAATATAGTTACTGTTCAAAATCATCTTTATTTAGACTTAAGTATGCTTTAATGCAGAATTATGTCCCTAAAGCTGTCGATAGATATTGTATTTAATAATAGTAAACTATCGGACACCACCTGGTACCACCTTAAATGGGAATCGAGAAGGGATAATTATCGAGTGTTGTTGAAATTTCGCAGGTATAGCATGTGGCTTGTAATGTGGTCTGGACAGGATTCCGTAGTTTCGCTGGATAGTGTTGAATTAGTGTGATTAAAGGGCGTTCATTGTCCTGTTAGCTAAACGGAGTCCAAGCGAAATAACCTCACTCGCAAAACTATTTATGTGTATAAGCTTTTGCAATTGTTTATCTGCAGCTTGGAATTGCCCCAATTGAAGAGAGCTATCCGGTCCCCAGTCCAAGAAGACAAGTCACCGACACAACAGTATCGGACAAAGCGATTCCAGATTCTAACCATGTCTTGCCTATCCTACCTTCATCACCAAGCACTGAACACCAACTACCTTTTCAAAGCTTTGATACACCCCAACTTCCACCCCCAGTACCTGTCGGCACAACGCTGCAAAAACATTTCAAGAAACCAAAGGACACGTCGGACGTTACGAAAGGCGTTACACCATTTGCATATTACAGACCGCCCATTTCGCCAATTCCCGAACTTCCCGAAGAATCACAGCAGTTAGCAATAAATTCGGAGAAAAACGTTCATCACCTGATTGATAATGAATTAAAAGTAGATCTGAACTCCAGCCATTCAGAAATGGTGTCCGAGATGTCACCAGTGTCAAATGAACGGTCAAAACGAAATCAGTTACTAAGACAACGAGAGCGGAGAGAAATTCTGCAGTCTGGGATCTCCGCGCCATCTTTGTCAACAAGTCCCTCATGGAAAGGTCAGCTGACATCCGCGCTGTTGTCGGTCAGGTCTTCAAATGCTTCTAACTCTATTCAAGGGCCCAAAATGAAGGAACGAATGGTTTCGATTGACAACGAAGACATCGCTGCATTTGAAGCCGCTGAGAAGGTATATATAATTCATTTCAAGATACGATTTACATTTATAACAGTTTGTTATTCATAAACCTTGCACACAGACCAGTGTTTATTAATTGCACACAAGAAGAACTCCGATAGTTAACCCTATTGTATTACATTGTATTGACACAAATCATACACAGTTAAAGTGCTTTAATGTTAATAACATGAAGAAACACTTTAGGACTGTGTCCGATTCTAAAATTGCTTGCTTCCCTAAAGAGATATGTATTCTAATATGCTATACAATTTTAAACTGATTATAATGCTTACATAATTTCAATTATAATTTATATTATTTTAATCTTATAGATTTTTCTATTTCTACTCACGTAATTTAATATTAAGCATTTTTGTTAAACTTCATCGTATTCGGTGACATATGACCTATCAAATGTCGATGTGCCGTAAAAAACCCCAAAACAAAATACAAGAATAACAATGTTTTATGTTAGCCAATTGTTTAGCGTAATTGCATTTCAGTTTAGCAAATGATCAATGATATATTACAAAACTGTTTCCAAAAAAATAACGTGTTTTCCTTCTTTTGGTTTCCTATTTAAAACCAGGAAAACAAAAATATTAGAAAGTAACTATGACGACAAGAACATAAACTTTCTTATTTTTGCATAGATTTAAGCTAAAATTTCATTTCAATACTTATAAAGATATGTTATGTAAAAAGGAAAATGAAAGTGTGTGTTGATGATTGTTTACCTAGGTATGACAAGAACGGCATAAAAATCAACATACACTCCAACGAGCACAAGCATAAAACAGAGCAATCCGAATAAAAGGATCTACTTGTATTTTTGGATTATTCAAGGGAGACTATCCACTAATGACTAATTATATAAAGACTCGTTGTCAGATTATCGTGTTAAGCTGTATTTCGTTAATGAAACTCGGACTTCAGTATATGGTTCTAGTATATATACTGACTTGCCCTGTGTTAATTTTTATTCTTTAAGACTGGTTTCAGATATAAAGCAACAGTTTTAACTTTCACACTTTAAGGAAAAGAGCCACCGTGCTGAAACGTTCGCCTCTATCGTAAAGGACCTAACAAAGAACCTCAGTTCCGATCGTCAGAAGGTCAGGGCCATTCTTGCTTGGATCAGCAAACAGAGGATCGGACAGCTGACCTTTGCACCCGAGCCCTTGCCTCCCGACTCACCCAACGGCTATATGCAGCTAATGCAGGAGGGAAAGGGGACATTTCCGGTCTTTTTCGCGCTTCTCTGCAGGTTCTTACACCATTTTATGTACACTTATCAAAATAAATGCAAAATCTAAGTTATTTGCTTACAAATAAGTTTAAGACATTTTGTTGGAGAGTCAGCAGCAAATAGCGCATTTCATTAAAAGGCTAGGCGCTATTTTGCTTAATTGACGATAGCAACTGTCTATGTTTACTAATGATTAAATGATATATGATACAAAACTGATACAAGGGGTTTTGTATCCTTGTATACAATAAAAATCTCATTGGATTTCAGTTCTCGGACTTTGGTACACTGTTTTGCTCAGTTTAATACATTAAAATTCTATCAAGAAAGTATGTGTCATAAGAAAATCATAAGAAGTATTTATACAATATAACAATTTGCCAATAGACAGAAAAATCAATTATGTGGGCATCATCACATGGAAACAAACATAATCTTTGGAATTATTATACAGGAAGTTACACGTGTAAGTTTGGTAATTGTTGCAGGGCTGCCGACATAAAATGTGCCATAATCAATGGTATCTCCAAGGGCACCCACTACGTGGTGGGATCCAAGGTCACAGACGGACTTGCCAACTCATGGAATGCAGTTTTCGTGGACGGCGCCTGGCAACTCGTGAGTATTCCTAATTCTATCAGCAACATTTGGGGGCTGAAAAAGTATTGATGTGTTATATTTACCACTCCACAGAAAGCATGCGCTTAGAGATTCTGTTTCTGCCACCGCAAGATTATCCTTATTGACCCGGAAGCCAGACAATTGGTCCCATGGACATTTGATTCCATGCCATTTTTGACAGGGTGGACAATTGGTCTCATCTAGTTTTGCCAGACTGGACAATTGGTCCCTTCCCATTTTTGCCAGACTGGACAATTGGTCCCTTCCCATTTTTGCCAGACTGGACAATTGGTCCCTTCCCATTTTTGCCAGACTGGACAATTGGTCCCTTCCCATTTTTGCCAGACTGGACAATTGGTCCCTTCCCATTTTTGCCAGACTGGACAATTGGTCCCTTCCCATTTTTTGACAGGTTGGACATTTGGTCCCATCTCATTTCATCCCATCTCAATTTGTAAGGGGTGGACATTTGGATCCATGTGTATATTACCCCATCTGTGGCCAGATGCTTCAGAACAGACTGAAGACGTTGTGTAACCAACTTTTCCGAGGGGAGAAGACTTGCTCTTAATTGATTCTTATTTCTCTCAACAAACAATAACATTTTAGTAGTTATCTTGATAAGTTTGACTGTAACATTTAATTAAGATGAATAAACAATAAATTAGTATATAAGTATATAAATCGTGACTTTCTCTTATGCCCAGTATATGTGACTGAGTTTCTGGCTGCATTAGGCTTAAGTAATTCTTACTGATCGATTGGACTCTACATATTTTGTTGTTAATTACCATGTACTATGTTATTCTGTATTAGGTCCTCAAAAAGTGCTTAAAATTTTTGTACTTTTCATATTTGCCATATTGCATGCTGTAGTGCTTTGATATTTATTCTTTAATTTATGTTCATTTGTCATCAAATGTGCTATATTTTATGCTGTAAATACTGTGTCATTTATTCAATATAGTGTTTTTGATATCTTCTTTAATTTATGGTCATGTGCTATATTTCATGCTTTAAATAAAGTGATAATATTATTCTATTATTCACTTAATGAACCTGTCAAACTGAGATGGGACCAATCGTCCACCCCTGTCAAACATGGCATGGGACCAATTGTCCATGGGACCAATTGTCCTACATTCTATTGACCCACTTGTAAATTATAAAAATGCTGATTAATTTATATGGTGATAATGTTACTGATTTAATTCTTTGAAAGTAACAGTTATTCGGACTTACCGTTTCGTTATAGCCTGCTACTGTACTTATAGTAGCTGTCTAATTGCTGTCCCATTTGTATTTTAGTTATTGCCTTCTGCACTGATACACTCGGCACAGTTGTTGTTTTTTGTTCCTAGTAAAGTTATTAGTCAGGACCTCGCCAAAAATGCTGCGAAATCACTGCAAACGTACTACATTTTTCATGAGCGGCGCCAACGGGCCATTCTTAAGTGTTAGTTATTTGCATTGAACTTCATGCATTTGCAACATTAAAGAGGTGTGTCATGCATTTTATTGAAAAAGTACGGCTCAAAGTTGAAGGGGTGGCTAGCGTACTGTTCCCTGATTTTGGAGTCCACAATGTCAGCCTAACACCGAGCGAAAAAAAGGTCTGCAGTTTCCACAAAAAGGCATGGGAAGGTGGTTTATTACTTGATTAAACATGTTTTCCTCATTAGAACGATGGCCAAACCTCTTATACATTACAACACAGCTGAGTTTAATCTTTAATTAAATAAGGAATTCAAATTGTATAATAGACATGACGTCATGAGCGGGTCATAGTTCATGCAATTAATGTTTCACGCGACACATTAAGTTTTTTGCTTTACTCTTATTCATTTCTTCGAATTAGCAGTCTAAACGTTTATCTGAAAACTTCCTAATTAATTTAACCTTACAATGGACGGTTGCTAAACGTTTACCAATCAAGAATTATAACAACCAAAAAAACGGATCATTCCAACAATGTAACCATAAAGTACAAGGTGGACGGTTTTATCTTATAATGTTACAAGAAGATTCGATGTTTAATACTGATAGCTTACAATAATGTTCTCTTGCCTTCTAGAATCATGTTCTTATCTTAAATGTATCTTCTATCATCTGACAGTGTAGCCCTTTTCTTGTACATTTTTATTAAGCTAACTCATAATAATAGACATAAATGTGACCTCTAAATAAGTTTTTTGCTTTCCTACTTGTATTGCCATGTATTTTTGTTGCTTTCATGAGAAAAGGCGAAACTGCGTTTTGGAACGTGTTGTTTAACACATGTTCTGATTTTCTTGTTAATTGTGCTGATTATTCTAGATATGATGTTGGCAGTAAAATATATATTTAAACTCAATAATATAAGTGATTAAAAAGGCATACATACTGCAGTGAACGCTTGTCACTTTTTGTAAAACAGATTTTTACTGCACATGTTTTATTTCTGTGTCTTTGGCAGGTCCACACGCTGTGGGTGTGCAAAGCGCTACTAGGTCGCCGGGAAATTGGTTGGAAGACCATCGAGTCCGACTCCGTAAAACAAGCAGCAGACTCGAGAGAACACAACGGCAAAGAAGTCTCCGCATACAACGATTATTTTATTTTCACAAAACCGGAAGAATTTATATACAGAAATTTCCCTGACGACGAAAATTGGCAATTGCTTGATGAGCCTATCACCTTGGACCATTTCTTGTCATGTTCCTATTTACGCCCTAGTTTCTTTCAGACCGGGTTTAGACTTGTGAGCGAGGATAAGTGTTCATTTGTTTCTGAGAATGGGGACCCTTGTACCATTGTCATAGGCTTTAGTAGCCTCTCGCCAGATGACATAATCTTCAGATATGAACTTCGTCGTAAAAATGACAAAAACAGGGACACATCTAACAAAGGCGGAGGTAAAATAGATCCTATTCAGAACAGACATGTTCTGATGGTGAAACGTCAAGACAATGTGATGTTTGAAGTTAGATTTTTGCTTAAAGGGACTTTCATTCTAAGGGTGTATGGAGGAGAAATTTCAAGAGTAAGGGATAACCCTCCGTGGATCATGGATGTGGCGTTTCAGTGCAATAAAATCTCAGAGAAAACGAAACCTTTGCCATTTGATCCTGGCGTTATTGGTTGGGGTCCTAGTTTTCTGTCAGAAATCAAAGGTCTGCATGTTCCCACACATAGAGACAGTTCAATCACAGTGATCGCAGATGATAATCTGTGCATTCGGTTTATTCTACTCGAACGCTTAGAAATATATGCACATTTTGTACAAGAGACATTTGAAAATGACACCTTGAATCGGTTCATTCGTTTTGACGTAGTAGAATTAGAAGAATTGTTTGAATTAAGAATCAATGTATTAATACCCCACCTGGAGATGAAACGCGTTTATCAGGAGGCGCCAGCTCTGAAAGTGGATGTGAAAGATAACAGTGGAGACTTTAGTAACGCGTGTAATTACTTAATCCATCTGACGAAGGACAAAGTGCTGGAGGTAGGAATTAGTTGATGCTCCTGTGGGGTGTATGTGTAACGAAACTAAGCTAAGATTATGCTCCTGTGGGGTGTATGTGTAACGAAACTAAACTAAGATTATGCTCCTGTGGGGTGTATGTGTAACGAAACTAAGCTAAGATTATGCTCCTGTGGGGTGTATGTGTAACGAAAGTAAGCAAAGTTTATGCTCCTGTGGGGTGTATGTGTAACCAAACTAAGCTAAGTTTATGCTCCTAGGGGGTGTATGTGTAACGAAACTAAGCTAAGTTTATGCTCCTGTGGGGTGTATGTGTAACGAAACTAAGCTAAGATTATGCTTCTGTGGGGTATATGTGTAACGAAACTAAGCTAAGATTATGCTCCTGTGGGGTGTATTTGTAACGAAACTAAGCTAAGATTATGCTCCTATGGGGTATATATGTGTAACGAAACTAAGCTAAGATTATGCTCCTGTGGGGTGTATGTGTAACGAAAGTAAGCAAAGTTTATGCTCCTGTGGGGTGTATGTGTAACCAAACTAAGCTAAGATTATGCTCCTATGGGGTGTATGTGTAACCAAACTAAGCTAAGTTTATGCTCCTAGGGGGTGTATGTGTAACGAAACTAAGCTAAGATTATGCTCCTGTGGGGTGTATGTGTAACGAAACTAAGCTAAGATTATGCTCCTGTGGGGTATATGTGTAACGAAACTAAGCTAAGATTATGCTCCTGTGGGGTGTATTTGTAACGAAACTAAGCTAAGATTATGCTCCTATAGGGTATATGTGTAACGAAACTAAGCTAAGATTATGCTCCTGTGGGGTGTATGTGTAACGAAACTAAGCTAAGATTATGCTCCTGTGGGGTGTATGTGTAACGAAACTAAGCTAAGATTATGCTCCTGTGGGTGTATGTGTAACGAAACTAAGCTAAGATTATGCTCCTGTGGGGTGTATGTGTAACGGAACTATGCTAAGATTATGCTCCTGTGGGGGGTATGTGTATCAAAACTAAGCTAAGATTATGCTCCTGTGGGGTGTATGTGTAACGAAACTAAGCTAAGATTATGCTCCTGTGGGATGTATGTGTAACGAAACTAAGCTAAGATTATGCTCCTGTGGGTGTATGTGTAACGAAACTAAGCTAAGATTATGCTCCTGTGGGGTGTATGTGTAACGGAACTATGCTAAGATTATGCTCCTGTGGGGTGTATGTGTAACAAAACTATGCTAAGATTATGCTCCTGTGGGGTGTATGTGTAACGAAAGTAAGCAAAGTTTATGCTCCTGTGGGGTGTATGTGTAACCAAACTAAGCTAAGATTATGCTCCTATGGGGTGTATGTGTAACCAAACTAAGCTAAGTTTATGCTCCTAGGGGGTGTATGTGTAACGAAACTAAGCTAAGATTATGCTCCTGTGGGGTGTATGTGTAACGAAACTAAGCTAAGATTATGCTCCTGTGGGGTATATGTGTAACGAAACTAAGCTAAGATTATGCTCCTGTGGGGTGTATTTGTAACGAAACTAAGCTAAGATTATGCTCCTATGGGGTATATGTGTAACGAAACTAAGCTAAGATTATGCTCCTGTGGGGTGTATGTGTAACGAAACTAAGCTAAGATTATGCTCCTGTGGGGTGTATGTGTAACGAAACTAAGCTAAGATTATGCTCCTGTGGGTGTATGTGTAACGAAACTAAGCTAAGATTATGCTCCTGTGGGGTGTATGTGTAACGGAACTATGCTAAGATTATGCTCCTGTGGGGTGTATGTGTAACAAAACTAAGCTAAGATTATGCTCCTGTGGGGTGTATGTGTAACGAAACTAAGCTAAGATTATGCTCCTGTGGGATGTATGTGTAACGAAACTAAGCTAAGATTATGCTCCTGTGGGTGTATGTGTAACGAAACTAAGCTAAGATTATGCTCCTGTGGGGTGTATGTGTAACGGAACTATGCTAAGATTATGCTCCTGTGGGGTGTATGTGTAACAAAACTAAGCTAAGATTATGCTCCTGTGGGGTGTATGTGTAACGAAACTAAGCTAAGATTATGCTCCTGTGGGTGTATGTGTAACGAAACTAAGCTAAGATTATGCTCCTGTGGGTGTATGTGTAACGAAACTAAGCTAAGATTATGCTCCTGTGGGGTGTATGTGTAACGAAACTAAGCTAAGATTATGCTCCTGTGGGTGTATGTGTAACGAAACTAAGCTAAGATTATGCTCCTGTGGGGTGTATGTGTAACGGAACTATGCTAAGATTATGCTCCTGTGGGGTGTATGTGTAACGAAACTAAGCTAAGATTATGCTCCTGTGGGGTGTATGTGTAACGAAACTAAGCTAAGATTATGCTCCTGTGGGGTGTATGTGTAACGAAACTAAGCTAAGCTTATGCTCCTGTGGGTGTATGTGTAACGAAACTAAGCTAAGATTATGCTCCTGTGGGGTGTATGTGTAACGAAACTAAGCTAAGATTATGCTCCTGTGGGTGTATGTGTAACGAAACTAAGCTAAGATTATGCTCCTGTGGGTGTATGTGTAACGAAACTAAGCTAAGATTATGCTCCTGTGGGTGTATGTGTAACGAAACTAAGCTAAGATTATGCTCCTGTGGGGTGTATGTGTAACGAAACTAAGCTAAGACTATGCTCCTGTGGGTGTATGTGTAACGAAACTAAGCTAAGATTATGCTCCTGTGGGGTGTATGTGTAACGAAACTAAGCTAAGACTATGCTCCTGTGGGTGTATGTGTAACGAAACTAAGCTAAGTTTATGCTCCTGTGGGGTGTATGTGTAACGAAACTAAGCTAAGTTTATGCTCCTGTGGGGTGTATGTGTAACGAAACTAAGCAAAGTTTATGCTCCTATGGGGTGTATGTGTAACGAAACTAAGCTAAGATTATGCTCCTATGGAGTGTATGTGTAACGAAACTAAGCTAAGATTATGCTCCTGTGAGTGTATGTGTAACGAAACTAAGCTAAGATTATGCTCCTGTGGGGTGTATGTGTAACGAAACTAAGCTAAGTTTATGCTCCTATGGGATGTATGTGTAACGAAACTAAGCTAAGTTTATGCTCCTGTGGGGTGTATGTGTAACGAAACTAAGCTAAGATTATGCTCCTAGTGGGATGTATGTGTAACGAAACTAAGCTATATTTATGCTCCTATGGGATGTATGTGTAACGAAACTAAGCTAAGTTTATGCTCCTGTGGGGTGTATGTGTAACGAAACTAAGCTATATTTATGCTCCTATGGGATGTATGTGTAACGAAACTAAGCTAAGTTTATGCTCCTATGGGATGTATGTGTAACGAAACTAAGCTAAGTTTATGCTCCTGTGGGATGTATGTGTAACGAAACTAAGCTAAGTTTATGCTCCTAGTGGGTTTATGTGTAACGAAACTAAGCTATATTTATGCTCCTATGGGATGTATGTGTAACGAAACTAAGCTAAGTTTATGCTCCTATGGGATGTATGTGTAACGAAACTAAGCTAAGTTTATGCTCCTGTGGGATGTATGTGTAACGAAACTAAGCTAAGTTTATGCTCCTAGTGGGTTTATGTGTAACGAAACTAAGCTATATTTATGCTCCTATGGGATGTATGTGTAACGAAACTAAGCTAAGTTTATGCTCCTGTGGGGTGTATGTGTAACGAAACTAAGCTAAGATTATGCTCCTGTGGGGTGTATGTGTAACAAAACTAAGCTAAGTTTATGCTCCTGTGGGGTGTATGTGTAACAAAACTAAGCTAAGATTATGCTCCTGTGGGGTATATGTGTAACGAAACTAAGCTAAGTTTATGCTCCTATGGGGTGTATGTGTAACGAAACTAAGCTATTTCCTATCACTTAAACGAAGACATTTCCTTAATTTTTAAAAAGAATTCTCAAAATTAAATGATTCAGAAATTGAAATTTAAGAAATTTTCATATTGTCTAAGGCAATATTTTAAGGTTTAGGAAAATCACTGAGTAAAGTCAGAAAAAAATGTTAAACTTATGAATTACGGCCCCTGGTTGTTGATGGTTGTTTTAAGCCACAACTATTTGTGTGCCCTTTGTTAGGCTACATGTTATATTTTTTGTTCTTGTATATTTTAATACTTTGATATATTCAACTTCAGTTGAATAAGACAATATGGCAGAGTCCAACGAGTACTGCAACATATATTATACTTTGAAAAGGCACAGGACAAAGTCGTTTTCAGACTAAAAACGACTTAACAATATACAATATATTATTAGATACATGACTGGAAGTCTGCTGTGTATTCTAACGCAGGGTCGGATCCAGAATATTTTGTGTGTGTGTGTGGGGGGGGGGAGGGTATATGAACCAACATCCATTCTATTTTATCGCTTAAAATACTGGATATATGTAGACAGTTAAGGACCCTTACTTCGACCTAAGCAGTTAACAGACAAAATTTACTTTAAAAGCTTAGTATTTTTTAATCTTACATGAATGTGTTTCACAACTCTACTCTTCTATCTGGTTGGTATGTATGTGTGTATGTGTGTGTGTGGGGGGGCACTTGAAGTGTCTGAAAATGGTCACTTGAGCTCAAATACTTGATCCAACTATTCACACGTTTAAAGCATTTAAAACAATCAACCAGTGTATGCTAGAAAACATCCTAATATGAGGAAATAATAAAATGGTAGACAAAACGAAGATAAAATGAAGATAAATGATGTAGATATACTTGCATTCCTAATCAGTACTTCTTAACGTCTTTGTACCATACATCTAATTTTTTAACTTATGAAAATGTTTACTAACTAAATCAATATCGTCGTGGTATTAATGACTTGAATATGTTTTTTACATTTAATGTACAGTTGACAATTAAAAATTAACATCACACAATAACCAAAGGTTAATGTCCATTGGTCGTTTTACTTTACCAAACGCTGCTTAATACGCACGAATATGGCAACTTAATAAACACGTACATGTATATTGCAAATGTTGACGAACCGGTTACCACTTGTTTTCAGGGCGTTTGTGATTCGATGTAGACTCCTACATTTTCAGAGCAGAGTCCATGGAACCATGTTGACTAAAAACTAATACGAATCCTATCTATATCTACACATGAAATGACTTTTGTTTGTTTATTGGGTTTATCGTCTCACCAACAGTATTTCAGTTATCTGGAGACGTGTCCACTTAAAGCAGACATATAGTACTGCCTTCAATATGTATAGCATGTTTGATCACCTGGTATGATACTACACCCTGTCACATTATCCTGATACGGGACAGCCAGTCGTGGAACTACCTTATATTTGCTTGAGCGTTAGCAAGGAAGCTATACCACTACCATTTTTACGAGTTTGGTAAGACGCGGTCGTGGTTCGAGCCCGGAGCCTACCGTACCTGGAGACGACGAACTACCTAGTGCACTACCAGGTCCGGTCACATATTTTGACGTTGGAAGTAGTGTTCGCATTATGGAACTACTTAAATAGCTGAAACTTCCAAAAGTGATCACATGAAAGTCTTGACTTCAAAATAATATCCTTGGAATTCGCTAGATGGTTGAATGATTGATAATAACTGTACCCACAATTTTTAGTCTTTCCACGTCCGCAAAGCTAGAGACAATCTACGCAAGGCGATGGATGAGGGTCCACTAACCATGCTGGAAGCGTGTGTGAACCAGTGTCTGGGGCAAGGAATCAGCACCACGGACCCGGAACTGACAGCAGCGAGTATCAAACTGGAGCTTCTGCAATGTAGACGAGGTGCGTTAAGTGTAGTAGACCGGTTGATGGTCTGCGACACTTTGGACTAAATATTGTTTTCGCAAATAACAATACAAGTCATTGCTGCCTGAAAAGGTCCTGCAAAATACTGTTCATTGATGTCGCAGATTTGAGAGAACAGTGAAACATAATTCCCTACCGGTCATTGCAAACAGCTATCACCTTCCTGAGACACAAGGAGAGCTATTTTTTAATTTTTAAACTTAGAACACTAGACAACTTACTGTTGAAATGAAGTTATATCGTCAGGGTAACGTCGATATCTAACTTTAGAAGAGATCAGTATCGTGTTTTCATAAATTTGGAAAGAAGTAATTTTACGATTGATTTTATCACAGTTTGAACTGTCTAATAGTATTGATGGTGTTCAAAATCGTCTGTACTTAAGTATGAGTTATGAAGAAATTATGCCTAAATTCCACCCAAACTGTGGGAAGATATAATGCGTTTGATAGAGGAATACTGCCGGATACCGATATTTAACAAAGGCACGTTCAGACAAGCATTTACGTAATAGTTTGTGTTACCGTCTTTCTGCATGGTCACACCGAAAGATTTATGTGTACATTTGTATACACGTATGAATATTAACATAGTTTCAGACCCTTCATGAGAACGTGGGTATAATATTGGCAAATATTAGTTTGCATACCATAATCAGCCATTGTATGGCCCCCCAACACTTACAATTTAAATTGCTAATTGATGTTTACGACAATTATGTTGTTTAACAGTACAAGTTCCACCATTTTGTTAATAATCACACAGATTTAAAGACGGCACTCTTGGTGAATCGAGTCGATGTGGCGGAGCATGCCTTGGAGCGAACCAAGATGGCTAAACTCCACATTATGTTAAAGAAAGACATGGTGCGAGTCAAGGCGCATCTAAATCATCTGCTGAGACTACAGACGGAAGGCGGTTGGCTCTCCGACGTGCCGGAGATTGACCGAGCGTCTTTGACAGAGCTTGGCCATCTGCGGAAGCCTCGATCCGAAGTACAGCTAACAGCAAAGGCTATGTACCTGCTACTTGGAATAAAGGAGCGAAATCTTACCGTGAGTAAGGGACACAGAACCCCACTTGAAAAAAAATACACACAACATTTTTAGTCGTATTTTTTCTTTACTCTAGTTCTTTAATTAAATGATTTCTTAGAGAAACGGGATGTTCTTTATGGAATATGTGTACACCATATATAGGGATGACAATATACTAAATGGTAATTTTCAGTTGTTTCATGTTTCATGTTGTTTTTCCGTTTATTCAAATTGAACAACACTAATGAGGACTTTGAATCCACAAATTTCGGGTTCGGGACATAATACATAAACTGGACATATGGGACGAACCTCCAATTGTAGAAGATTTTCTAAAAGATTATATAAAACTGATGTCGTTAACGCGAAACTGTCGACCACAGGCGCCATTTTGTACCATGGTGTTTACATATGGAACACGAAAGACAGCACAAAACTTAACTCTTAACAGTTCTAACGATAATTATCATCACTATAATTAGCTCTTCTATAAATTCCCTGCAGACGCATTGTTCATACAAATGTGGCTTGACATCGCGTGTAATAAGTACATCTTGTAGGTCAATGCAATTGATGAATATAATGATGGTATAGGATGTGATTTGCCGGCATTTTTGCCGTTACTGAGCAGCGACATTTGTATCATTATAGCACAGGGGCACTTATTAGATGTCCCAGGGACTGAACCCGACCGGTCCATTATACTGACACCCAATAGTCAGCCGTTATGCTGTACCCTTAGCCCCGAGCGTTAGGAGGGAATCCACTACTACCAACCTTGAAGCTTTTAGTTTAACCCGGGCGGGGTTTGAACCCACGACCTCCCGATTCGCAAGCCGGCGCTCTACCTGAGCTATTGCGGCCAGTTTATAATCCCGGATGTTCACATAAACATTAATTGAACAAAGCCCTAATATGCGTTGGACGAATCAAAAAATCGCGTTTTATGTGCTGAATAACCCTATGACATTGTTTCGTTCTTACAGACGTGGGGGAAACTGCAACAACTTCTAAATGATCAGGAAGGTACGCTTATAGAAATGGCAAGACTGGAAAAGTACATTGATACAGGTATAATGTTAGTTAACAAATGATAATAATACTTATAATAATAATAAAATAATGGTAATATGACCATATAGAATAGATCAAATCTATAATACTAATATTGCTGTTGTTGTTGTTGTTGTTGTTGATGATGATGATGATGATGATGATGATGATGATGATGATGATGATGATGATGATGATGTTTATTATTATTATCATCATCATCATCATCATCATCATCATCATCATCATCATCATCATTAATTGATCTGTCGCGAGTAATAATACAAGACGTCTCATAATTGTTGTATCTTTTAATTTATAATTTTTTCATATTAATATTTCTTATAAACGTAGCATTGATAGTATTAAAGAAAGTTAAACTTAAGTGAAACAAGAGTATACTTTGTCACGTACACTAAAGCAAGGATTTACTTATACCTGTATCTAAGCAGGTGAGACAGGCCTTCTTTCGATCGACTCCCGTGTTCGTGACCGTGTCCGCGGCATCTTACAGACCTTTTCGGAGTCCGAGGTCCGGAGGATCGACAACACGGCCGTCGCCTTTTATCGCTGGGTATTGATAAACAGATTGGGTTTGAAAGGTGGTATCCGACAGAATGGACCACATTTCTTTCTCTCAAAGATCGAAAGGAATTACTACTTCCAGGCGCGTTTCTACCATTACGCACTTTACGCACGAGTGTAACCTCCGTTCGAAAAATCGAAAATCTAAAATTACAAAAATTGGAAAAAACACTAAGAAAGTCGATGCCTAACTCGGGTTAGGAATTATATATTTTATTTCCGTAGTTTCTATGTTATTTAATCTTATTACCACACTAATCAAGTTAAAAAGGTTTAATATGATTAAACTTATACACATCAGGATTTTAGTCGTTCATATATTGCATTAAGTTCCTCGCGTGTCGCATTTTACCTGTTAATCATTAGAAAATAGATTGAAAAGTTTTACTACAAAGGTTATTTCCCTCGTAATTGTGCGTAACTTCAAAAACATCCCAGATACGCGCCTAACTACTTCAGTAATAAATCTTCTAAGTGCAGCATTTTTGATGTCATACTTCTTAATTAAATGTGAAGCATAACACTTTATTCGTCACTACAAAAGTGTACCTCCAATCTGAGCCACGCTGCATAGTTAGCTATTTGTAAATTTAAAAAACCAAGTGACCACTGAATTTTGCAATATATTTGCATGAATGTTACATGATTACATTATATCATCATCTGGGTAATCAGCTCTGACTTTGATATCTATTTTTAGCAGACACCCTAATCGTACTTATTTTTAGATTTGGAAAAAATACATTTAGAGCAATTTTATTTCACGATTTGTATTGTATAACAACTGATGTGGTGTCAGAATTGTCTTTATTTAGACGAAAGTATGAATGAATAAAGATACTGTGCCAAAATAAAATAAAAACACGGGTAAGATGCTATACTTGGATTTGATATAATCAAACAGTCGGATACAACCTTGGACGATGGTCACCGACAGTTTGCCGATATCAAATTCAATCTAACAATACCTTGCAACTGCTTTGGGGTATTAGGGCATAATTTTTGCAAAAATATTATACTTTAGTATACGTAAAGACGGTATTGAACACTGCCTATATTGTAAGGCAGAACAAATCGCAATAAAATCACTGTAAAAAGTTCATTCATTCCAAATCTATAAATAAGCACAGTAGTGCTTCTGCCTTATGTAGGTATCGACGTTAAAGCGAATTACCCGGATGACGATATAACGTAATCTCTTAAGTAAGTTGTCACGTGGTCTTAGTTAAAAATAGTTATCTCTGCAGTGTGGCTCTGAAAGAAAATACCCGTTTGCAATGGGAAGGGGGATTTGTTTCACTGATCACAATAATCTAGGGCATCAATGAGCAGCACTTTGCAGATCGTTTCGGGTAGCAATGACTTATTTGGTTATTTGAGCAAAACTATTTTGGTCCAAACTGTCGGATGCCACCTTTAAGTTACCTCTACACTCAGTGTTCTCAATACTGATGCTGAAAGAATAGGAACAGCCTGAACATCTGGATTACACTGGTGAAACTGTAAACAAGCCAAAATTTATTTTGCAAACAATAGGTGTATGGTGTAATTGTTTTAAAATCGTGTATTTTTTGCCTTGAGTAAAAACTACATAAAATAAACCCAGTCATCGCTGATGCATTCTAGATACGTTAAAGCGGTGACGTGGGGCGAATAATGAATGGTGCTCTCGAAGGCTACATAATATCGTAATACTCTCAACATTAAATCTTACATCAGACATCAGGCCAATACCGATGTACGCTGCTTTTAATTGAAATATGCTGCGATGCAAACGGTTGCTGTGCCTCCATTTAAACAGAAAGAAAAAAACATCTTACGCACCTGGCTTAAAATCTATCACTGATAATTTATTGCATGTACATGCATATTATTAATCTTTCTTTATATTGTTGATATTTAGTGCATTTTGCGTTCAGTTGCTTTTATTTTATATTTTTTCGTTATTGTATGTATGTTTTATTTTCATAATTGCCTTTCTATGAAGGCCACACGTTAATTAAGGTAGTGCAAACATGTTTTATATTGCTTAATATGCTACCTTCAGTAAATAAAGCTATTATTATTATTATTATTATTATTATTATTATTATTATTATTATTATTATTAAATGAAAAAACAAACTTTCAACTTGTTTAACAAAAAAGGTGTTTTTCAAATTGTTCTTGCATTTAATCTTAATTATTATTTTAATTATACAATTATATATCTATGACATAATCTTAATCATTTAATCATGATATTGATTAACATAAATCTTTTAGCAGATCTTCTAAATGGTATGTGAATTGTTTGTAGGCGAAAAATATCATCAGACGACTGCCGCAGGAATTGCCTGAGAAGGAGGAAGAAAGTTTGAAGTCACCCCGCCTCAAAGCACATACGACGCAGGTCGTTAACCAAATAGAAACCCTTGCAACTACCCAAGGGACTCATACTCAGAAGGAATCCATAGGTCAGAAGGTCCCAGCCAATTCGTCCAGAGTGAACAGTGTCAAGAAAGCTATTGACGCTAAACCAACAACACCTGCCAAGCAAGAGACTCAGAAGGCTCAAGACACCCACAAACGTGTAACGGAACATGGTGATCACAATGACATGCCCAATCTACCTACTATGAGATCGGGATTAAGTACTGAAAAAAGTTCTGAAAAAACACTTGAAATGAACACCCGAAAGCCAATCCATACGGAGGTAAACGAAGAAAATGTTCATACAACAGACGACACTAAGAAAGTGTCCGAGCTACATAAAGTGACTTCAGCAATTAAGAAAACTCCCGAGGTAGCTAAAATATCTTCAGCAAACAGGAAACCGTCTGAATTACCCAAAGGGACTTCTGCAAAGTCAACACAGGCTAGACAAGCTAGGAATGCTAATTCAGGTGTAAAAGATCTGAAAAAAGCATCCAAAATGTTGGACATACAAGAAAAGCAGTCGCAAATCAATGTGTCTACAACTGAGATAGTCTATGACAAGGCCCGTGTTCCTACTGAGAGTTCCTCAGCGTCCAGAAATGGCTCATCAAATTTTCGTGAAGTAGAAGATCCTTTCCGTGTTAGAGAAAAACTTGTACACTCGGCTTTGAAAAACTAATTAACACAATGATTATAAACTTTCGTACACCATTCATTCTTCATGTTATGTACAACGCATTTCCTTTACAGGCAGTATGTTACTGATTCCTTACACGCAAACCTGCAGGAAAGATGACAATAATCCCAGATTTATCGGCGATGTTAATTTTCATGTACATTTTGCTCACGGTATTGTCAAAATTATGTTACTCAAAACTAGTTGCATATGGGGTTTTTACACATCTCTTTATAATAGTATTATGTCTTGAAAATTATGCTCTTAAATGTCAAGACAGAACGTAACATTCGTATTGTTGTCATTGTTGTCGAAGGCCTGTTAGAACAGATGTATATGTATTTGTGTATTTGTGTATGTATGTGACTAATGAGTAACCTCCCTTAAATAAATATATCATTATTATGATGATTATTATTGTTGTTGTTGTTAATATAATGATAATAGCTGTTATTATAATTCAGATAGAAACATTGTCACAGTGGTATCTTTACGACAAAGAAATTGTTAATTTATTTAAACAATCGTTATTATAACAGTGTTTTGACCCCAAATTATCACCCTGACCTGACATATGACGTGTGATTACCAGTAGGCGACATGTTAACTTCATTATCACTCACGTGCGACTTATTGCACTGCCTATTACGTGCTCACTTCAGGTCATGCGCAAACGCTTAGCAGATTTAATTGAAAATATTTAAAATAAACATAGCAAGTAAATTTAACTCTTAGCACTAATTTGTAGTCCTATTAATTTGAAAGCTTAAATTTACTTCTAATGTAACAAATAAGTATTGTTATTTATTTATTTATGTATTTTGTTTATGAAAATGGCAGATAGAAATGATTTACTTAATCAACGACACAAAACCCTGCAAACTTTGGAGCTTTTTTTATTCTGGTATGTGAACGTTGTAATGTTGATATACTCATAGTATTCCACCTGGCGTGATTGTGTGATTTATTCATAATTTCGCTGTAACCAAATTCGTATAAGATTTAACTGTAATGACGAATTTATCGAAAATCAAATCTGCCAGGTTCCATTGTATATCTAGTTATCTTTAGGTGCCGTTGTTGGCAAACAACGCGTACTTTCTTTTTTTTTTTTTTTTTGGGGGGGGGGGAGAGTTTTAGGGGGGGGGGGCGCATTTTACCGGCACAATTATCAGTTATGGTCGTATTGTCAACGTCCAGCTAATACCTGGAGTAGGATAAACCCCCGACTTATAACTGGGTAGAACCACTGACTCATCGTAGGTTGGCTGGAAACCCTCCCAAAATGAAAGTTCTCGCTCTTACCGGGAATCGAACACCAGTGTTAGGGGCTGAGATGTTACAAGTTGGTTAGTCTAACCGCTCGTCTACGGGCGCCCCACAAATTTTGTATTCGTTGTCAACAGATATACTTTAGTGAGAGTCGTTTTTCAATATATTAGAACATAGTTTCCATAAGTGTGTACATATATACGTGTACATGGCGATGCAGGCAATTTGCAAATTTCTATTGCAATGTTAACATTTTACGTCCGACCTTAATAAAATCATATCTATGTTTATAAAATGGGTTATTGAAAAAGCATTCATGTGTAAAATGAATTTCTTAAGAGTGTACTTAATTGTATCGAGTGTGCATGTTATTAATTAATTTTCATTTGTAAAGCGATTACTTCATATAGATGAAATAAACATTGTTCAATAAAACCGGTGTAAGAAGATCCGATATATTTTTAGATATAAAGGCAAATAAAAGTCAGCTATATAACTTTGTTTCCCTGTGTTTTATTCTTATAAGTATTATCATGGGCCAATAGCTCCTGACAAGATCAATTTCTATTTAACCATGTGCAAACACGAATTTATTATAAGTCACGTGACAAAACTTAATGAAAGTTATCTTACTCATCATATCAATAATGTCGACAAACAGCCGATTCTTGACAAAGTATTCACCAATATATGAAAACACAGCATAATAAAATGCCACCGTTTTAGGTCCTACTAAATAGTTAAATGAAGTATCATATTTTTTACAAGATAATCCTTATGCGATATCCCAGGCACTGCAGAGAGCAGGGGATTAAAACCAGAAAATAGCCTTAACACCCTCTTAAAGGTGGTATCAGACAGTTTTGACCAGATTTTCTTTCCATATTCATTTTTGTTACCAGAAAAGATCTTGCAAAATGTTGTTTGTAGGCGTCCTGTTTCCGCGTGAAAAGTAAAGCTTAACACCCCACTTGTCAGTACAAAAAGGTATTTCCTATCCGAGCCACGCTGCACAGTTAGCTATTTTTCAACTAAGAAAATCACGCGACATCTTACTTTTGATATCACGTTACGTGATCATCCGGGTAGTCAGTTCTGACGTCGATGTCTATTTTAGATGAAATCCCCATCGTGCTTGTTTATAAATTTGGAAAAAATGGAAATTCGTAGCGATATAGTTCGCGATTTGTTTTGTCTAACAAATGAGTCAATGTTATACAGACATTATTTTCACTAAAGTATAAGTCTATTCAGGAATTATGCAAAAAATGTACAGAACAGGTATCAGATGTTGTTACGTGTGCAAGATATTGACAAGGTGTCGGATACCACCTTTAAATTGTCGATTCGTTCATGTATGAGAGTAACTACTGGAAGGAAAATGGGAACTAGGTATCTGCCACTCTGCGAGGAGGATGGGAACTGGGTATCTGCTACTCTGCGAGGAGCATGGGGACCAGGTATCTGCTACTCTGCGAGGAGGATGTGAACTAGGTATCTGCTACTCTGCGGGGAGGATGTGAACTGGGTATTTGCTACTCTGCGAGGATAATAAACATGGTAAAGGGCTTTGGAAATTTAATAATAGTTTATTGTATGACCTCAATTATGTAGAAGGTATTAATGAAATGATTTAAAACACAAAGTTGCAATATTGTGTACCAATATATAATTTAGATAATATACATTCTATCAAGGACAGTGATATAGTACTTTAAGTCGCTTATGACCTGTTTTTAGAAACCTTATTAATGGAAATTAGGGGAAAAACTATATCATATTTAAGTTTCAAGAAGAAAAATTACCACAATAAAGAAAAAGATTAAACAGACAAAATAACCCAACTTGAAAATTGCTTTACAGAAAATAATAAGATTATACTACAACAATTACAGAAAGAACTGCAACACTTAAGAGATAAAAAATTGAAAGGGTCAAAAATAAGATGTAGAGCTAACAGGATTGAAAATGGTGAAAAAAGTACAATTTGTTTTTCTAAACTTAAGAAACGGTTATGTTAATAAAAATATTCCTTTTTCTAGAGAAAGAAGATGGATCACACATATATGATCAGAAACTTATTTTAAATGAAACCTGTAAATTTTATAAACAACTATATGAAAATACCACAGTCAGCAAAAATGAAAATATTCAGTCCTTTCTAAATGGTATCACAGCAGCAAAACTCACTCAAAATGAAGCAGTAAATTTAGAAGGAAATTTAACATAGGATGAAATACTCCATACACTTAAAATGTGAAAAATGACAAAAGCCCTGGCTCTGATGGATTTACCTCTAACTTTTTCAAGTTCATTTCATTTCAGCAAAATTGGCAGCTTTATTGTAAGGGCAATTAATTGTGCATTTAAAAAGGAGCATTCTCCCAAAGCATAAATTTTGGAACCATTATCTGCATCCCAAAAGAAAACAAAACAAAATAATTCTTAAAAAACTGGAAACCTGTTACGTTTTTAAATGTTATCTTCAAACTAGCCTCAGGAAGTATAGCTAATAGATTGAAAAGTGTCCTTGATGAATTAATTTCTAAAGAACAAACGGGCTTCGTTCGGGGTAGAAATATTGGTAAAAACAGAAGACTCCTGTATGATATTATGAATACTACTGAAAATGAACAAATACCAGGATTATTATTGCTACTTGATTTCGAAAAAGCATTCGATACACTATCATTAAACCTTATATATTAAGAGACATAATTTTGGAAATAAATTTATTAAATGGATAAAATTATGCTTGTATAATTCAAGTACCTGTGTCCAACTAAATGGTTTCTTATAAGAATTCTTCACAGTAAAGCGTGGATGTAGACAAGGAGACCCCATATTCCCTTATATTATTATTTTATGCACGGATATATTAACATTAAAAATAAAGAATTCTAAAAATGTTAAAGGAATTACTATCAATGGAGAAGAGTATAAAATATCTCAGTTCGCTTATGATACCTCCCTCTTAATAGATGGATCAAATCAATCACTAAAAATGCCTTAGATACTTTGGACAAATTTGCAATTATCTCAGGACTTAATGTTAATCTTGACAAAATAAAGCTTATTTGGATAGTATCAATGAAGTGCAATACCAGAGCAATAAAAACAAAATGGAAATTAAAATGGGGTGAAACACAATTTACTGTATTATGAAAACACTTTGATGTATCCATTGAAAAAATGCCAAATTTAAATTTTAACCGAAAATAACTAAACTAAATAAATTAATACTATACTGGAAACGACGTAAATTAACACCAGTTGGAAAAATTACTGTCGTCAAGTCTTTACTTTTTCCATTGTTTATCAATTGTTTCATTAATCTCTCTACCCCAGATACAAAAACTACCAACACTATTAACAGTATTATGTATATTTTGGGGGGAAGGTAAATCTAGAATTAAAAAAAAAAATATTAGTAAAAATTATGAAGAAGGTGGACTTGGCATGATTGATATTGAACAATATATCCACAGATTAATAGTCAAGTGGTTAAGATCTTTTATTGTAAATTCCGGTAGTAAATGCTTCCAATTGGTAGATACCCAACTAAACCTTCAAAAGATATTAACTACAGGAACACTTTATAGCCAAATTGATATAAAAAGTATAAAAAATACTTTCTTGAAGGATGTCTTAAAGGCATATGTTACATTTGTAAAAAAAACCACCCTGTCCATACAACTGAAGATTTCTTAAACCTGCCCCTCTTTTACAATGAATTATTTAATAGAAAAACAGAAAACACTTTATTCATAAAAACTATGTTTGACAAAAAATATTTTTGTACAAGACTTTATGATACAAAAAGATACTTTTTAAAAAGAGAAGAAATTGAAAGTAAATTAAATATAAAAGTGGATTTTTTGCAGTACCATACACTTACTACTTGAATAAAACGTTTCATTAATAAGCACAATATAGAAATTGAACAATATTCCATGTATAATCCATGCATTAATTGTTATATAAAGTTCATTGTTTTGAACAACAAATCAGTCTACAATATTTTGATTAATAATAATACTGTACCAAGTTCTTATTTAAAATGGGACCAAATATTCTCTGGAGTTTCTATAAATTGGAAAGTGATAAATAGTGTATTTAGATGTACAAATGATACGTACATACAATGGTTTCAAACAAGGATACTAACAGAATATTGGCTACAAATTCATTATTATACAAAATGAATATAGTGTCTAATAATGTATGTACCTTTTGTAAAGAGAGCAAGAAGAAACACTTAATTTATTTTGTGTTATAATTCAATTGTAAAACCTTTGTTGATTTATATTTCTCATACACTGAGAAACACTGGTAATATTTAGACTATTGACAACAATACTAATTTTGTTAGGCACAGAAAAGAGCTCATATGTATATGATTAATTATTTTTAGAATATATATATATATATATATATATATATATATATATATATATATATATATATATATATATATATATATATATATATATATATATATATTTATATTGTATCTATCATATATTATTTTGTGTTCAATAAAAGATTCATTTTTCGTTTCACGTGTTAAACAATCATGTCTCAAAAATGAAAAATACAAAGCAGCGTGATCTGAATAACTTCTCCAATCTAATCCTTTAAAATCATAAACAGTATTGAAGTTATCAATATGTAAAAGTAAATAGTCTGTGACACTTAGACCGCGTGACGAGCAGAACGTAAATTGGCCTTCTGTATCGTTACGCAATCGCCCATTACCGATTACATAGCTTGTAGATTTACAAAGTGAGATTAATCTCCGCCCATTCATATCGGTCACTTTATCCTGACTATGACGTACGGGCAAATTGCCAATTGAAATATTTTCCTCTGTCACGTGGTCTAAGTATCGACCAAATTGAAGTGCATCTGATAAATCGTGAGTTTAAATCATATGTTATGTAGGTTTTACCTAATTGACTATATTGTTATATGTCTTTTTATATTTCATCATAAAAATCAAAGTCTCTCATTCAAAACTTTGGAACTCTACGGAGGTATATAAACATGTAAAATATAAACGTTTGCCTCTAGATTTAACCAGTGTACATCATTTTTAACCGTTTTTATTTGTTTCTATAACAGATATTATGTTTTAAGCTCAGATTTAAAATAAAGCGATAAAACGTCCTTTCTTAACATCGAATAGTTTATTTATATATGGAATATGATAACTATCAAATCCCGAAATATTTAAATTATATAATTGCTTACCACTTATCCATGTTTCTAATAGTAACACCACATCACAAAACCTTATTTGTTCTAATAAAGTCTCATCCGATAATTTTCGTAGTAGACCGTTAATATTCCAGGACGCTATTTGTATCTCCCTCTGCCGATCCTAGGCGGTGATTTCCCGGAAGTCCTCGCCATCACGGTCGCGCACGAGCACCTTAGCGCCGGACCAACGTAGCTGCTTACTTGAAGCCTTTTACCGTCTGTTTATGTCATTCATCCGGCGGCGTTGGTTGATGACGGTCCTTGTCTGCTGGACGCCGACACCCAGTGATTTTAACGTGTTGATTTTTCAGTGAGCTGTCTTGCGTACTTGTTTCCTCTGTGGATAATAATGGACTTTGACTACGATCGGCCTAATTTTTGTTCTAGACATTTTTCCAATTCTATGTGCTCTGTCAAACACCATGGGCTCTTCACTTTGTATTAAATGTTTCTCGAATAAACTGTATATAAAATACACTGACAATCTACTGTTGATTCGGATGCAAGATGACAGACAATCGTAACACTTCGGCTAATGCCGTCTGCACCAACGCCGAGGAGTGCCGAAAAAGCTCATTAGTCGGGGAGGTGACAGCGAAAGCTATACACACAGCGGATGTTGTACACGAGCCAGATGACCTCGGGAGTCTGGCTAGCAGCAGGGGGACCGAGTGGCTTTGACTATTGCTCGGGCGGAATATGACAGTCTCGGGGACTTAGATACCCGTGATTATCTCTACACAGTTTACAAAATTTGTGAGATTAGACGATTTCTGAAAGACGTATAAGAAATGTGGGGCCGAGAAATTGTGTATATCCGGGGGGGGGGGGGGGTGCGGGGGCAAGGTCCCCTCGGCTCCCGGTAAATCCGGGCCTGAACAGTTTATAGGCGGCATGCTATGTACATGTAACTCGATACAATAGTCAAGAGATAGATAGTTTATAAGCTGCATGGTATGTGCGTGTATATCGATACAATAGTCAAGAGTTAGACAGTCCATAAGCTGCGTGCAATGTACATGTATATCGATACAATAGTCAAGAGATAGACAGTTTATAAGCTGCATGCTATGTACATGTATATCGATACAGTAGCCAAGAGATAGACAGTCCATAAGCTGCGTGCTATGTACATGTATATCGATACAATAGTCAGTAGATAGACTTTTTATAAGCTGCATGCTATGTACGTGTATAATAGATACAATGGTTAAGAGCTAGACGATTTCTAAGCTTCGCGATATGTACATGTGTATGATATAATAGTCCAGATATAGAATGTTTAATGGGTGCATGTTATATACATGTGTAGGATACAAAAGTCCAGAGATAAAATGTTTATTGATTAATAATGACTTCCGGTGAAAAATATGGCGGACGTGTTTTCTTGTTGAGGTCGATCTTATTATTTCTATCGGGATTTATATGTTGTTAAATGGTCATATCTGATGATTTATATGGTGTTAGATGGTCATATCTGATGTTTTAATTGATCGCAAATGCTCTGTGGAATTTTGCGCAAGATGTGATGACATTTTTCTGGGCGTTTAATACGGATTGTTGTGGTTATGGGCAATAACAAAGGAGCCAAAAAGCGCGGTAGCGATGTAATAACCCCAGCCACTGCAGATCCCAAGTGACATTCTTATGAAATGTTTACACACATACAACAACCCCTTGCCCCGGCACCGTGAGTACCAACAATTGTAGTACACCGGTAACTGCTTTTTCTTACAGTCCAGCTGGTGTGATTGTCCATATGCTGCGTCTCCCTCACCCCAGCAAGCTTTTGTTCCCAACTTTGCCTTTCTCCTAGTACGCAGACTGACATGCAACAGGTCTCTTCAGCTCTGCAGGTTATCGTCAGAAGGCTTGAAGATGCGGATACAAACTGTCCACAATTCAGAATAGTATACAACAAATTAATACATGTCTTGACAGTATGGGAACCCGCATTTCAGAGGTAGAAAAATCCATTGAATTCAAATCTACTACCTATGGCTAAGTAGAATCTACAACTAGCAATCATAATGTTGAAATTTCGTCTTCAAAAGTCACGGTGTCAACACTAAGGTCTGACAATAAAAGCATGGAGTCGATTTAATTGGCCTCCAAATCCGTTCCATGCGGAACAATCTTCTTTTCTTTTCTCGGTATTCTTGATGAGTACGAGTTTGCCCCCCAATCTGCATTTGTCCCATCAACCGAATCACCCATGCAGTCTAATGCTCCTGAGCCTGCTGGTGAATAAATTCCCTCTACCGTTCCTCTTGCTCCGTCTCAAAACGAATGTTGCCGTGACAAAGTTTTTGCGTTTTGTGAAAATGTCAAATCCGAGACAAAATCGTTATATTGAGAGAGCACACCGCGTTGGAAAAGCTGTTCATTGTAAAACCAGGCCAATTGTTGCCACGGATTCCAAGTTAACAGTCAATGGTGCACTGAAAAATGTAAACTTAAAAAGCACCAACTACAATGTTTCCACAAGAGGTCAAAGATCGGCGAAAGCTATCGATTACGGTTGAGGCACGACGCCAAGGTAAGGGAGCTACACTGATACGTGACAGTTTGTACATAAATGGTGTGTTGTATAGCGAGGAACCATTCGACCAGTCTTACAGCTAGGATACACGAGGAAAGCATGGACTTTCTATAGCAGCGTGGAATGTCGAGGGTTTGAGATCTTGTTTGGATGATTGTTACCCGGACTTCATTATTATCATTATTATTGTATGACTCCATCCCAAAGTTCAATTCTTTGCTAAGAGAAATTAGAAAGTAGAGAAAGAGTTAATGCTGGAGAAAACTGCTCGAGCAAGAAGATACACTTGAACCCAGTAAGTGTCAGCAATGATGATCACTTCAGTAAGTTGGAGACTGCTTTAGAGATAGGAGATGTAGAAAAGCGACTAGAAGCCAAGTACGAGTCTAAGTTAGACCAGATTTTGAAGCGGTTAGTCAGTGCTGGGCAAGGCATCAACATATCAAACGCCACAGCCCAGGAACCAACCCAACCAAAATCACTTTAATAGCTGTAGAGGTAGGGGAGGTTGGTATAATCGTAACAGTTACTCTGCAGAAAATAGAGGGCAGCCAAAATAGTTACCACCTCATTTGTTGACCAGACTGATGTTGGTTACTCCGATGGTCCGGCTAATGATTTACTTTCAAGATTAGTTGGAGAATCGAACCAGAGTAGGGTAGTAATTAGCAACAGAGAATTTGTTTGTTTGATTGATACCGGTTCCATGGTTTCAGTCATAAACGAAACTTCTCTACATGCTTTTACAGAACATCCAAAAGTACTACCACTGAACAAGTTAGGATTAGAAATTTCATTGGCAAATGGAGCAAAACTGGACTATATTGGATATATATATATATATAGTGCAATTTATTAGTTCTGTTTTTTATTTTAATGTAAATGTTCCAATTTTAGTGACTCCAGTTAACCGATTCTCACAATTATGCCCGGTTATCATAGGAACCAATGTAATTAGACAATTTAGGGATAAGTTTGATCCATCAGATTTGCCATTAGAATGGAAAACTGCGGTCAACAGTTTGACATGCCAGTCCATTTCTGCTACACTTCATGGCAACAAGTCTTACAAACTGGGTCCAAACCAGACAACAACTCTGACATGTGTTGTCAGAAATGTTGCTCATGGTATTTCCCATGTTGTTAGAGAGAATCCAGACAGTGGTACGCCAGGTTACATTGTTTGTCCAAATCTTGTTAAGATGCAGCAATCTGGATCTTTTACCAGAATTGTTCTCAAGGTCTGCAATATGACTGCAAAGCCAATAACAATACATCCAAAAACTACTGTTTGCCAACTCACATAAGTTGATGTGATTGACAGTTTAGCCCCAGAGTTGCCTAACTCAAAGTCCAAGGATGCTAAAAGCAATGAACCAGGAAGGATGCCTATATGCTTCCTAGGTTCGATGATATGACTCTCTAGGCTCTACGATGTTTTCAAAACATCTAAGATCGGATTACTGGAATGTGAAAATGGAGGGAAAACAATTTTCAGTCGGAAACATGGGTTTCTATGAATGGACTCGCATGGGATTTGGACTTACTAATGCTTGTGCCACATTTCAGCGTTTGGTTAAATGTACAATGGATGATCTACACATGCGGGAATGTTTTGTGTTCATAGACGATATCCTCATTTTCTCAAGAAACTTTGATGAACATGTCAGACGATAAGAAGCTGTGTTTTCTAAATTGTCGGAACATGGTCTCAAGTTAAAACGCTCAAAGTGTGAACTTTTCATGTCATCTGTATCATATCTGGGACATACCATATCTTCTGCTGGCATCCACACAGATCCAAAAAAGACATAAGCCATTAAGAAGTGGCCAGTGCCTAAAAATATTAAGAAATTGCGTCATTTCCTTGGTTTTTCTGGTTACTTTTGTGGAAACTTTGCAATCATAGATGAGCCTTAAAACAAAATGCTTGAAGGTCATTGTAATGAAGAAGTCAAAGAAACGTCGGGAATGTCCTACAAAGTGGATTTGGGCTTCAGACTAACAAACAGCTTCCAATACTCTTGTCGATAAGTTGACCAATGCACCGGTATTAGCTTTTGCCGACTATAAAAAATCATTTACATGCACACTAATAGTTCTGACACTGGTGTAGAAGTGTGTTGTGTTGCAGCATTAGCTAATTTCAATTTCACCCCTAAGCACAGGGCAGGAAAGTTGAACGCGGATGCTGACAGCCTGTCACGCACACCCGGCATTTCCAGAGACCACAAATGCTATTTGTACAGCCGCTACAGCTAACGTGCCCTTGGCACGTGTGTTAAACGCTGATTGTCTGCCTCCTTCGGCCAAGGAGGTTAAGAATCAGTATGATAGCTTTCAGAAGGTCAACTTATAAGTATTATCATGGGCCAATAGCTCCTGACAAGATCAATTTCTATTTAACCATGTGCAAACACGAATTTATTATAAGTCACGTGACAAAACTTAATGAAGGTTATCTTACTCATCTTATCATATTGTCGACAAACAGCCGATTCTTGACAAAGTATTCACCAATATATGAAAACACAGCATAATAAAATGCCACCGTTTTAGGTCCTACTAAATAGTTAAATGAAGTATCATATTTTTTACAAGATAATCCTTATGCGATATCCCAGGCACTGCAGAGAGCAGGGGATTAAAACCAGAAAATAGCCTTAACACCCTCTTAAAGGTGGTATCAGACAGTTTTGACCAGATTTTCTTTCCATATTCATTTTTGTTACCAGAAAAGATCTTGCAAAATGTTGTTTGTAGGCGTCCTGTTTCCGCGTGAAAAGTAAAGCTTAACACCCCACTTGTCAGTACAAAAAGGTATTTCCTATCCGAGCCACGCTGCACAGTTAGCTATTTTTCAACTAAGAAAATCACGCGACATCTTACTTTTGATATCACGTTACGTGATCATCCGGGTAGTCAGTTCTGACGTCGATGTCTATTTTAGATGAAATCCCCATCGTGCTTGTTTATAAATTTGGAAAAAATGGAAATTCGTAGCGATATAGTTCGCGATTTGTTTTGTCTAACAAATGAGTCAATGTTATACAGACATTATTTTCACTAAAGTATAAGTCTATTCAGGAATTATGCAAAAAATGTACAGAACAGGTATCAGATGTTGTTACGTGTGCAAGATATTGACAAGGTGTCGGATACCACCTTTAAATTGTCGATTCGTTCATGTATGAGAGTAACTACTGGAAGGAAAATGGGAACTAGGTATCTGCCACTCTGCGAGGAGGATGGGAACTGGGTATCTGCTACTCTGCGAGGAGCATGGGGACCAGGTATCTGCTACTCTGCGAGGAGGATGTGAACTAGGTATCTGCTACTCTGCGGGGAGGATGTGAACTGGGTATTTGCTACTCTGCGAGGATAATAAACATGGTAAAGGGCTTTGGAAATTTAATAATAGTTTATTGTATGACCTCAATTATGTAGAAGGTATTAATGAAATGATTTAAAACACAAAGGTGCAATATTGTGTACCAATATATAATTTAGAAAATATACATTCTATCAAGGACAGTGATATAGTACTTTAAGTCGCTTATGACCTGTTTTTAGAAACCTTATTAATGGAAATTAGGGGAAAAACTATATCATATTTAAGTTTCAAGAAGAAAAATTACCACAATAAAGAAAAAGATTAAACAGACAAAATAACCCAACTTGAAAATTGCTTTACAGAAAATAATAAGATTATACTACAACAATTACAGAAAGAACTGCAACACTTAAGAGATAAAAAATTGAAAGGGTCAAAAATAAGATGTAGAGCTAACAGGATTGAAAATGGTGAAAAAAGTACAATTTGTTTTTCTAAACTTAAGAAACGGTTATGTTAATAAAAATATTCCTTTTTCTAGAGAAAGAAGATGGATCACACATATATGATCAGAAACTTATTTTAAATGAAACCTGTAAATTTTATAAACAACTATATGAAAATACCACAGTCAGCAAAAATGAAAATATTCAGTCCTTTCTAAATGGTATCACAGCAGCAAAACTCACTCAAAATGAAGCAGTAAATTTAGAAGGAAATTTAACATAGGATGAAATACTCCATACACTTAAAATGTGAAAAATGACAAAAGCCCTGGCTCTGATGGATTTACCTCTAACTTTTTCAAGTTCATTTCATTTCAGCAAAATTGGCAGCTTTATTGTAAGGGCAATTAATTGTGCATTTAAAAAGGAGCATTCTCCCAAAGCATAAATTTTGGAACCATTATCTGCATCCCAAAAGAAAACAAAACAAAATAATTCTTAAAAAACTGGAAACCTGTTACGTTTTTAAATGTTATCTTCAAACTAGCCTCAGGAAGTATAGCTAATAGATTGAAAAGTGTCCTTGATGAATTAATTTCTAAAGAACAAACGGGCTTCGTTCGGGGTAGAAATATTGGTAAAAACAGAAGACTCCTGTATGATATTATGAATACTACTGAAAATGAACAAATACCAGGATTATTATTGCTACTTGATTTCGAAAAAGCATTCGATACACTATCATTAAACCTTATATATTAAGAGACATAATTTTGGAAATAAATTTATTAAATGGATAAAATTATGCTTGTATAATTCAAGTACCTGTGTCCAACTAAATGGTTTCTTATAAGAATTCTTCACAGTAAAGCGTGGATGTAGACAAGGAGACCCCATATTCCCTTATATTATTATTTTATGCACGGATATATTAACATTAAAAATAAAGAATTCTAAAAATGTTAAAGGAATTACTATCAATGGAGAAGAGTATAAAATATCTCAGTTCGCTTATGATACCTCCCTCTTAATAGATGGATCAAATCAATCACTAAAAATGCCTTAGATACTTTGGACAAATTTGCAATTATCTCAGGACTTAATGTTAATCTTGACAAAATAAAGCTTATTTGGATAGTATCAATGAAGTGCAATACCAGAGCAATAAAAACAAAATGGAAATTAAAATGGGGTGAAACACAATTTACTGTATTATGAAAACACTTTGATGTATCCATTGAAAAAATGCCAAATTTAAATTTTAACCGAAAATAACTAAACTAAATAAATTAATACTATACTGGAAACGACGTAAATTAACACCAGTTGGAAAAATTACTGTCGTCAAGTCTTTACTTTTTCCATTGTTTATCAATTGTTTCATTAATCTCTCTACCCCAGATACAAAAACTACCAACACTATTAACAGTATTATGTATATTTTGGGGGGAAGGTAAATCTAGAATTAAAAAAAAAATATTAGTAAAAATTATGAAGAAGGTGGACTTGGCATGATTGATATTGAACAATATATCCACAGATTAATAGTCAAGTGGTTAAGATCTTTTATTGTAAATTCCGGTAGTAAATGCTTCCAATTGGTAGATACCCAACTAAACCTTCAAAAGATATTAACTACAGGAACACTTTATAGCCAAATTGATATAAAAAGTATAAAAAATACTTTCTTGAAGGATGTCTTAAAGGCATATGTTACATTTGTAAAAAAAACCACCCTGTCCATACAACTGAAGATTTCTTAAACCTGCCCCTCTTTTACAATGAATTATTTAATAGAAAAACAGAAAACACTTTATTCATAAAAACTATGTTTGACAAAAAATATTTTTGTACAAGACTTTATGATACAAAAAGATACTTTTTAAAAAGAGAAGAAATTGAAAGTAAATTAAATATAAAAGTGGATTTTTTGCAGTACCATACACTTACTACTTGAATAAAACGTTTCATTAATAAGCACAATATAGAAATTGAACAATATTCCATGTATAATCCATGCATTAATTGTTATATAAAGTTCATTGTTTTGAACAACAAATCAGTCTACAATATTTTGATTAATAATAATACTGTACCAAGTTCTTATTTAAAATGGGACCAAATATTCTCTGGAGTTTCTATAAATTGGAAAGTGATAAATAGTGTATTTAGATGTACAAATGATACGTACATACAATGGTTTCAAACAAGGATACTAACAGAATATTGGCTACAAATTCATTATTATACAAAATGAATATAGTGTCTAATAATGTATGTACCTTTTGTAAAGAGAGCAAGAAGAAACACTTAATTTATTTTGTGTTATAATTCAATTGTAAAACCTTTGTTGATTTATATTTCTCATACACTGAGAAACACTGGTAATATTTAGACTATTGACAACAATACTAATTTTGTTAGGCACAGAAAAGAGCTCATATGTATATGATTAGATATTTTTAGAATATATATATATATATATATATATATATATATATATATATATATATATATATATATATATATATATATATATATATATATATATATATATATTTATATTGTATCTATCATATATTATTTTGTGTTCAATAAAAGATTCATTTTTCGTTTCACGTGTTAAACAATCATGTCTCAAAAATGAAAAATACAAAGCAGCGTGATCTGAATAACTTCTCCAATCTAATCCTTTAAAATCATAAACAGTATTGAAGTTATCAATATGTAAAAGTAAATAGTCTGTGACACTTAGACCGCGTGACGAGCAGAACGTAAATTGGCCTTCTGTATCGTTACGCAATCGCCCATTACCGATTACATAGCTTGTAGATTTACAAAGTGAGATTAATCTCCGCCCATTCATATCGGTCACTTTATCCTGACTATGACGTACGGGCAAATTGCCAATTGAAATATTTTCCTCTGTCACGTGGTCTAAGTATCGACCAAATTGAAGTGCATCTGATAAATCGTGAGTTTAAATCATATGTTATGTAGGTTTTACCTAATTGACTATATTGTTATATGTCTTTTTATATTTCATCATAAAAATCAAAGTCTCTCATTCAAAACTTTGGAACTCTACGGAGGTATATAAACATGTAAAATATAAACGTTTGCCTCTAGATTTAACCAGTGTACATCATTTTTTATCCACATTTAACCGTTTTTATTTGTTTCTATAACAGATATTATGTTTTAAGCTCAGATTTAAAATAAAGCGATAAAACGTCCTTTCTTAACATCGAATAGTTTATTTATATATGGAATATGATAACTATCAAATCCCGAAATATTTAAATTATATAATTGCTTACCACTTATCCATGTTTCTAATAGTAACACCACATCACAAAACCTTATTTGTTCTAATAAAGTCTCATCCGATAATTTTCGTAGTAGACCGTTAATATTCCAGGACGCTATTTGTATCTCCCTCTGCCGATCCTAGGCGGTGATTTCCCGGAAGTCCTCGCCATCACGGTCGCGCACGAGCACCTTAGCGCCGGACCAACGTAGCTGCTTACTTGAAGCCTTTTACCGTCTGTTTATGTCATTCATCCGGCGGCGTTGGTTGATGACGGTCCTTGTCTGCTGGACGCCGACACCCAGTGATTTTAACGTGTTGATTTTTCAGTGAGCTGTCTTGCGTACTTGTTTCCTCTGTGGATAATAATGGACTTTGACTACGATCGGCCTAATTTTTGTTCTAGACATTTTTCCAATTCTATGTGCTCTGTCAAACACCATGGGCTCTTCACTTTGTATTAAATGTTTCTCGAATAAACTGTATATAAAATACACTGACAATCTACTGTTGATTCGGATGCAAGATGACAGACAATCGTAACACTTCGGCTAATGCCGTCTGCACCAACGCCGAGGAGTGCCGAAAAAGCTCATTAGTCGGGGAGGTGACAGCGAAAGCTATACACACAGCGGATGTTGTACACGAGCCAGATGACCTCGGGAGTCTGGCTAGCAGCAGGGGGACCGAGTGGCTTTGACTATTGCTCGGGCGGAATATGACAGTCTCGGGGACTTAGATACCCGTGATTATCTCTACACAGTTTACAAAATTTGTGAGATTAGACGATTTCTGAAAGACGTATAAGAAATGTGGGGCCGAGAAATTGTGTATATCCGGGGGGGGGGGGTGCGGGGGCAAGGTCCCCTCGGCTCCCGGTAAATCCGGGCCTGAACAGTTTATAGGCGGCATGCTATGTACATGTAACTCGATACAATAGTCAAGAGATAGATAGTTTATAAGCTGCATGGTATGTGCGTGTATATCGATACAATAGTCAAGAGTTAGACAGTCCATAAGCTGCGTGCAATGTACATGTATATCGATACAATAGTCAAGAGATAGACAGTTTATAAGCTGCATGCTATGTACATGTATATCGATACAGTAGCCAAGAGATAGACAGTCCATAAGCTGCGTGCTATGTACATGTATATCGATACAATAGTCAGTAGATAGACTTTTTATAAGCTGCATGCTATGTACGTGTATAATAGATACAATGGTTAAGAGCTAGACGATTTATAAGCTTCGCGATATGTACATGTGTATGATATAATAGTCCAGATATAGAATGTTTAATGGGTGCATGTTATATACATGTGTAGGATACAAAAGTCCAGAGATAAAATGTTTATTGATTAATAATGACTTCCGGTGAAAAATATGGCGGACGTGTTTTCTTGTTGAGGTCGATCTTATTATTTCTATCGGGATTTATATGTTGTTAAATGGTCATATCTGATGATTTATATGGTGTTAGATGGTCATATCTGATGTTTTAATTGATCGCAAATGCTCTGTGGAATTTTGCGCAAGATGTGATGACATTTTTCTGGGCGTTTAATACGGATTGTTGTGGTTATGGGCAATAACAAAGGAGCCAAAAAGCGCGGTAGCGATGTAATAACCCCAGCCACTGCAGATCCCAAGTGACATTCTTATGAAATGTTTACACACATACAACAACCCCTTGCCCCGGCACCGTGAGTACCAACAATTGTAGTACACCGGTAACTGCTTTTTCTTACAGTCCAGCTGGTGTGATTGTCCATATGCTGCGTCTCCCTCACCCCAGCAAGCTTTTGTTCCCAACTTTGCCTTTCTCCTAGTACGCAGACTGACATGCAACAGGTCTCTTCAGCTCTGCAGGTTATCGTCAGAAGGCTTGAAGATGCGGATACAAACTGTCCACAATTCAGAATAGTATACAACAAATTAATACATGTCTTGACAGTATGGGAACCCGCATTTCAGAGGTAGAAAAATCCATTGAATTCAAATCTACTACCTATGGCTAAGTAGAATCTACAACTAGCAATCATAATGTTGAAATTTCGTCTTCAAAAGTCACGGTGTCAACACTAAGGTCTGACAATAAAAGCATGGAGTCGATTTAATTGGCCTCCAAATCCGTTCCATGCGGAACAATCTTCTTTTCTTTTCTCGGTATTCTTGATGAGTACGAGTTTGCCCCCCAATCTGCATTTGTCCCATCAACCGAATCACCCATGCAGTCTAATGCTCCTGAGCCTGCTGGTGAATAAATTCCCTCTACCGTTCCTCTTGCTCCGTCTCAAAACGAATGTTGCCGTGACAAAGTTTTTGCGTTTTGTGAAAATGTCAAATCCGAGACAAAATCGTTATATTGAGAGAGCACACCGCGTTGGAAAAGCTGTTCATTGTAAAACCAGGCCAATTGTTGCCACGGATTCCAAGTTAACAGTCAATGGTGCACTGAAAAATGTAAACTTAAAAAGCACCAACTACAATGTTTCCACAAGAGGTCAAAGATCGGCGAAAGCTATCGATTACGGTTGAGGCACGACGCCAAGGTAAGGGAGCTACACTGATACGTGACAGTTTGTACATAAATGGTGTGTTGTATAGCGAGGAACCATTCGACCAGTCTTACAGCTAGGATACACGAGGAAAGCATGGACTTTCTATAGCAGCGTGGAATGTCGAGGGTTTGAGATCTTGTTTGGATGATTGTTACCCGGACTTCATTATTATCATTATTATTGTATGACTCCATCCCAAAGTTCAATTCTTTGCTAAGAGAAATTAGAAAGTAGAGAAAGAGTTAATGCTGGAGAAAACTGCTCGAGCAAGAAGATACACTTGAACCCAGTAAGTGTCAGCAATGATGATCACTTCAGTAAGTTGGAGACTGCTTTAGAGATAGGAGATGTAGAAAAGCGACTAGAAGCCAAGTACGAGTCTAAGTTAGACCAGATTTTGAAGCGGTTAGTCAGTGCTGGGCAAGGCATCAACATATCAAACGCCACAGCCCAGGAACCAACCCAACCAAAATCACTTTAATAGCTGTAGAGGTAGGGGAGGTTGGTATAATCGTAACAGTTACTCTGCAGAAAATAGAGGGCAGCCAAAATAGTTACCACCTCATTTGTTGACCAGACTGATGTTGGTTACTCCGATGGTCCGGCTAATGATTTACTTTCAAGATTAGTTGGAGAATCGAACCAGAGTAGGGTAGTAATTAGCAACAGAGAATTTGTTTGTTTGATTGATACCGGTTCCATGGTTTCAGTCATAAACGAAACTTCTCTACATGCTTTTACAGAACATCCAAAAGTACTACCACTGAACAAGTTAGGATTAGAAATTTCATTGGCAAATGGAGCAAAACTGGACTATATTGGATATATATATATATATAGTGCAATTTATTAGTTCTGTTTTTTATTTTAATGTAAATGTTCCAATTTTAGTGACTCCAGTTAACCGATTCTCACAATTATGCCCGGTTATCATAGGAACCAATGTAATTAGACAATTTAGGGATAAGTTTGATCCATCAGATTTGCCATTAGAATGGAAAACTGCGGTCAACAGTTTGACATGCCAGTCCATTTCTGCTACACTTCATGGCAACAAGTCTTACAAACTGGGTCCAAACCAGACAACAACTCTGACATGTGTTGTCAGAAATGTTGCTCATGGTATTTCCCATGTTGTTAGAGAGAATCCAGACAGTGGTACGCCAGGTTACATTGTTTGTCCAAATCTTGTTAAGATGCAGCAATCTGGATCTTTTACCAGAATTGTTCTCAAGGTCTGCAATATGACTGCAAAGCCAATAACAATACATCCAAAAACTACTGTTTGCCAACTCACATAAGTTGATGTGATTGACAGTTTAGCCCCAGAGTTGCCTAACTCAAAGTCCAAGGATGCTAAAAGCAATGAACCAGGAAGGATGCCTATATGCTTCCTAGGTTCGATGATATGACTCTCTAGGCTCTACGATGTTTTCAAAACATCTAAGATCGGGTTACTGGAATGTGAAAATGGAGGGAAAACAATTTTCAGTCGGAAACATGGGTTTCTATGAATGGACTCGCATGGGATTTGGACTTACTAATGCTTGTGCCACATTTCAGCGTTTGGTTAAATGTACAATGGATGATCTACACATGCGGGAATGTTTTGTGTTCATAGACGATATCCTCATTTTCTCAAGAAACTTTGATGAACATGTCAGACGATAAGAAGCTGTGTTTTCTAAATTGTCGGAACATGGTCTCAAGTTAAAACGCTCAAAGTGTGAACTTTTCATGTCATCTGTATCATATCTGGGACATACCATATCTTCTGCTGGCATCCACACAGATCCAAAAAAGACATAAGCCATTAAGAAGTGGCCAGTGCCTAAAAATATTAAGAAATTGCGTCATTTCCTTGGTTTTTCTGGTTACTTTTGTGGAAACTTTGCAATCATAGATGAGCCTTAAAACAAAATGCTTGAAGGTCATTGTAATGAAGAAGTCAAAGAAACGTCGGGAATGTCCTACAAAGTGGATTTGGGCTTCAGACTAACAAACAGCTTCCAATACTCTTGTCGATAAGTTGACCAATGCACCGGTATTAGCTTTTGCCGACTATAAAAAATCATTTACATGCACACTAATAGTTCTGACACTGGTGTAGAAGTGTGTTGTGTTGCAGCATTAGCTAATTTCAATTTCACCCCTAAGCACAGGGCAGGAAAGTTGAACGCGGATGCTGACAGCCTGTCACGCACACCCGGCATTTCCAGAGACCACAAATGCTATTTGTACAGCCGCTACAGCTAACGTGCCCTTGGCACGTGTGTTAAACGCTGATTGTCTGCCTCCTTCGGCCAAGGAGGTTAAGAATCAGTATGATAGCTTTCAGAAGGTCAACTGATACCCTATAGAAACCAAACCGCGCAAACCACTGCTAAAGCACTCTACGATTTCTTCTTCAGATATTACTCATTTCCTGAAAAATTGCACAGTGACCAAGGCAGGAATTTCGAAAGTAAGGTTATTTGTCAGCTTTGCAAGCTAACTGCCACTGAAAAAAAAACACGTACTACACCGTACCATGCTCAGTCTAACCCATCTGAACGTTTCAATCAGACAATTTTGAAAATGCTCGGAACTCGAGAAGTTGACCAAAACGTTGACTGGAAAACTTAACTTGTTTAAGCATACAATGCTAGAAGAAGTGATGCAACTGGGTTCTGTCCCAATTACCTTATGTTTGATTGGCATCTCAGGCTTGCTATTGATGCATATCTTGGCACTGGTTCTAAAATGAATCACACTGATCCACAAACTTATGCTTCAAAACTTACAAGCAGATTGCAGTATGCTTACAAGTTGGCAGCTGATGAGTCTGCAAAACAAGGAGCTTAAGGAAAGTTGTACTACGATCGGCGGGCCAAGGCATCTTTGCTTGAGGTCGGCGACCCGGTTTATGATGTGCAACGGAATTCATGAATTGCAGGTGTAACTTACACCCCAATACAACTTTATTTTTTATTGATGCAGAAAGTTTAGATTATGATTCATTTTCTATTGATCAAATTAGTAAATTTATTTATGATGCAACTAAAACAGACGTTTTTCAGGAAATGATAAGTAGGTAATGTTGATATTTTAAACTCAATCGTAGATAAAGTATTTTATTATTCAACGTCTTTTGATGAAGTGGTAAATGAGCTTTAAAGGCGGTTACTGTCGGGTTTGCTCTTTTCGTTAAATGACTCATCACAAATTTGTTCTTACTTTTCGCTTGGCTTGCATGTGAAATACCTTTGTTTTGTGCCTTTTCTGAGTTTGGTATATGTTGCAATGCTCATAGGACGTTGTCATATATTCTTATTCATGATCACAACAATGTTACTTGTGCGTGCAGTGTGGCGGTCGTAAAAAATCTTCCCGTGCATGTAATCTATGTTGTCATTTAATTCATCCTATAAGGATTGTTACGTGTATTTGCTTTGATGGACATTGGACTTTGGTTCTTCAATTCCATCTTCACATGAACAGGATGCTACAACCATTTATTCGTCTCTGGTCATTTTTGTTCATTATTCAGAAGTTATTTTTATTTTATTGTCAACCATTTTTGTGTAGTTTTTCAAATCGAAATAATACCATATTCTTTTCTAAACACTATGTAGACATTATATTTCAATGACGTCACTACTTTCGTCATAACTTTTAGAGAATATCAGCGCTTGGACATTTTGTATTCAAGATCGTTTTTTCTTTCCATTGCTTGCATTTGAGAAACTCGTCAGGAAGTGCGAGGTTAGAGCTCTGTAAAACCGGTCTAAGCACCCCAGGCGGTCCATATTGCCGACTGACCGTTCAAAGGCGGTAACTGTCGGGTTTGCTCTTTTCGTTAAATGACTCATCACTAATTTGTTCTTACTTTTCGCTTGTCTTGCATGTGAAATACCTCTGTTCTGTGCCTTTTCGGAGTTTGGTATATGTTGCAATGCTCATAGGACTTTGTCATATATTCTTATTCGAGTAAATTGTTTTATTTTGCTCATCGTTTGGTAAATCTTATACCATTGTTAAAGGTTCATTCAAAAATAGTAGAAAAGCTAAATGTGAATGGTTTGATCAAAGATGTAAGTCTGCACGTCAGGATTCTTGAAACGCTAGTAAACAATACAAAAAGTACAAATCAAACGAACACTTATTATTTGTTAAAGCTAAGCTTAAAGACTACAAATCTATTATTCGAAAATCGAAAGTTGCATTTAATATTAAACAAAAACAAGAACTTCATAAGTTATCTAAAACAGACCCAAACAAGTTTTGGGGTGAACTAAAGAAAGTTAAAAAAAACACACAAACAATAAATCAAAATTTTTATTTATTTTTTGGATCATTTTAAAAGTATATTTTCTAATAAAATCTGTCAACGGACAGCTAGGCTAATCACGGTGGACATGGTGCACGGAGGACGGGAGAAGCCTAGGGCAAGGGCAGTCGGCAGTTGAAAATACTTCAGTGGAATGTACACAGACTGTTTTCTAAACTTAAGGATGAAGACTTTCTTTACACTTTTTGTGACTATGACTTTATGCTATTTTTAGAAACGTGGCATACTCGATATAGTGACGTAACCATACCTGGTTATGAATATTTTAATTGTTATAGACCACGATCGAATAAGAAAGCTAAACGGCACAGCGGAGGAATAATTATATACTATAAAACATGACTGACTAATTACATAAAACTTATAAAAATAACAATGGAATTATGTGGTTTAAAATTTTGATCAATGCACTGACGGTTTATTGTTTTGTGTTACCTACATACCACCGGAAGACTCTACAGTACAGTCAACTCTCGTTATCTCAAATTTCAAGGGACCGTAGAAAATAGTTTGAGATATCCGAAGTTTGAGATATCCGAATTTAAGGATAGTTTGTGTAAATATTAAAAATCTTACCTGCTACACGATGAATGGTAATGACTGAAATTCCTTGTTATATCTGCCACTGTAAACTAAGTTTCTGCAAGTTTGTGTGGTTTTGCATGTTTAAAGTGTTATTAGATTTTTTTACAATGTAATTTAATATTCTTCTTTTTATTGTAGGTTGTTGCGTTGTCGTAAGTGCATGGCCTAATTTTGTATACCTAAAGCTGATACCTGCAAGTTCTCAAAAGCTTTTACAACAACAAGTACAAACTGAAACACTTTAATCAGCGTTAAAAGATTAACGAAATTGTTGTTCATTAAATCAGCTAATTAAATAATAATCGATTAACCTCTTCTCTAAATTATGTGAAATCCTGATTGCCGATAATTGGCGATAAAACTCGCGCCCAAATCTTCGCGAGTTTCACGGTAGGTGTGAAAATCACTATTGTTGCCGATTTACATCTTATAGCAATTTGAAGTTTGAGATAGACCAACTGATTTCAACAGTTTTATACGTGTGGGGACAAAGAATTTAGTTTGAGATATCCGATAATTTAAGATATCCGAATTTGAAATAAGCGGAGTCGAACTATATAGAAACTATAGGGAAAAAAACGGGACCGTAGAAAACAGTTTGACATAACCGGAAATTTGAGATAACCGATTTTGAAATAACGAGAGTTGACTGTATTTAGAAATGCCACGCCCGACTTACTTGAATTTGACTTCTTAGTAGCAATAGGCGATGATATCTTACAATATTGTGATAAAGGCAGACTTTTTATTGCAGGATATTTTAACTTAAATATTAACATACATGACTTTGTCATATATTCTTATTCTTATTCATATATTCCGAACCAAAATGAAATTAGCATTCCACATAGAAAAAGTTAGGATAGAACTGTGAATAGTTTTGGCATGAAACTGCTTACATTCTGTAAAGAACACAGTATTATTTTGGTAAATGACCGAAAAAGATGATGGAAATTGTACTTGCTATACTGTGAACAGAAGACATGCAGTTTCTAGCTTAGTTGATTATCTTGTTACAAATTACAGCGATTTTAATATGATTAAAAACTTTGAGGTACTGGATTTAAATGAACACTCACACCACTGCCCAATTAAATATACTTTTGAAGCTAACAGTGTAGATACAGTAGAAAATAATAGCCATTCTGTCATGAAAATAACATGGGATACAGAAAAACTAGAAACATTCAAGATAAGTTTGCAAGCAAATATAAATCAGTTTGGATTAAGGAAGGGTTATTCAACAGTTGATATTTTTGTCTTAAATTCTTTTGTTAATATTTTTCTAAGTAGAAACAAAAGGTTCTATGTTGCGTTCACTAACATAAGAAAAATTTATGATGGTATTTATAGAAATGGGTTGTTTTTTAAACTTTACGGCCTATGGGTAGACGGAAGAATTTTAAGCATATTAAAAAGTATGTATGCATCAGAACAATCATGTGTGAAAGTGAATAATGTTAAGTCAAGTTTTTTTCAGAGTTGGATCGGGTGTAAAGTAAGAATAAGTCAAAATGTCATCTTAAAGAAGTGTTTTAATGTTTCACTAAATGATTGTTCTGATAGAAAAAGAAATTGGGTTGAAGCATGCAAGAAGATATTAGATGACTATGGTTTTTCGTGTGTGTTTTTATATCAATTATAATTTTAATTCTAAGATATTTGTGAAATTGTTTAAAAGTATCGCTGTCGAATGTTTTATACAAGGCTTGATAGCATCTGTCGTAAGCAGCCAAGTACTAGTTGAATATGAAGTTTTTAAATAATGCTAAAAATACGAACCTTATTTGGATTTAGTACCGTATGATCTACGTTTTTACATTACTCGTCTACGTATATCTGCGCCTTTGATAAGAATGCAAACAGGTCGATATTCAAATAGTTATTTACCGAGAAATGAGCGGTTATGTACATTTTCTAATACAAGATATATTGAAGATATATATCATTTGGTAGTAATTTGTCCATTGTATAATGACTAACGTAAAAAGTTCTTACAATCTTACATTCATTGCAGACCGTCAGTTCATACGTTTTGTTGCATGATGAGTTCAGGGAAAAGAAAAGTTCTTATTAATATTGCTCAGTTTGTCAATCATGCATTTAAAGTGAGAAATAATTGTAGTAATTTACTCGATCTGTAGATTGATATTGCATTTTAGTATTTTTCCCTCTAAAGTAACATTACTCACCTCTTATAAGAAAACATAAATGTATAAGTTATTATTCATATTGAATTTTTTGCCTCCATCACGGTGACTGTATGTCAGGATTGTTTGTTTTTTCTGTATCAAAGTCAATGTATGTATGGACTAGTCTTACTAATAAACTCTATTCTGTTTTGTTCTGGTGTCACGATTCCTCGAGGTTGGACGAGGATGACTTGAAACCTTGGAACAATAGGCACATTCGACTAACTGTCCACATTCTCCAAACTTAACCAGACATTGTTAAACACATATTTAATATGCGACCAATTTAATTTCAATTCACTGTTCATTGGCACAAAGCATACAAGCCATTGCCATATCTACTAAAGATAGTTGTTAAACACATATTTAATATGCGGAAATGGGAGAAAAGTATGACAACATAAAATTAACATATCGTGGAAATAAAATGCTAATTACATTACTTGTATTACTTGCCAATTTTACCATTTTCTTTAATACAATATATTATGGAAAAAAAGTTGTGTGTTTTTTACAATAACAAAATATTTGACTAGAACGTTTAATTATTAAAGTACAAAAAATTAAGGTATTATGTTAATGATGATGATGACGATGATGGTGATGATGACGACGACGACGACGACGATGATGATGATGATGATAATAATAATAATAATAATAATAATAATAATAATAATAATAATAATATAGTAAATAAATGAGCAATTATATTCAATATAAATCGTTTATTCAGACATGTCGGCAAATAAATTGCCATTGGCCCTTAACAAATATTATGAAACAAGTATGACCATACATACACACATTCAATAAATAAACATTCAATCCGTACATTCAACATATGATTATAGAAAATAGTCAGAGACAATAGTATTTACATAAATGCTGTGAGTGCCATGTTTATCTGTCACATTAACATAATTAATTATATGTAACATAGTGTATATATATGATAATATATCATGCATATATGTTTTAGAAAAAGAAAAACAACAACAACTGAAGAGCCACAACATAGACATGTACGCAATTTGAAATATTTTCAAACAGTAATTATAACAGTTTACAGATGTTTACATATTCATATGTTTTCACAGAGTATTTAATATCAACCGATATATTTACCTAGTCAGGTAAGACAGCTTTAATGCTTTTGAACCCATTACTCTGTTAATGGAAGTTTCCATTAAGTATTTAGCTATGTTTATTTGTATTCTTTTATTAGAGGATGAGGGCATTGTATATTCTAAAGCGTTTCATTTGTTTTCTATATTTGTCAATACTTATGTTATTAAGGTAACTTTCCAATTCAAAATTCTTTTTAAAAGACCTATAATATTCCATTTTAATGGACTGATTAATATATTCTAACCATGTTTGTATAAACACATCTCTCACTATCTGTTTTGTTGTCCTCATATCTGCATCTGATATAGAGGGGTTCTCCCAAAGATATATCAGGCCTACTTTGTCCAAGCAATTCTTCACATTATTATTGTTCAACATATTATACGCTTCATAAAAATATTTATGCGTTAAAGCATTGGTATTTTTTATTATTTTGGCCCAATATTTGAGTGATGTTTCTAAACATATGGCAGAAAGGGGAAACCGTCTAAGTTCTCCAAATACAGCCATACTTGTACTTTGTTTACAACCTCCCGTGATCTTTTTTAGGAATTTAATATGCAGGCTGTGTTCTTCTTTGTACTGGTATATACCCTATACTTCTGATGAATATATAAGAATTGGTACAACCATTCTATCAAAAAGAAGCAATTTAGTTTTTAAGTCCATTTTTACCATAGAAAACAAAATACATTATTCATGGCTTTAAGAGCTTGACATGATAATGTTTTTACTCCCTCAATTAGTTTACCTGTCTTGCTGAATTTAAGACCAAGGTATACAAACTCATTCACTTCTTCAATTTTAATATTATTAATAGACCATTCATAGTTACTTTTGGCATATCTTTTTTTAGATTTTAGTTTTTTTAACATTAATTGTTAGACCAGATTGTAATGAGCAGTCATCTAAACTATTTAATTGTGCCTTTAAGCTTTCCTTATCTATTGTAAAAAGAACAATGTCATCTGCAAACATAAGTAAGTATATTGAGAATTGATTTATATCTGTTTCTGTTAAACAATTGAAGTCTATTACTTTACATATATCATTGACGAATAATATAAATACTATCGGTGATAGGGGCTCGCCTTGCTTCAAGCCAATAGAAATATAAAAAAGTCAGACAATGTATGGTTGTTGGTCCTAATACATGAGGATATTCTATTTAATATGGCTTTTATAATATTAATAGACTTGCTACTCAATCCCAGACTAACTAGCTTTTGCCAAAGTATGTTATGGTTGATAGTATCGAAACAGCCTTTATAATCCACAAAACTGTGTACAATGTATTGTTGCTAGCAAACAGTTTTTTTATAATAGCATGCAAAATAAAAATACAGTCAACAGTACTATGTTTGTTTCTGAACCCAAATTTGCATTCATTGAACAATTGTTTATCTTCACAATACACACTCAGTCTATTACACAGGCATAGGGAAAATATTTTAGGTAAATAAGAAAAAGGTTATATCAAACTTTTCACAGATATTTAAATTTTATCTACCAGTAGACAAACGCAAACAAGGTAAATGCAAATGTGACAAAACACAGAGACGAGACATAAAGAAAAACCATCAGTTACCGCCTTGGAACGGTCAATCGGCAAAAGGGCCAACTGGGGTGCTTAAACCTAGTTTGTGGAGCGCTCCAACCTCGCACTTCCTGAAGAATTTTCTAGCAAACAAACAGTGTAAATAACAACATCCCGTCAAAGTGATACAACTAACAGTAAGCACCTGCATCGGGAGTTAAAACAGATACAATGAACTTATATACATACATAATAACACTAATAAAATAAACACATATGTACAGTTTGTACAGTAGATAAAAGCCTCGGCAACGTAAAAACAAAAACCCCAAAATCAGTTTAAAATAAAACAGCCCAAGCGCTGATATATTATAAGATATTATAGGAACAAATAAAACAGCCCATGCGCTGTTATATTATAAGAACAAATAAAACATCCCAAGAGTTGATATATAACAAGATTAATTTAAATATGGCATATAATGCCATGACATCATGTTCCAAAAGTGTCAAAAGAGAAATGTAAAAATTACGAAAGAAAACATCGAAATTTAGAAAACAACCTACCAACAAAATAAACGTAATATTGTTAAGATCTAATAAGTTAGAAAACCAGTTCATGAAAAGCCGAGGATTTATCCGCAGTTGGCATATTTTATGTAAGACAGGTACTAAAAATCCCGATGTTACACCTACTGTGCAATCTCACGTAAAGGGTATGGAGACTGCTCAAGTTGTCTCACCTATATAAGGGCACGACTGGAGAGATGAAGAGCTAATGCACATATATGAGTAATACATCTGTAGTTACTTGGATCATTTGGGTCATCTTTTTAATGTATTGGGACAATAATTCCCTTAGACCACATTTCTGGATATTCACCTGTCTCCAATATTTTGTTGAAAGGTGGCACAATGTAAGGTGAGATAAAATCATTTGCATCAATAAAAAAACTCTGGTATAATGCCGCTACTTTTATTTCGTGCAAGTTTTTTAATATTTTTCTTTATTTCATTAACATCAAAAGGTTTATCAAGCTCTTCAATAAATACATATACATATCTGTGCAATTATTATCTATGTCAGCATTTTCATAATAGACCTCCTCGTCTACTGAAAAACTTGAAAAATGAAAATTGAATTTATTTTTCTCACTTGGATCATTTTTAAATTTCTGTTTATTTGATAAGAATTCCTTCATTGCTGTTATGCAACTTTCAAATGCAAAAATCTACAATTCTTTTATTTAGCAAAGATGTAAACAACTTTGATAAGCAACTTAACAGAGTTACCCCACGGTAATTATTCACATCTCGCTTATCTCCCTTTTTATATAGTGACTCTATAATGTCATCCCTCTAGATGTCGGTAAAATGACCTCAATTCCAAATCATATTAAAAATGGCACATATGTATAGACAAAGTATATCTATACTCTCTATTAAATACTCATTTAAAATACAATCAATGACATTTACTGATGACATACTATTTACTCCTTTTTTAAATACTTTACACCATTTTACATTTCACTGAATGTAAAAGGGAAATCCATTGCATCGTTATATTTATCGAAATGATATCTACAAAAATGTTCAGCCTCAACATAATTTGTCTGAAAAATGTCACTCTCTAACTTAGCAAAATAATCAAAGAATACATCAACTGTTATATTTTTATCTACACTTGTTCTACTCTTCTTAAAATACTTCCAAACATCCCTTGGTCTCTTGTTTTTGAGGTTCTCAACAACCGATAATTATCTTTTGCTATAGCTTCTTTTTACACCGCTCAACTTTTTTATACCGTTCTTTTGTCCAGACAATTTTTGTCCACTCTGGTCAAAAATAAAAACAATTTAAAAGACCTTAGTGCTTTATAATAAACCCTCTTCGCTCTTATGCAATCTGCATCGAGCCATTCTTTTTTTTTCTGACAGCGTATTTATATTAAACGTAGTTTTATTATACTCGAAGACTATATTTTTAGACAAAGGCGGGTCTGCAACATCACTTAGTCTTTCTGTGAATTGCTTTACCGTATTATTTACTACGCTTACCACTTGCTCCGTATCATTTACTACGCTTACAATTTCTTCCGTACACCCCCGAATTAAATTGTTAAATTCAGGAAGTTTACTGATTAAGACTGATTGAACCCATCTTTTAGATCTTCACACCATTTTAAATCGCCTTTTTGCTTCTCCTGTTTTCTCAAATGTTAAGTGAGACATATCACATTGTAACGAAAATGACAAGGGCACATGATCGCTATACGGTGTCAACGATCCGATTGTAAAATTGACAATACACGAGAAATCCCTTTCGCATGCTAACACATTGTTAATTACCGAGGCCCATTTTTCTGAGACATAGGTAAATTCCCGTTTCTTATAATCTCTCCCACACCGACCATTAACAATTCGTGCATCTGTACTTTAGCACAGGTCTATTAGACGTGTACCAAATGTGTTACACTTCTTGTCTTGTGAGGCTCTGTCAGCAAAACAATCGGGAATGTATTCTGCTTCATCTTAATACATATTTACTGTATCGCAAACTACAAAATCATGCTTTAATCCCACCACTGTAACAATCTTAAGTAAGAACAGTAGCTGTTTTACAGTCATAACAATGTTAACACAAAATAACATATACTGTTTCAATCCAACATTTAAAAATATTTACAAACAAATAACAAATTTATTTAACATAAAACATCCCAATTGAACTGAAAAATATATATATATCAAAAATCATTTTACAAAAGCTGAAACATGCAAGTACAATAAGGTAAATACCTTTGTTTATGTCCTATTTAATCAGCACAATAAATGTTCAAAATAGGTGTAAACTCATTATAAATATGTGTATGTATATGCAAATCTTAACAAATATAAATAAAAAAATACTTCTTCTTAACAATATATGATGCAAAAATTTCAAATCGTTTTGGATTTTTTACAAAAATATCCATAAAAAGAATCTCAGATTGTTGTGGTTTTTGGCCCGTTTTGTAGACCGTAGGTCACATTCCCAAAAAATATTTTTTCCCAATTTCAAGGAGAAAATTCCCAATTCAAATAAAGAGAGAATTGTAATTGTCACCCATTATCAAATAAACGACATAATTGAAATAGAGGTTGCTTTGTAAATGAGTAAAATATAAAAAAGAGTTGAATCAACCAAATATTTGAATAAAAACAATGCAAAAACTCCCAGTTCTAGGGATTCAGGTCATGTTCCCAAAATGGTGAGAAAAACCGCCGAATTTCTAACATAATATGACCATTTATCATCAGTTGTCAGAATCAAAGGAGAGCAGATTAGACTAACGCCACGGATATCTACATACCATCAAATCAGACTGGATTAGACATTTTTCCTTATTTATACTGTATTGTTAGTCTTATGTCTCACACGAAGTGTGTGAGACATTTGAGCCAAATAAACTCAAAATGCTTCACAACTTAACAACATTCACAAATTTCCTTTTTTTAACTTCACTAGGAAGTCAAATCAATGCTTAATAAAAACATAACTGCATTGCAAACACATGTATACACTACGTAAAGCTTGAACAGACAATGTTGGTATAGACAAAGTACAGTAGAATGCTGTACTGTTTATACCTTTACATAATATATTCGTATAAACTTTTTAGCAGTGCATACATTATGTAATACACATGCAGAAAATGTGTTCTTGGTGCTACGATTCTAAACAAGGATTATGCATCACATGTTTAAAATTCATCACAAATTTAATGTCTGAACAGGACAATTGAAGACCATTATTAAAAATGTCTTCTTTTCTCAACAACAGCAAAATTTCTTTTCTGACAAAGTCAGAATTATAAATCATCGATTTTAGCTTTTCAGGCTTGTTAGTCTCCAACAGAAGACAACCGTCTGAAGTTGCTATAACACGATCAGCGTTTAAAAGTCTGAAAATGCTCTCCATTGATTCGTAATGTATATAAAAAAGAAGAAAGTTTACAAAGTTCGATGTACTTTCAAACTCTCTTTCTTCCTGGTCAGACTTGTTACTAATAGTTTCAGGCTCATCAGGTTTTAGATACCCGATTTCAGGTACCCAATTGCAGTCCCTGATTTTATTGGCTGTGTAAACTGGATTCTGCTTCCTCCTCTTGTTCACATGTTTAAGTATTCGACGCGAAAGCAAAACCTTCAATTCAAGGCACTTATTGTTTCTATTTTTTGAGTCTTCATAATTGTTACTCCAATACCGGTCTCTACTAACATAGTCTTCAACTGGTGTAAGTGTTGTGCATACCTCGCTGTGATGGGGTTTGCCATCCTGACCTGAAGAAAGTACTAAAACGACAAAAGGGAAACGCTGATGTTAAAAAAGTTGCCAATTGGTGATTTTGTTTATGGCTTTAAAGGTTAAAAGATAGCTAAACAATTGCGAAAAAGAAACTTGCATACAAATGTAACAGCATGACCTCTATATTTAAAAATAGTTTTTCTATGGACTTATATTTTGTTCGGAATTTGTAGCTGTCTTAGTAAAAAAATGTTGACTGATTAATTTTCCAGGGCTCTACAACAAGAGGGCCATGATGGGCCTTAATTGCTCCCGTGAGGACACGGGCTTTTAGCAGGCTCATACCTGGTGTCAAGTAATTATGAGATATTTACTTTAGAAATCTTTGATGAAGGTTGGACCATTAGTGTGGCAATTGGGCTGGTAACAATTTCTAGAATTTTACCTAATAACCTACTGAATCCACATGACCCACTTCAAAACATATATATATATATATATATATATATATATATATATATATATATATATATATATATATATATATATATAAGATATATAAGATATCATACTGGCAATCATCCTGGCCAAGTTTGGTGAAGATTGGGCCATCAATGTGGTCTCTTTGTGTTTTCAAAAGTTTTTCTAACATTTGACCTACTGACATTGTTGTTGACCCCACGTGATCAAACTCACCGCAGATGTCTTGCAGGCAAACATTATGGAGATGTTAAGTGAAGATTAGGCTACAAATATGGACTCTAGGGTGTTCACATGCTTTTTCTGAGATTTGACCTAGTGACCTACTTTTTGACCCCAAGTGACCCAATAATATACTCATCCAAGATTTCAAGCAGACAAACATTCTGATTGAGTTTGGTGAAGATTGTGCTATGAATGTGGCCTCTAGTGTGTTCACAAGCATTTTATAAGTTTTGACCTAGTGACCTCTTTTTTGACCGCACGTGACCCATTAACGAACTCGTCCAATATTTTATGCAGACCAAGTTTGATGAAGATGAAATTGATGATGATGATTGGCCTGAAATAATTGTTTGGACCCCACGTGACCCAATAATATACTCATCCAAGATTTTAAGCAGACAAACATTCTGACCAGGTTTGGTGAAGATTGGGCTATTAATGTAATCTAGTGTGTTCGCAAGTTCTTCCTATAATTTGACCTAGTGACCTACTATTTGACCCAAGGTGAACCAATAATTAACACATCCGAGATTTCATGCAGACAAATTTTGACCAAGTTTGATGAAGATTGGATAAAAACTGTGGCCTCTAGCATGTTCACAAGCTAACATGTTGACGCCGCACGACGGATGCCGGACGAAGGGGTATCAGAAAAGTCCAATATGAGCAAGTTGTGCTTAGGTGAGCTAAAAATGGCATTACAAGTATGCACTTGTATTGCGGGAATGAGGCTTATGCCTGCATTGACTGTGTAAGGTAATTGCATGTAACAGAATAGCAAATTCGGTGCATATATGAAGGTCAACTGTGAAAAGAAGTTAAAAGGTAATTAAAGGTAGTTTGAGGTTTTGTTATTCAGGAGTACAGCCTGCTCCATGTTATTAAAACATTCTTCCTGTTAATTGCTATCACTCTGTTTTATACATTGAAAATGGCCTTCTTTAGAGTCCACGGCAACCCACCCGGCAACCCCTCCCCACCCAAGAAAATCATTCTGTGAGACCACAGCTGGACACTTATTTTGTTTATTAAAAACACAAGGGTGCCATTGGGAAAGGTATTGTAAAACAGTCAGTCACACATTATGGACATTGGCTCACTGCACTGCCATTGTTCAGAGACACTCTAATCCCCACCCCTTTCCTAATACCAGTGCCTATCCTCAACCCATTAACCTACCACTGTGATCACTGTGTGCAGCCAGAAAATTTAAGATTCAATTTTCAATGTCTTTACTATGTACAGAGAAAATTGTTTAGTGATGTCTAATAATGCGTGCTTATATATTATATGTTTTATACGAATTCCACTAAAGACTATAGTCGCCTTGTATATGTCATGTCAGAAAAGAATGAAAAGGACCTCAAATAAAAAAAATGTGAGGATAATTCAGCTTTCTATTTTTTGCTCAGCCCATGTGAGTCGAAGGTGAGGTTAGACAGCTATGCCATATTTTGCTCAGCTCATGAAATGCGAAGTCTTGGATGATTTGGCAACTGGGTCACTTGGGGTCATAAAGTAGGTCACTAGGTCAAATCTTAGAAAAAAACACACTAGAGACGACATTTAAAGCCCAATCTTCACCAAACATAATCTGAATGTTTGCATTAAATCTTGGATGAGTTCGTAACTAGGTCATGTGGGGTCAAAAAGTAGGTCACTAGGTCAAATCTTAGGAAAAGCTTGTGAACACACTAGAGGCCACAATTATAGGCCAAACTTCATCAAACTTAATCAGAATGTTTGTCTGCATAAAGTCTTGGATGAGTTCGTAACTGGGTCACGTGGGGTCAAAAAGTAGGTCACTAGGTTAAATCTTAGAAAAAGCTTGTGAACACACTAGAGGCCACATTCGTAACCTAATCTACACCAAACTTGATCAGATTGTCTGCATCAAATCTTGGATGATGATATTATTGGGTCACGTGGGGTCAAAAAGTAGGTCACTTGGTTACATTTTAGAAAAAAAAACTTGTGAAAACACTCAAGAGGCTACACTGATTGGGTCAGCAACTAGGTCACTAGGTCAAATGTTAGAAAAACCTTTTGAAAACACTTAGAGGCCACATCGATGGCCCAATCTTCACCAAACTTGACCAGCATATTTGCCAGTATGAAATCTTATCTATGTTTTGAAGTGAGTCATGTGGATTCAGTTGGTTAATTGGTAAAATTCTATAAAACGTTATCGATCCAGCGACCACACTAATGGTCCAATCTTCACCAAAGATTTTTAAAGTAAATAACTCTTAACAATTTGGTGCCAGATTTGAGCCAACTAAAAGTAAGTGTCATCAGGTGAGCGATTAAGGGCCAACATGGCCATCTTGTTTTGCTAAGCCCATGAAGCGCAAAGGTAAGATTAGACAGCTATGCCAAAAGAACTTATCAACATTATGATTTTTAACATTTGTAGAAACTGAGAGCTTACTTGATGTAAAGCCATCTGCATCGCTAAAAGTATTTTCTTCACCTATCTGCACAGCAACTTTATCGGAAATGTAGCGTCTAATTGTACTTTTCTCACTTAACTAAGAAGAAAGAAAGAATGCAATTATATTATTTCTTCAACAAAAAAGATCATATTCACAACTATAATGGTAAAATGTTATTTTGTCAAAATAATTATTTGAGCAAACAACAGATGTTTTGAGCTTTTTTTTAATGTTTTATTTTTCCTTTTTTAATCTTTATGCATAAACAATATCTTATATACTTTTACATATATTAACTTAACCCGGATTGGTAAAGAACAGTAAAAGGAAAACATGAAAACCATTGTCAAGGAAAGAAATTGTAATATCACATGCCCTTTGAATTTAAAGCATTTTGATTGGTCGAGCGCTGGTCGTGTGTCGTGAGTCAGTATTAAGTCGAATGTGTTCACATGAGCATCGAGAACGTAAAACTGATGATCCTGTCCTTTTCACGCATGCTGTTGCTAAAATAAAATGCCGCCTGGTAGAAGAAATTGACAAATTGTCTCCGATTATTATTTAGTACCATTAAGAAAAAATATAACATTAAAAAGAGCAACAAGTGTAACCTCAGTAAATGTGAATGCTTTTCGTGATTATGTGTTGAGGAAAAATGTGAGAACACACTTTGAACGACGTACTGGAAATTTGTTTGACGAAATGAGAAGCACAAAAAATGGCTCGTTAAAAACAATGACTGTTATTTCATAGGGTATGTGATATAACAAGTAAAAGCTGTGTCCTTGGTCACTATCACAACATTATCCAGGTCCTTAAATATAAATATTGACCTTAACCCAAGTCTGTATTTAAATAATGTATACTATTCAAATAGAAACAAACCGGAATAAACTCTTCTGTCTTTCCACCATTCCGATCTAAAAATAAGAAGCAATCAGAATAAACATAGTTCAAGATATATATTTACAATGGAACTACTTAATTGTGTTTTAAATGTTATTGTACTATTTAAAATCATTAACGTTGCCCTATCTTAACTTATTTTGTTATATAAACAATTGAAATAATGAAGAATATGTACATTCCAAAACTTGTGCTGCCATCATTGTTATGAATTTTAAAATATACGACAGTTTAAATTACTTGTTCTTTTCCTTGGCTTTATAATCAAAATTAAAATTAAAATTTAAAAATGAAAAGTAGAGTAATTGTACATGTTTCATTTACTAGTTTGTGTTCATTTTCAAACGTCCCTAACATTGCCAGACTGGCAAGATAATATTTGTTTTCATAAAATTATAGAAATAAAATATACAATTTCCACAATTATTATTTTTAAATGCAGTGAAGATTAAACATGTGTTTGTGTTTGGATCCAGATACCGTGACTATAAGAAACATGCACATAACCACTATGACATCCAGACAGATGCTGCATTGATGTCATTAATAAATATTGCCATGTTATTTGACTTCAATGGAACCCCTAACCCCCCTTTTTATGAAGAACTCTCTGAGATTTTTTTCAACTTAACCATGTTACTGATGCAGTAGATATCCTATAAAAGACTTTAAGACCAATGTTTCGGAAGTTTAACATGAGAATAAGGAGAACCGATAGATGCTCCTCGAAGTTTCATTTTGGCACCTTTTATGCCTATTATGTGTTATACTCCAGTCAAAATTATGACGGATGAATGGACGGATGGATGAACGGATGGACGTACGAACGGGATGATCAGAAGGATAGAGTGGAAACCCTTAGGAGAGCATTGAAATTCCTCCTGGCTAACGTTATAATTGTTAGAGCAGCATTATAGTGATACAAGGCTTCCTATCAATTTATTTTTCATTTTTATTGACAATATGACCAAACCTTTATAGCTTATAAAATACTAACCTGATTTTATCACCTTGCAGTTTGTTCCTATACTCTGTACCAACAAGTACTTCAACTGGCCATCGGTTTCATCAGCCTGTCTGAAATTTTCGACACTGATATTTACTTCTCCATTCTCTACTGATATCTGGGTCAGGCTGCCGGGACCATTTGTAGAATCATCTTCAGACTTAGACAAATCCTCTTCACCTGAAACTTGAACCGGGTAGAGATCTCTGCCTTTATGCTTTTCATCTGAAATATAGTTCTGGCCACTGCTGTCATCTTCTGAGGCAGCATTGTCCTGATCAGGCAAGTTCTTAATCTGGCTTTTACCTCTCTCTTCCTCCTCATTTCTTCTTTCTTTAGGACCATCTTCTCTCTTTTCATGATAACTTCCTTTACCTTCTTGTTCATCTGGTCTCGCTTCATTATCATTTACTTTTTCGTTATGACAATGTGCTCCCTCATCATCATCACCATCATCATCATCATTTCCACTTTCTTCATGACCACATCCTATACCTTCGTCATTCCTTTCATCTTTAAGATCACCTCCTTTCTCTTCATGACCTTCTCTAGCATAGTCATCATTACTTCCTCTATCTTCATAACTACTGCCTCTCTCTTTATCATCATTTCCTCTTCTTTCTTCATAATCATCTCCTCTCTCTTCATCACTATTTTCTTTAAAATCATCACCATTTTTACTTATTTTACCATTAATTCCTCCACCTTCATTATCATCTCCCCTTTTTCCAAGACGATTAACAGTAGCATGCACTGTGACTGGTTCTGCTTTAGCGTTTCTCTCTTCAGGACCTGTAATGCCAACAAATAATACAATGAATGATTAAGTTTCAACATGACAAAAGGCTCTTAAAATTACAGAGCATCATCACTCTACAAATTAGGGGCATGATGGCCCTGTATAGCTCGCCTAATGGCCATACACAATGCAATAGCAGTGGTAAGTAACAGTGATAGTTTAATAACAGTGAATTTTCAGCTATGTTTAGACAGACCACAATCATTCTAAACCATGAGGGCCATCATGGCCCTATATCGCTCACGTGTGTGTCGTAGGCATTTAGCTAAAATTACCATGGAATAACATCAATGTTAAAAAAGACCAGAATAATTATAATGCATGTACACAAGCAACATATACACAGCTTCATTTTTACTACAAGGCCCTATTTTGAAAATGACAACTCCGACTGTTCTTGATGGACCACAATTCTTTGAACAATTTCAACATATGGCCACCCAAGGAATATGTATACCATATATCAAACGTCTAGCTCTTGTGCTTTATGGCAGCCATGGTTTTTGAGGGATCGAAACTTTTCAATTCTCCTGCCAGCTTCTAAAAACTATGGTTGAGTTTAGTCAAGCAGTTATAGAGGAGATGGCAATAAAAAATGTTGATGGATGAATGATGCAGACAATGGACACTTGATAATTATGGATGATCAATGTAGTTCATCATAAGCATCAACCTTTCCTTTATTTTCATGTTCATTCCCTCTCTTCCTACATCAGCATTTCCTCTTTCTTCATTTCCACTTCTTTTTCTTCATCAACATAAAACGCCAAACTGTGTTCTCATTTCGAACTGAATGTTTAACTTTGACAAATTTTAGATGCTGCGCTAGCCAATGAGATGCACATGCATGCAAGAAGTAACATACTTATAGTAAACCATAAGGTTTTGACAAAGTTCAAATAATAAAAATAACAAAGGACTATAACTCCTAAATTATGAGAAATAGAGTTATGATTCTTGTACACAACTATTCTTTTCATTAAGATCTAGCTGCCTATGAAGTTTCATGTTGACACCTCTTACAGGCTGTCGGGCCTTTTGAAAATCATATTCAGACTCAGAAAAATCCTCCTCACCTGAAACTTGAATCTGGTAGGGATCTCTGCCCTGATCTTCTTCATCTAAAATATAGCCCTGTTCACTGCTGTCATCTTGTGAGGCAGCATTTTTCTGATCAGGCAAGTCCTCAATCTGGCTTTCTCCTCTCTTTTCCTCATCATTTCCTCTTTCTTCAGGACCATCTACGCTATCTTCTTCATCATTTTCTTTTTCTTCGTGACGATCAACAGCAGCATGCACTGTGACTGGTTGTGCTTTAGCGTCTCTCTCTTCTGGGTCTGTAATGCCAACAACAAATAATACAATGAACGAATAAGTTTCAACATGACAAAAGGCTCTTAAAATTACAGAGCAGCATCACTCTTCAAATGAGGGCATGATGGCACTGTATAGAACGCCTAATGGCCATACACAATGCAATAGCAGTGGTAAGTAACAGTGATAGTTTAATAACAGTTAATTATCAGCTATGTTTAGACAGACTACAATCATTCTAAACTATGAGGGCCATCATGGCCCTATATCGCTCACCTGTGTGTCGTAGACATTAAGCTAAAATTAGCATGGAATAACAGCAATGTTAAAACAGACCAGAATAATTATAATGCATGTACACAAGCAACATATAGACAGTTTCATTTTTACTACAAGGCCCTATATTGAAAATGACAACTCCGACTGTTCTTGATGGACCACAATTCTTTGAACAATTTCAATATATGGCCACCCAAGGAATATGTATACCATACATAAAACGTCTAACTCTTGTGCTTTCTGGCAGCAATGTTTTTTTAGGGATCGAAACTTTTCAATTCTCCTGCCAGCGTCTTAAAAGTGTGGTTGAGTTTAGTCAAGCAGTTATAGAGGAGATGGCAAAAATGTTGATGGATGAATGATGCAGACAATGGACACTTGATAATTATGGTTGATCACAATAGCTCATCATAAGCATCAACCTTCCCTTTACTTTCATGTCCATCTCCTCTCTTCCTACATCAGCATTTCCTCTTTCTTCATTTTCACTTCTTTTTCTTCATCAACATAAAACGCCAAACTCTGTTCTCATTTTGTATTGAATGCTTAACTTTGACAAATTTTAGATGCTGCGCTAGCCAATGACATGCATACATGCATGCAAGAAGTAACATACTTATAGTAAACCATAAGGTTTTGACAAAGTTCAAATAATAAAAATAACAAAGGACTATAACTCCTAAGTTATGAGAAATAAAGTTACGATTCTTGTACACAACTATTCTTTTCATTAAGATCTAGCTGCCTATGAAGTTTCATGTTGACACCTCTTACAGGCTGCCAGGCCTTTTGAAAATCATCTTCAGACTCAGAAAAATCCTCCTCACCTGAAATTTGAATCTGGTAGGGTTCTCTGCCCTTATGTTCTTCATCTAAAATATAGCCCTGTTCACTGCTGTCATCTTGTGAGGCAGCATTTTTCTGATCAGGCAAGTCCTCAATCTGGCTTTCACCACTCTTTTCATCATCACTTCCTCTTTCTTCAGGACCATCTTCGCTCTCTTCGTTATCATTTTCTTTTTCTTCGTGACGATTAACAGCAGCATGCACTGGGACTGGTTGTGCTTTAGAGTCTCTCTCTTCTGGGTCTGTAATGCCAACAACAAATAATACAATGAATGATTAAGTTTCAACATGACAAAAGGCTCTTAAAATTACAGAGCAGCATCACTCTACAAATGAGGGGCATGATGACCCTGTAGAGCTCGCCTAATGGACGTACACAATGCACTAGCAGTGATAAGTAACAGTGATAGTTTAATAACAGTGAATTATCAGCTATGTTTAGACAGACCACAATCATTCTAAAACATGAGGGCCATCATGGCTCTATATCGTTCACCTGTGTGTCGTAGACATTAAGCTAAAATTAGCATGGAATAACAGCAATGTTAAACAGACCAGAATAATTATAACGCATGTACACAAGCAACATATAGACAGTTTCATTTTTACTACAAGGCCCTATATTGAAAATGACAACTCCGACTGTTTTTGATGGACCACAATTCTTTGAACAGTTTCAATATATGGCCACCCAAGGAATATGTATACCATATATAAAACGTCTAGCTCTTATGCTTTCTGGCAGCAATGTTTTTTGAGGGATCGAAACTTTTCAATTCTTCTGCCAGCTTCTAAAAAGTGTGGTTGAGTTTAGTCAAGCAGTTATAGAGGAGATGGCAATACAAAAATGTTGATGGATGAATGATGCAGACAATGGACACTTGAAAATAATAGGTGATCAATGTAGTTCATCATAAGCATCAACCTTCCCTTTACTTTCATGTCCATCTCCTCTCTTCCTACATCAACATTTCCTCTTTCTTCATTTCCACTTCTTTTTCTTCATCAACATAAAACGCCAAACTGTGTTCTCATTCTGTAATGAATGCTTAACTTTGACGAATTTTTCGCCTTGTACCGTCTTATTAAGAAAAGCTTTAAAACAAGTTATCTTAAGACCTGAACATACATTTTAGAAGCTGCGCTAGCCAATGAGATGCACATGCATGCAAGAAGTAACATACTTATAGTAAACCATAAGGTTTGGACAAAGTTTGAAGAATAAAAATAACAAAGGACTATAACTCCTAAATTATGAGAAATAAAGTTATGATTCTTGTACACAACTCTTCTTTTCATTAAGATCTAGCTGCCTATGAAGTTTCATGTTGACACCTTTTACAGGCTGCCGGGCCTTTTGAAAATCATATTCAGACTCAGACAAATCCTCCTCACCTGAAACTTGAATCTGGTAGGGATCTCTGCCCTCATGTTCTTCATCTAAAATATAGCCCTGTTCACTGCTGTCATCTTGTGAGGCAGCATTTTTCTGATCAGGCAAGTCCTCAATCTGGCTTTCACCACTCTTTTCCTCATCATTTCCTCTTTCTTCAGGACCATCTTTGCTCTCTTCATTATCATTTTCTTTTTCTTCGTGACGATTAACAGCAGCATACACTGGGACTGGTTGTGCTTTAGAGTCTCTCTCTTCTGGGTCTGTAATGCCAACAACAAATAATATATGAATGATTAAGTTTCAACATGGCAAAAGGCTCTTAAAATTACAGAGCAGCATCACTCTACAAATAAGGGGCATGATGGCCCTGTATAGCTCGCTTAATGGCCGTACACAATGCAATAGCAGTGGTAAGTAACAGTGATAGTTTAATAACAGTGAATTATCAGCTATGTTTAGACAGACCACAATCATTCTAAACCATGAGGGCCATCATGGCCCTATATCGCTCACCTGTGTGTCGTAGACATTTAGCTAAAATTAGCATGGAATAACAGCAATGTTAAAACAGACCAGAATAATTATAATGCATGTACACAAGCAACATATAGACAGTTTCATTTTTACTACAAGGCCCTATATTGAAAATGACAACTCCGACTGTTCTTGATGGACCACAATTCTTTGAACAATTTCAATATATGGCCACCCAAGGAATATGTATACCATGTATCAAACGTCTAGCTCTTGTGCTTTCTGGCAGCCATGTTTTTTGAGGGATCGAAACTTTTCAATTCCCCTGCCAGCTGAAGTTTCCAAAAAGTATGGTTGAGTTTGGTCTAGCAGTTATAGAGGAGATGGCAATAAAAACATGTTGATGGATGAATGATGCAGACAATGGACACATGGTAATTATGGTTGATCACAATAGCTCATCATAAGCATCAACCTTTCCTTTATTTTCATGTCCATCTCCTCTCTTCCTACATCAGCATTTCCTCTTTCTTCATTTCCACTTCTTTTTCTTCATCAACATAAAACACCAAACTGTGTTCTTATTCTGTAATGAATGCTTAACTTTGACGAATTTTTCGCCTTGTACCGTCTTATTAAGGAAAGCTTTAAAACAAGTTATCTTAAGACCTGATAATACATTTTAGAAGCTGCGCTAGCCAATGAGATGCACATGCATGCAAGAAGTAACATACTTATAGTAAACCATAAGGTTTTGACAAAGTTCAAATAATAAAAATAACAAAGGACTATAACTCCTTCTAAGTTATGAGAAATAAAGTTATGATTCTTGTACACAACTATTCTTTTCATTAAGATCTAGCTGCCTATGAAGTTTCATGTTGACACCTCTTACAGGCTGCCAGGCCTTTTGAAAATCATCTTCAGACTCAGAAAAATCCTCCTCACCTGAAACTTGAATCTGGTAGTTCTCTCTGCCCTTATGTTCTTCATCTAAAATATAGCCCTGTTCACTGCTGTCATCTTGTGAGGCAGCATTTTTCTGATCAGGCAAGTCCTCAATCTGGCTTTCACCACTCTTTTCATCATCACTTCCTCTTTCTTCAGGACCATCTTCGCTCTCATCGTTATCATTTTCTTTTTCTTCGTGACGATTAACAGCAGCATGCACTGGGACTGGTTGTGCTTTAGAGTCTCTCTCTTCTGGGTCTGTAATGCCAACAACAAATAATACAATGAATGATTAAGTTTCAACATGACAAAAGGCTCTTAAAATTACAGAGCAGCATCACTCTACAAATGAGGGGCATGATGGCACTGTATAGAACGCCTAATGGCCATACACAATGCAATAGCAGTGGTAAGTAACAGTGATAGTTTAATAACAGTTAATTATCAGCTATGTTTAGACAGACCACAATCATTCTAAACTATGAGGGCCATCATGGCCCTATATCGCTCACCTGTGTGTCGTAGACATTAAGCTAAAATTAACATGGAATAACAGCAATGTTAAACAGACCAGAATTATTATAACGCATGTACACAATCAACATACAGACAGTTTCAGTTTTAATACAAGGCCCTATATTGAAAATGACAACTCAGACTGTTCTTGATGGACCACAATTCTTTGAACAGTTTCAATATATGGCCACCCAAGGAATATGTATACCACATATAAAACGTCTAGCTCTTATGCTTTCTGGCAGCAATGTTTTTTGAGGGATCGAAACTTTTCAATTCTCCTGCCAGCTTCTAAAAAGTGTGGTTGAGTTTAGTCAAGCAGTTATAGAGGAGATGGCAATACAAAAATGTTGATGGATGAATGATGCAGACAATGGACACTTGATAATTATGGATGATCAATGTAGTTCATCATAAGCATCAACCTTCCCTTTACTTTCATGTCCATCTCCTCTCTTCCTACATCAGCATTTCCTCTTTCTTCATTTTCACTTCTTTTTCTTCATCAACATAAAACGCCAAACTGTGTTCTTATTTTGTACTGAATGTTTACCTTTGACAAATTTTAGATGCTGCGCTAGCCAATGACATGCATACATGCATGCAAGAAGTAACATACTTATAGTAAACCATAAGGTTTTGACAAAGTTCAAATAATAAAAATAACAAAGGACTATAACTCCTAAGTTATGAGAAATAAAGTTATGATTCTTGTACACAACTATTCTTTTCATTAAGGTCTAGCTGCCTATGAAGTTTCATGTTGACACCTCTTACAGGCTGCCAGGCCTTTTGAAAATCATCTTCAGACTCAGAAAAATCCTCCTCACCTGAAACTTGAATCTGGTAGTTCTCTCTGCCCTTATGTTCTTCATCTAAAATATAGCCCTGTTCACTGCTGTCATCTTGTGAGGCAGCATTTTTCTGATCAGGCAAGTCCTCAATCTGGCTTTCACCACTCTTTTCCTCATCACTTCCTCTTTCTTCAGGACCATCTTCGCTCTCTTCGTTATCATTTTCTTTTTCTTCGTGACGATTAACAGCAGCATGCACTGGGACTGGTTGTGCTTTAGAGTCTCTCTCTTCTGGGTCTGTAATGCCAACAACAAATAATACAATGAATGATTAAGTTTCAACATGACAAAAGGCTCTTAAAATTACAGAGCAGCATCACTCTACAAATGAGGGGCATGATGGCCCTGTATAGCTCGCTTAATGGCCGTACACAATGCACTAGCAGTGATAAGTAACAGTGATAGTTTAATAACAGACCACAATCATTCTAAAACATGAGGGCCATCATGGCCCTATATCGTTCACCTGTGTGTCGTAGACATTAAGCTAAAATAAGCATGAAATAACAGCAATGTTAAACAGACCAGAATAATTATAACGCATGTACACAAGCAACATATAGACAGTTTCATTTTTACTACAAGGCCCTATATTGAAAATGACAACTCCGACTGTTCTTGATGGACCACAATTCTTTGAACAGTTTCAATATATGGCCACCCAAGGAATATGTATACCATATATAAAACGTCTAGCTCTTATGCTTTCTGGCAGCAATGTTTTTTGAGGGATCGAAACTTTTCAATTCTCCTGCCAGCTTCTAAAAAGTGTGGTTGAGTTTAGTCAAGCAGTTATAGAGGAGATGGCAATACAAAAATGTTGATGGATGAATGATGCAGACAATGGACACTTGAAAATAATAGGTGATCAATGTAGTTCATCATAAGCATCAACCTTCCCTTACTTTCATGTCCATCTCCTCTCTTCCTACATCAACATTTCCTCTTTCTTCATTTCCACTTCTTTTTCTTCATCAACATAAAACGCCAAACTGTGTTCTCATTCTGTAATGAATGCTTAACTTTGACGAATTTTTCGCCTTGTACCGTCTTATTAAGAAAAGCTTTAAAACAAGTTATCTTAAGACCTGAACATACATTTTAGAAGCTGCGCTAGCCAATGAGATGCACATGCATGCAAGAAGTAACATACTTATAGTAAACCATAAGGTTTGGACAAAGTTTGAATAATAAAAATAACAAAGGACTATAACTCCTAAATTATGAGAAATAAAGTTATGATTCTTGTACACAACTCTTCTTTTCATTAAGATCTAGCTGCCTATGAAGTTTCATGTTGACACCTTTTACAGGCTGCCGGGTCTTTTGAAAATCATATTCAGACTCAGACAAATCCTCCTCACCTGAAACTTGAATCTGGTAGGGATCTCTGCCCTCATGTTCTTCATCTAAAATATAGCCCTGTTCACTGCTGTCATCTTGTGAGGCAGCATTTTTCTGATCAGGCAAGTCCTCAATCTGGCTTTCACCACTCTTTTCCTCATCATTTCCTCTTTCTTCAGGACCATCTTTGCTCTCTTCATTATCATTTTCTTTTTCTTCGTGACGATTAACAGCAGCATACACTGGGACTTGTTGTGCTTTAGAGTCTTTCTCTTCTGGGTCTGTAATGCCAACAACAAATAATATATGAATGATTAAGTTTCAACATGACAAAAGGCTCTTAAAATTACAGAGCAGCATCACTCTACAAATGAGGGGCATGATGGCCCTGTATAGCTCGCTTAATGGCCGTACACAATGCAATAGCAGTGGTAAGTAACAGTGATAGTTTAATAACAGTGAATTATCAGCTATGTTTAGACAGACCACAATCATTCTAAACCATGAGGGCCATCATGGCCCTATATCGCTCACCTGTGTGTCGTAGACATTTAGCTAAAATTAGCATGGAATAACAGCAATGTTAAAACAGACCAGAATAATTATAATGCATGTACACAAGCAACATATAGACAGTTTCATTTTTACTACAAGGCCCTATATTGAAAATGACAACTCCGACTGTTCTTGATGGACCACAATTCTTTGAACAATTTCAATATATGGCCACCCAAGGAATATGTATACAATGTATCAAACGTCTAGCTCTTATGCTTTCTGGCAGCAATGTTTTTGAGGGATCGAAACTTTTCAATTCCACTGCCAGCTGAAGCTTCCAAAAAGTATGGTTGAGTTTGGTCTAGCAGTAATAGAGGAGATGGCAATAAAAAAATGTTGATGGATGAATGATGCAGACAATGGACACTTGATAATTATAGGTGATCAATGTAGTTCATCATAAGCATCAACCTTTCCTTTATTTTCATGTCCATCTCCTCTCTTCCTACATCAGCATTTCCTCTTTCTTCATTTCCACTTCTTTTTCTTCATCAACATAAAACGCCAAACTGTGTTCTCATTCTGTAATGAATGCTTAACTTTGACGAATTTTTCGCCTTGTACCGTCTTATTAGAGAAAGCTTTAAAACAAGTTATCTTAAGACCTGCACATACATTTTAGAAGCTGCGCTAGCCAATGAGATGCACATGCATGCAAGAAGTAACATACTTAAAGTAAACCATCAATGTAACAACAACAGGAACAAACAACACTCAGCAAGCTTGGCAATATAACTTGTGTCATAATATGTCTATGAATAGATTATCCATGTCATTTAAGTTAACAGATACTGTTAAAATTGTTTAAAGGCATTGAAAATGGCTTTCTTTAGCTTGCATTTACCGATCCGCCCCACACCTCACCTCAAAGATGACACCATGCTGTAATTAGATGTGCCATAGGGAAAGAGGTCGAAAAACAGTTAGTCACACTTGATGCACATAAACTTACTGCACTGCTACTGGTCAATAACGATCTAATCCCCACCCCTTTCTTGCTACCACTCCAGCCTTGAGCTGTGTCCAGCCGCCTAGACCCACACCACCCACACTTTTTTCCTCCAGTCACTTACTGTGTGATCACAGTGTGAAGCCAGATAAGGCCACAATCCAATTTTCAATGCCTTTAATTATTGTCAAGAAAACCAAATCCAGTCTTACCCTCCTCCAGGAAGAAATCGGAAGATAAAACTACATCCCTATTTGGAAGAGATATTTGGGCCTGCTTTTCCTCTCCTTCTGAGTATGTCTCACTGCAAGTTGTAACCTCACATCCTATTTAAAGAGTCAAAATCATGATTAAATAGTGAAAATGGCTTTTTAAAGCAATAAACAAATTTTCCTAAAATGATCCTTTGACCTCTAGTCAAGAAAATGTCTCGCAATGGACATTCTGTTTCAATTCAAATGAAATTTTTAAGATAACTTGCAACATTTCAGCATTTCGGTGCAAGGGTACAAATCTCTGATGCGGCAAATAGTTCCTGTGAGAATTTAAATCTCATTTGTGGTGTACCAACGGCTCTATTAAGAAGTTAGTCTTCATCATTTTAGTTGCTATAATGAATACAATTACAAGTGAATATTGTCTCACTTACTGTAAAGCTAATACCCTGTCACACTACAGCACGAGTTGCTACAACAATCAGAAAAATTTAACTCACACTTTTTCGAGAAACTGTAAACTTCAACAATGGCACAATGCTTAATTTCCTCTGTTAAGTAGAAATTTAATTACAGTAAATGTACCAGACACACAAGAAAAGTCTGGTTCATATTCTACTACTATGCCAGCGCAAATGCAGCTGACTGCACATTTTTAACCTCTGGTCATTGGGTCCCTGGTCATTGGGTCCCTGGTCACTCGGTCCCTGGTCACTCAGTCCATGGTCATTGGCTCCCTGGTCATTTTGGTCCCTGGTCATGGTCACTGGGTACCTGGTCATTTAAGTCCCTGGTCATTGGGTCCCTGTTCATAGGGCCCTGGTCATTTGGGTCCCTGGTCATTTGGTCCCTGTTCATTTGGGTCCATTGTCATTGGGTTCCTGGTCATTGGGTACCTGTTCATTTGGGTCCATTGTCATTGGGTAACATTTGGGTTCCTGGTCATTGGGTTTCTGGTCATTTGGGTCCATTGTCATTGGGTCCCTGGTCACTGGGTCCCTGGTCATTGGGTCCTTGGTCATTGGGTCTCTGGTCACTGGGTCCCTGGATCCCTAGTCAGTCGATCCCTGGTCATTGGGTCCCTGGTCATTTGCGGCCCTGGTCATTGGGTCCCTGGTCATTGGCTCCCTGGTCATTTGGGCCCCTGGTCATTGGGTCCATGGTCAATTTGGACCCTGGTCACTGGGTCCCTTGTCATTTGGTACCTGGCCATTTGGGTCCCTAGTCGTTGGGTCCCTTGCCATTGGGTACCTGGTCATTTGGGTCCCTGGTCACTGGGTCCCTGGTTATTTGGGTTCCTGGCAATTGCGTCCCTGGTCATTGGGTCCCTTATCATTGGGTCCCTGGTCATTGGGTCCCTGGTCATTTGGCACCCTGGTCACTGGGTCCCTGGTCATTGCGTCCCTGGTCATTTGGGTCCCCGGTCATTGGGTCCCTGGTCATTTGGGACCCTGGTCACTGGCTCCCTGGTCATTGGGTCCCTGGTCATTAGGGTCCCTGGTCACTGGGTCCCTGGTCATTTGGGTCCCTGGTCATTGGGTCCCTGATCATTTGGGTTCCTGGTCACTGGGTCCCTGGTCATTTGGGTCCCTAGTCATTGCGTCCGTGGTCATGGGGTCCCTGGTCATTTGGGTCCCTGGTCATTTAGGTCCCTGGTCATGGGGTCCCTGATCATTTGGGTCCCTGGTCAATGGGTCCCTGGTTATTTGGGTCCCTTATCATAGGTTCCCGGGTCATTTGGGTCCCTGTCATTTGGGTCCCTTGTCATTGGGTCCCTGGTCACTGGGTCCCCGGTCATGTGGTCCCTGGTCATCGGGTCACTGGATCCTGGTCATTTGAGTCTCTGGCCATTGCGACCCTGGTCACTGGGTCCCTTGTTATTGGGTCCCTGGTCACTGGGTCCCTGGTCACTGGGTCCCTGGTCATTGGGCCCCTGGTCATCAGGTCACAGGTCAGTCGGTCCCTGGTCATTGGGTTCTTGGGTCCCTGGTCATTTGGGTCCTTGGTCACAGGGTCCTGGTCATTGGGTCCCTGGTCATTGGATCCTGGTCATTTGAGTCTCTGGTCAATCGGGACCCTGGTCACTGGGTCCCTTGTTATTAGGTCCCTGGTCATTGGGTACCTAGTCACTGGGTCCCTGGTCACTGGGTCCCTGGTCATTGCGTCCCTAGTCATTTGGGTCCCTGGTCATTTGGGACCCTGGTCATTTGGGACCCTGGTCACTGGGTCCCTGGTCATTGGGTCCCTGGTCATTTGGGTCCCTGGTCACTGGGTCCTTGGTCATTGGTTCTCTGGTCATTTGGGTCCTTGGTCATTTATGGTCCTAGTCATTTGGGTCCCTTGTCATTGGGTCCCTGGTCACTGGGTCCCTGGTCATTGGGTCCCTGGTCATCGGGTCACTGGATCCTGGTCATTTGAGTTTCTGGCCATTGCGACCCTGGTCACTGGGTCCCTTGTTATTGGATCCCTAGTCATTTGGTCCCTGGTCATGGGGTTACTGGGTCACTGGTCATTGGGCCCCTGGTCATCAGGTCACAGGTCAGTCGGTCCCTGGTCATTGGGTCTTTGGGTCCCTGGTCATTTGGGTCCTTGGTCACAGGGTCCTGGTCATTGGGTCCCTGGTCATTGGATCCTGGTCATTTGAGTCTCTGGTCAATTGGGACCCTGGTCACTGGGTCCCTTGTTATTGGGTCCCTGGTCATTATTTACCTGGTCACTGGGTCCCTGGTCATTGGAAAAACAGTTAGTCACACTTGATGCACATAAACTTACTGCACTGCTACTGGTCAATAACGATCTAGTCCCCACCCCTTTCTTGCTACCACTCCAGCCTGGAGCTGTGTCCAGCCGCCTAGACCCACACCACCCACACTTTTTTCCTCCAGTCATTTACTGTGTGATCACAGTGTGAAGCCAGATAAGGTCACAATCCAATTTTCAATGCCTTTAATTATTGTCAAGAAAACCAAATCCAGTCTTACCCTCCTCCAGGAAGGAATCGGAAGATAAAACTACATCCCTATTTGGAAGAGATATTTGGGCCTGCTTTTCCTCTCCTTCTGAGTATGTCTCACTGCAAGTTGTAACCTCACATCCTATTTAAAGAGTCAAAATCATGATTAAATAGTGAAAATGGCTTTTTAAAGCAATAAACAAATTTTCCTAAAATGATCCTTTGACCTCTAGTCAAGAAAATGTCTCGCAATAGACATTCTGTTTCAATTCAAATGAAATTTTTAAGATAACTTGCAACATTTCAGCATTTCGGTGCAAGGGTACAAATCTCTGATGGGGCAAATAGTTCCTGTGAGAATTTAAATCTCATTTGTGGTGTACCAACGGCTCTATTAAGAACTTAGTCTTCATCATTTCAGTTTCTATAATGAATACAATTACACGTGAATATTGTCTCACTTACTGTAAAGCTAATACCCTGTCACACTAGAGCACGAGTTACTACAACATTCAGAAAGTTTTAACTCACACTTTTTCGAGAAACTGTAAACTTCAACAATGGCACAATGCTTAATTTCCTCTGTTAAGTAGAAATTTAATTACAGTTAATGTACCAGACACACAAGAAAAGTCTGGTTCATATTCTACTACTATGCCAGCGCAAATGCAGCTGACTGCACATTTTTAACCTCTGGTCATTGGGTCCCTGGTCATTGGGTCCCAGGTCACTCAGTCCATGGTCATTGGCTCCCTGGTCATTTTGGTCCCTGGTCATGGTCACTGGGTACCTGGACATTTAAGTCCCTGGTCATTGAGTCCCTGTTCATAGGGCCCTGGTCATTTGGGTCCCTGGTCATTTGGTCCCTGGTTATTTGTGTTCCTCTTCATTGGGTCCCTGGTCATTGGGTACCTGTTCATTTGGGTCCATTGTCAATGGGTTCCTGGTCATTGGGTTCCTGGTCATTTGGGTCCATTGTCATTGGGTCCCTGGTCACTGGGTCCCTGGTCATTGGGTCCTTGATCATTGGGTCTCTGGTCACTGGGTCCCTGGGTCCCTAGTCAGTCGATCCCTGGTCATTGGGTCCCTGGTTATTTCGGGCCCTGGTCATTGGGTCCCTGGTCATTTGGGCCCCTGGTCATTGGGTCCATGGTCAATTTGGACCCTGGTCACTGGGTCCCTTGTCATTGGGTACCTGGCCATTTGGGTCCCTAGTCACTGGGTCCCTTGCCATTGGGTACCTGGTCATTTGAGTCCCTGGTCATTTGGGTCCCTGGTCATTGGGTCCCTGGTCATTTGGGACCCTGGTCACTGGGTCCCTGGTCATTGCGTCCCTGGTCATTTGGGTCCCTAGTCATTGGGTCCCTGGTCATTTGGGACCCTGGTCACTGGCTCCCTGGTCATTGGGTCCCTGGTCATTAGGGTCCCTGGTCACTGGGTCCCTGGTCATTTGGGTCCCTGGTCATTGGGTCCCTGGTCATTGGGTCCCTGATCATTTGGGTTCCTGGTCACTGGGTCCCTGGTCATTTGGGTCCCTAGTCATTGCGTCCGTGGTCATGGGGTCCCTTGTCATTTGGGTCCCTGGTCATTTAGGCCCCTGGTCATGGGGTCCCTGATCATTTGGTTCCCTGGTCAATGGGTCCCTGGTTATTTGGGTCCCTTGCCATAGGGTCCCGGGTCATTTGGGTCCCTGTCATTAGGGTCCCGTCATTGGGTCCCTGGTCACTGGGTTCCTGGTCATGTGGTCCCTGGTCATCGGGTCACTGGATCCTGGTCATTTGAGTCTCTGGCCATTGCGACCCTGGTCACTGGGTCCCTTGTTATTGGGTCCCTGGTCACTGGGTCCCTGGTCACTGGGTCCCTGGTCATTGGGTCCCTGGTCATTGGATCCTGGTCATTTGAGTCTCTGGTCAATCGGGACCCTGGTCACTGGGTCCCTTGTTATTAGGTCACTGGTCATTGGGTACCTGGTCACTGGGTCCCTGGTCATTGGGACCCTGGTCACTGGGTCCCTTGTTATTTGGTCCCTGGTCACTGGGTCCCTGGTCATTAGGACCCTGATCATTTGAGTCTCTGGTAATTGGGACCCTGGTCACTGGGTCCCTTGTTATTGGGTCCCTGGTCACTGGGTCCCTTGTTATTGGGTCCCTGGTCATTGGATCATTGGGTCCCTGGTCATTTTGGTACCTAGTCATTTGGGTCCCTGGTCATTGGGTCCGTTGTCATGGGGTCCCTGGTCATTTGGGTCCCTGGTCATTGGGTCCCAAGTTATTTGCATTCCTTGTCATTATGTCCCTAGTCATTTGGTTTCCTGGTATCTGGGTCCCTGGTCATTTGGGTTCCTGGTCATTGGGTTCCTGGTCATTGGGTCTCTGATCATTTTGGTTCCTGGTGACTGGGTCCCTGGTCATTTGGGTCCCTGGTCATTTGGGTCCCTGGTCATTGGGTCCCTTAGCATTGGGTCCCTGGTCATTTGGGTCCCTGGTCATTGGGTCCCTGGTCATTTGGGACCCTGGTCACTGGGTCCCTGGTCATTTAAGTCCCTGGTCATTGAGTCCCTGTTCATAGGGCCCTGGTCATTTGGGTCCCTGGTCATTTGGTCCCTGGTTATTTGTGTTCCTCTTCATTGGGTCCCTGGTCATTGGGTACCTGTTCATTTGGGTCCATTGTCAATGGGTTCCTGGTCATTGGGTTCCTGGTCATTTGGGTCCATTGTCATTGGGTCCCTGGTCACTGGGTCCCTGGTCATTGGGTCCTTGATCATTGGGTCTCTGGTCACTGGGTCCCTGGGTCCCTAGTCAGTCGATCCCTGGTCATTGGGTCCCTGGTTATTTCGGGCCCTGGTCATTGGGTCCCTGGTCATTTGGGCCCCTGGTCATTGGGTCCATGGTCAATTTGGACCCTGGTCACTGGGTCCCTTGTCATTGGGTACCTGGCCATTTGGGTCCCTAGTCACTGGGTCCCTTGCCATTGGGTACCTGGTCATTTGAGTCCCTGGTCATTTGGGTCCCTGGTCATTGGGTCCCTGGTCATTTGGGACCCTGGTCACTGGGTCCCTGGTCATTGCGTCCCTGGTCATTTGGGTCCCTAGTCATTGGGTCCCTGGTCATTTGGGACCCTGGTCACTGGCTCCCTGGTCATTGGGTCCCTGGTCATTAGGGTCCCTGGTCACTGGGTCCCTGGTCATTTGGGTCCCTGGTCATTGGGTCCCTGGTCATTGGGTCCCTGATCATTTGGGTTCCTGGTCACTGGGTCCCTGGTCATTTGGGTCCCTAGTCATTGCGTCCGTGGTCATGGGGTCCCTTGTCATTTGGGTCCCTGGTCATTTAGGCCCCTGGTCATGGGGTCCCTGATCATTTGGTTCCCTGGTCAATGGGTCCCTGGTTATTTGGGTCCCTTGCCATAGGGTCCCGGGTCATTTGGGTCCCTGTCATTAGGGTCCCGTCATTGGGTCCCTGGTCACTGGGTTCCTGGTCATGTGGTCCCTGGTCATCGGGTCACTGGATCCTGGTCATTTGAGTCTCTGGCCATTGCGACCCTGGTCACTGGGTCCCTTGTTATTGGGTCCCTGGTCACTGGGTCCCTGGTCACTGGGTCCCTGGTCATTGGGTCCCTGGTCATTGGATCCTGGTCATTTGAGTCTCTGGTCAATCGGGACCCTGGTCACTGGGTCCCTTGTTATTAGGTCACTGGTCATTGGGTACCTGGTCACTGGGTCCCTGGTCATTGGGACCCTGGTCACTGGGTCCCTTGTTATTTGGTCCCTGGTCACTGGGTCCCTGGTCATTAGGACCCTGATCATTTGAGTCTCTGGTAATTGGGACCCTGGTCACTGGGTCCCTTGTTATTGGGTCCCTGGTCACTGGGTCCCTTGTTATTGGGTCCCTGGTCATTGGATCATTGGGTCCCTGGTCATTTTGGTACCTAGTCATTTGGGTCCCTGGTCATTGGGTCCGTTGTCATGGGGTCCCTGGTCATTTGGGTCCCTGGTCATTGGGTCCCAAGTTATTTGCATTCCTTGTCATTATGTCCCTAGTCATTTGGTTTCCTGGTATCTGGGTCCCTGGTCATTTGGGTTCCTGGTCATTGGGTTCCTGGTCATTGGGTCTCTGATCATTTTGGTTCCTGGTGACTGGGTCCCTGGTCATTTGGGTCCCTGGTCATTTGGGTCCCTGGTCATTGGGTCCCTTAGCATTGGGTCCCTGGTCATTTGGGTCCCTGGTCATTGGGTCCCTGGTCATTTGGGACCCTGGTCACTGGGTCCCTGGTCATTGCGTCCCTGGTCATTTGGGTCCCTGGTCATTTGGGACCCTGGTCACTGGGTCCCTGGTCATTGGGTCCCTGGTCATTTGGGTCCCTGGTCACTGGGTCCTTGGTTCCCTGGTCATTTGGGCCCTTGGTCATTTGTGTTCCTAGTCATTTGGGTCCCTTGTCATTGGGTCCCTGGTCACTGGGTCCCTGGTCATTGGGTCCCTGGTCATCGGGTCACTGGATCCTGGTCATTTGAGTTTCTGGCCATTGCGACCCTGGTCACTGGGTCCCTTGTTATTTGGTCCCTGGTCACTGGGTCCCTGGTCATTAGGACCCTGATCATTTGAGTCTCTGGTAATTGGGACCCTGGTCACTGGGTCCCTTGTTATTGGGTCCCTGGTCACTGGGTCCCTTGTTATTGGGTCCCTGGTCATTGGATCATTGGGTCCCTGGTCATTTTGGTACCTAGTCATTTGGGTCCCTGGTCATTGGGTCCGTTGTCATGGGGTCCCTGGTCATTTGGGTCCCTGGTCATTGGGTCCCAAGTTATTTGCATTCCTTGTCATTATGTCCCTAGTCATTTGGTTTCCTGGTATCTGGGTCCCTGGTCATTTGGGTTCCTGGTCATTGGGTTCCTGGTCATTGGGTCTCTGATCATTTTGGTTCCTGGTGACTGGGTCCCTGGTCATTTGGGTCCCTGGTCATTTGGGTCCCTGGTCATTGGGTCCCTTAGCATTGGGTCCCTGGTCATTTGGGTCCCTGGTCATTGGGTCCCTGGTCATTTGGGACCCTGGTCACTGGGTCCCTGGTCATTGCGTCCCTGGTCATTTGGGTCCCTGGTCATTTGGGACCCTGGTCACTGGGTCCCTGGTCATTGGGTCCCTGGTCATTTGGGTCCCTGGTCACTGGGTCCTTGGTTCCCTGGTCATTTGGGCCCTTGGTCATTTGTGTTCCTAGTCATTTGGGTCCCTTGTCATTGGGTCCCTGGTCACTGGGTCCCTGGTCATTGGGTCCCTGGTCATCGGGTCACTGGATCCTGGTCATTTGAGTTTCTGGCCATTGCGACCCTGGTCACTGGGTCCCTTGTTATTGGGTCCCTAGTCATTTGGTCCCTGGTCATGGGGTTACTGGGTCACTGGTCATTGGGCCCCTGGTCGTCAGGTCACAGGTCAGTCGGTCCCTGGTCATTGGGTCTTTGGGTCCCTGGTCATTTGGGTCCTTGGTCACAGGGTCCTGGTCATTGGGTCCCTGGTCATTGGATCCTGGTCATTTGAGTCTCTGGTCAATTGGGACCCTGGTCACTGGGTCCCTTGTTATTGGGTCCCTGGTCATTGATTACCTGGTCACTGGGTCCCTGGTCATTGGGACCCTGGTCACTGGGTCCCTTGTTATTTCGTCCCTGGTCACTGGGTCCCTGGTCATTGGGTCCCTGGTCATTTGAGTCTCTGGTAATTGGGACCCTGGTCACTGGGTCCCTTGTTATTGGGTCCCAGGTCACTGGGTCCCTTGTCATTGGAACCCTGGTCATTGGGTCATTGGGTCCCTGGTCATTTTGGTCCCTGGTCATTGGGTCCGTTGTCATGGGGTCCCTGGTCATTGGGTCCCTGGTCATTTGAGTCTCTGGTAATTGGGACCCTGGTCACTGGGTCCCTTGTTATTGGGTCCCAGGTCACTGGGTCCCTTGTCATTGGAACCCTGGTCATTGGGTCATTGGGTCCCTGGTCATTTGGGTCCCTGGTCATTGGGTCCGTTGTCATGGGGTCCCTGGTCATTTGGGTCCCTGGTCATTGGGTCCCAAGTTATTTGCGTTCCTGGTCATTATGTCCCTGGTCATTTGGGTTCCTGGTATCTGGGTCCCTGGTCATTTGGGTCCCTGGTCATTGGGTTCCTGGTCATTGGGTTCCTGGTCATTTGGGTCCATTGTCATTGGGTCCGTGGTCACTGGGTCCCTGGTCATTGGGTTCCTGGTCATTAGGGTCCCTGGTCACTGGGTCCCTGGTCATTTGGGTCCCTGGTCATTGGGTCCCTGGTCATTGGGTCCCTGATCATTTGGGTTCCTGGTCACTGGGTCCCTGGTCATTTGGGTCCCTAGTCATTGCGTCCATGGTCATGGGGTCCCTGGTCATTTGGGTCCCTGGTCATTTAGGCCCCTGGTCATGGGGTCCCTGATCATTTGGGTCCCTGGTCAATGGGTCCCTGGTTATTTGGGTACCTTGTCATAGGGTCCCGGGTCATTTGGGTCCCTGTCATTAGGGTCCCTTGTCATTGGGTGCCTGGTCACTGGGTCCCTGGTCATGTGGTCCCTGGTCATCGGGTCACTGGATCCTGGTCATTTGAGTCTCTGGCCATTGCGACCCAGGTCACTGGGTCCCTTGTTATTGGGTCCCTGGTCACTGGGTCCCTGGTCACTGGGTCCCTGGTCATTGGGTCCCTGGTCATTGGATCCTAGTCATTTGAGTCTCTGGTCAATCGGGACCCTGGTCACTGGGTCCCTTGTTATTAGGTCCCTGGTCATTGGGTACCTGGTCACTGGGTCCCTGGTCATTGGGACCCTGGTCACTGGGTCCCTTGTTATTTGGTCCCTGGTCATTGGGTCCCTAATCATTTGAGTCTCTGGTAATTGGGACCCTGGTCACTGGGTCCCTTGTTATTGGGTCCCTGGTCACTGGGTCCCTTGTTATTGGGTCCCTGGTCATTGGGTCATTGGGTCCCTGGTCATTTTGGTACCTAGTCATTTGGGTCCCTGGTCATTGGGTCCGTTGTCATGGGGTCCCTAGTCATTTGGGTCCCTGGTCATTGGGTCCCAAGTTATTTGCGTTCCTTGTCATTATGTCCCTGGTCATTTGGTTTCCTGGTATCTGGGTCCCTGGTCATTTGGGTTCCTGGTCATTGGGTTCCTGGTCATTGGGTCTCTGATCATATTGGTTCCTGCTGACTGGGTCCCTGGTCATTTAGGTCCCTGGTCATTGCGTCCCTGGTCATTGGGTCCCTTAGCATTGGGTCCCTGGTCATTTGGGTCCCTGGTCATTTGGTCACAGGTCATTTGGGACCCTGGTCACTGGGTCCCTGGTCATTGCGTCCCTGGTCATTTGGGTCCCTGGTCATTTGGGACCATGGTCATTTGGGACCCTGGTCACTGGGTCCCTGGTCATATGGTCCCTGGTCATTTGGGTCCCTGGTCACTGGGTCCTTGGTTCCCTGGTCATTTGGGCCCTTGGTCATTTGTGTTCCTAGTCATTTGGGTCCCTTGTCATTGGGTCCCTGGTCACTGGGTCCCTGGTCATTGGGTCCCTGGACATCGGGTCACTGCATCCTGGTCATTTGAGTTTCTGGCCATTGCGACCCTGGTCACTGGGTCCCTTGTTATTGGGTCCCTAGTCATTTGGTCCCTGGTCATGGGGTTACTGGGTCACTGGTCATTGGGCCCCTGGTCGTCAGGTCACAGGTCAGTCAGTCCCTGGTCATTGGGTCTTTGGGTCCCTGGTCATTTGGGTCCTTGGTCACAGGGTCCTGGTCATTGGGTCCCTGGTCATTGGATCCTGGTCATTTGAGTCTCTGGTCAATTGGGACCCTGGTCACTGGGTCCCTTGTTATTGGGTCCCTGGTCATTGATTACCTGGTTACTGGGTCCCTGTTCATTGGGACCCTGGTCACTGGGTCCCTTGTTATTTGGGCCCTGGTCACTGGGTCCCTGGTCATTGGGTCCCTGGTCATTTGAGTCTCTGGTAATTGGGACCCTGGTCACTGGGTCCCTTGTTATTGGGTCCCAGGTCACTGGGTCCCTTGTCATTGGAACCCTGGTCATTTGGTCATTGGGTCCCTGGTCATTTTGGTACCTAGTCATTTGGGTCCCTGGTCATTGGGTCCGTTGTCATGGGGTCCCTGGTCATTTGGGTCCCTGGTCATTGGGTCCCAAGTTATTTGCGTTCCTGGTCATTATGTCCCTGGTCATTTGGGTTCCTGGTATCTGGGTCCCTGGTCATTTGGGTCCCTGGTCATTGGGTTCCTGGTCATTGGGTTCCTGGTCATTTGGGTCCATTGTCATTGGGTCCCTGGTCACTTGGTCCCTGGTCATTGGGTCCCTGGTCATTGGGTCTCTGGTCACTGGGTCACTGGGTCCCTAGTCAGTCGATCCCTGGTCATTGGGTCCCTGGTCATTTGGGTCCCTAGTCCCTGGGTCCGTTGCCATTGGGTACCTGGTCATTTGGGTCCCTGGTCACTGGGTCCCTGGTCATTAGGGTCCCTGGTCATTGCGTCCCTGGTCATTGGGTCCCTTATCATTGGGTCCCTGGTCATTTGGGTCCCTGATCATTGGGTCCCTGGTCATTTGGGACCCTGGTCACTGGGTCCCTAGTTATTGCGTCCCTGGTCATTTGGGTCCCTGGTCATTGGGTCCCTGGTCATTTGGGATCCTGGTCACTGGGTCCCTGGTCATTGGGGTCCCTGGTCACTGGGTCCCTGGTCATTTGGGTCCCTGGTCATTGGGTCCCTGATCATTTGGGTTCCTGGTCACTGGGTCCCTGGTCATTTGGGTCCCTAGTCATTGCGTCCGTGGTCATGGGGTCTCTGGTCATTTGGGTCCTTGGTCATTTAGGTCCCTGGTCATGGGGTCCCTGATCATTTGGGTCCCTGGTCAATGGGTCCCTGGTTATTTGGGTCCCTTGTCATAGGGTCCCGGGTCATTTGGGTCCCTGTCATTTGGGTCCCTTGTCATTTGGGTCCCTGGTCACTGGGTCCCTGGTCATGTGGTCCCTAGTCATCGGGTCACTGGATCCTGGTCATTTGGGTCCCTGCTCATTGGGTCCCTGCTTATTTGCGTGCCTGGTCATTGGGTCCCTAGTCATTGGCTAACTGGTCATTGGGTCCCTGGTTATTTGGGTTCCTGGCCATTGGATCTCTGGTCATTTTGGTCCATTGTCAATGGGTCCCTGGTCATTGGGTCCTTGGTCATTGGGTCCCTGGTCATTGGGTCCTTTGTCACTGGGTCCCTGGTCATTGGGTCCATGGTCATTTGGATCCTTGGTCATTGGATCCCTGGTCATTGGGTCCCTGGTCATTGGATCCCTGGTCACTGGGTCCAGGTAACTGGGTCCCTGGTCATTTGGTCCCTGGTCATTTGGGTCCATTTTCATTGGGTCCCTGGTCATTGAATCCCTGGTCATTTGGGTCCATTGTCACTGGGTCCCTGGTCATTGGGTCAATAGTTATTGATACCTGGTCATTTGGGGCGCTGGTCACTGGGTCCCTGGTCATTGGGTCCCTATACATTTGGGTCAGTGGTCATTGGGTCTCTTGTCACTCGGTCTCTGGTCACTCGCTCCATGGCCATTGGCTCCCTGGTCATTTGGGTCCCTGGTCATGGTCACTGGGTACCTGGTCATTAAGTCCCTGGTCATTTAAGTCCCTGGTCATTGGGTCATTGGTCATTGGGTCCCTTGTCATTTGGGTCCCTGATCATTTGGGTCCCTGGTCACTGGGTCCCTGGTTATTTGGTTTCCTGGTCATTATGGTCCATTGTCACTGGGTCCCTGGTCATTGGGTACTTCGTCATTGGGCCCCTGGTCATTTGGGTCCCTGGTCAGTGGGTCCCTGGTCATTGGGTCACAGGTCACTGGGTCCCTGGTCATTGGGTCCTTGGTCATTGGTTCCCTGGTCATTTGGGTCCTTGGTCATTTGTGTTCCAAGTCATTTGGGTCCCTGGTCATTGGGTCCCCTGTCATTTGGGTCCATTGTCATTGGGACCCTGGTCATTTGGGTCCCTGGTCATTGGGTTCCTGGTCATTTGGGTCCATTGTCATTGGGTCCCTGGTCATTTGTGTTCCTTGTCATTAGGTCCCTGGTCATTGGGTCCCTGGTCATTTGGGTCCCTGGTCATTGGGTCCCTGGTCATTGGGTCACAGGTCACTGGGTCCCTGGTCATTGGGTCCTTGGTCATTGGTTCCCTGGTCATTTGGGTCCTTGGTCATTTGTGTTCCTAGTCATTTGGGTCCCTGGTCATTGGGTCCCTGGTCATTGGGTCCCTGGTCATTTGGGTCCATTGTCATTGGGACCCTGGTCATTTGGGTCCCTGGTCATTTGGGTTCCTGGTCATTTGGGTCCATTGTCATTGGGTCCCTGGGTCCCTGGTCATTCGTGTTCCTTGTCATTAGGTCCCTGGTCATTGGGTCCCTGGTCATTTGTGTCACTGGTTATTTGGGTACCTGGTCATTGGGTCCCTGGTTATTTGGGTCCCTAGTCATTGGTTCTCTGGTCATTGGGTCCCTAGTCATTGGGTCCCTGGTCATTTGGCCCCTGTTCATTGGGTCCCTGATCATTGGGTCCCTAGTGATTGGGTCCCTAGTCACTGGGGTTACTGGGTCCCTGGTCATTGGGTCCCTTGTCACTTGTACAAATTGCAAAAAATCAGTCTAAAAGTTTATTCTTTCTGAATCTATATTATAGAATGATAGTGGTCATTGACGTCAGAGCAGATGACCAGGATGATGATATAACAAGACTCAAATATAAGTAGCCACTGGTTGTTTTTTTTAGTTTTAAAATAGCTAACTGAGCAGTGTGGCTCAGATAGGAAATTTCTGTTTGTAATGAAGACTGTGGTTGTAATGTAGATTGTGGTTGTAATGAAGACTGTGGTTGTAATGAAGATTGTGGTTGTAATGAAGACTGTGGTTGTAATGAAGACTGTGGTTGTAATGAAGATTGTGGTTGTAATGAAGATTGTGGTTGTAATGAAGACTGTGTTTGTAATGAAGATTGTGGTTGTAATGAAGACTGTGTTTGTAATGAAGATTGTGGTTGTAATGAAGATTGTGGTTGTAATGAAGACTGTGGTTGTAATGAAGACTGTGGTTGTAATGAAGACTGTGGTTGTAATGAAGATTGTGGTTGTAATGAAGACTGTGGTTGTAATGAAGATTGTGGTTGTAATGAAGACTGTGGTTGTAATGAAGATTGTGGTTGTAATGAAGACTGTGGTTGTAATGAAGATTGTGGTTGTAATGAAGATTGTGGTTGTAATGAAGATTGTGGTTGTAATGAAGACTGTGGTTGTAATGAAGACTGTGGTTGTAATGAAGATTGTGGTTGTAATGAAGACTGTGGTTGTAATGAAGATTGTGGTTGTAATGAAGACTGTGTTTGTAATGAAGATTGTGGTTGTAATGAAGATTGTGGTTGTAATGAAGATTGTGGTTGTAATGAAGACTGTGGTTGTAATGAAGATTGTGGTTGTAATGAAGATTGTGGTTGTAATGAAGACTGTGTTTGTAATGAAGATTGTGGTTGTAATGAAGACTGTGGTTGTAATGAAGACTGTGGTTGTAATGAAGATTGTGGTTGTAATGAAGATTGTGGTTGTAATGAAGATTGTGGTTGTAATGAAGACTGTGGTTGTAATGAAGACTGTGGTTGTAATGAAGACTGTGTTTGTAATGAAGATTGTGGTTGTAATGAAGATTGTGGTTGTAATGAAGATTGTGGTTGTAATGAAGATTGTGGTTGTAATGAAGATTGTGGTTGTAATGAAGACTGTGGTTGTATTGAAGACTGTGGTTGTAATGAAGACTGTGGTTGTAATGAAGACTGTGTTTGTAATGAAGATTGTGGTTGTAATGAAGATTGTGGTTGTAATGAAGATTGTGGTTGTAATGAAGATTGTGGTTGTAATGAAGATTGTGGTTGTAATGAAGATTGTGGTTGTAATGAAGACTGTGGTTGTATTGAAGACTGTGGTTGTAATGAAGACTGTGGTTGTAATGAAGATTGTGGTTGTAATGAAGACTGTGGTTGTAATGAAGATTGTGGTTGTAATGAAGATTGTGGTTGTAATGAAGATTGTGGTTGTAATGAAGACTGTGGTTGTAATGAAGATTGTGGTTGTAATGAAGATTGTGGTTTTAATGAAGACTGTGGTTGTAATGAAGATTGTGGTTGTAATGAAGATTGTGGTTGTAATGAAGATTGTGTTTGTAATGAAGATTGTGGTTGTAATGAAGATTGTGGTTGTAATGAAGACTGTGGTTGTAATGAAGACTGTGGTTGTAATGAAGACTGTGGTTGTAATGAAGATTGTGGTTGTAATGAAGATTGTGGTTGTAATGAAGACTGTGGTTGTAATGAAGACTGTGGTTGTAATGAAGACTGTGTTTGTAATGAAGACTGTGTTTGTAATGAAGATTGTGGTTGTAATGAAGATTGTGGTTGTAATGAAGATTGTGGAAGGGGTTTTTTTTTACTTTTCCCATAAGTGTAGGACATCAGTAAACAGCATTCCATGGAATCTGTTCAGAAAGCAATAATTGTGCTGGTTGTTTAAGGAAATTAAAATGGTCAAAACTGTTGGATAAAACCTTTTAACTAAAGAAAGGTAACTCTATGAAGATATTGGGTTAGACTCTATTCACAGATACAGAAGCACATTAGACAATACCATTGCCTGATACAAAAATATGAAGCTGAAGAGACTTTCTGTTGTATTTTAGTGGCTTTATGTGTTTTTTTGGGATGTTTTGGATGTATCTCCTATGCACTTATCACTTATACCTACGATTGTGAGCATTATTTGTATTTTCCTGTCATATCCATTTGAAACCTAACTTAGAGCATGTCAAAAAGTTAAATGAATATTGTATTAATATTTACAATAATCGCATTACTCGCCACTTATCGAGAGCATATTCAATAAGTTATGAAAAAATAACATTGTAATCTAAAGAAATGTCATGCCAAACATTTGCTTAGCAATAAGTGGAGTCATGTTTGAGTTATATCCCTTTGTATCAGCATTTCTATTAGAAGAAAATGTTGATGAGTAACAGAAAAGATTTTAAACAAGCAACTCACCACAACTCATAAAAAGTCAATCTCTAGTGTGACAGGGGTATCAGGAATGCACAGACATTTTTCAACTTTGCATACATTTTCAGTGATGTTTATATAAAGTTACAATGTTATAAGACTCACATTAGCATTTATAGTAGTATCAGCATAAGCGCTCTTTTAATATTCAATAGAAAATGAATAAAAATATTCCCTATTAGCTTTTTCATTGCAAATACTGTAGGGGTCAAACCTGAGTTATCTGCGGTCCCTGGTCTTCCGGAACTTCCACCTTGCCTTCTTAGGTGTTCTTCTTCATCATTTTTGTCTTCTAAACCTGTATTGTCTGTTATTATCTCCAAATTCTGCCTTTTCTGTGAGGACGCTTTCTCACCTCTGTCTTCTACATGTTTTTCATCAGTCTGAACTGCCACAGAAGATAGTGAAGTTTTTGATGATGACAAATGTTGATTAGCACTATTTAAACCGCTCAGCCCCAAAGTCCGGGTGCTGATCTCACATTTTTCTTGTGGTTGCCAATATTGCTCACTTGCATTCTCTTCCGTACTGTCTGCAGCAATACCAGGAGGTACGCCGTTCTCATGGTAAGAGTCACATTGTTTGGCATTGTTTTGTCTCTCTCTGAGGCTTACTGATATTCTAAACTTAAAATCTCTATTCTGTCTTTGTGGACGTATTTTACTTAGGACACTATGGCGCTTTGCACTCCCTATTGATTGTTTCACTTCTTTCGTACCATTAGGCGCTTCTGAAAGAAAAGAAGGGTATATTTTTTAGTATTTATACTGCACTAGGATTATTGTCATAACATTGTGACAAAAAATGTCTTTAGAGCAATATTTCTTCTCCAAAGAAATTATGGCTGGGGCTCCTTAGGCTTGTCTATTGTCAGACAACCCTTATACGATTAACCTGTAGAGTTTGTTCATAATAACCCCAAGTTCTCTTAGAGAATAATAGGTTTGTTTGTTTTTGTATTGTTTACATCACACTGACAATTTATGGTCATATTTCTGAAATCCAGATAATTATTGATGGAGAATGACCACAGACCCATGTCTGTGTAGAATTTCCGGCACCCTATAGGCTAACTGAAAAACCTCACCTCAACCAGGAATTGACCTACACAGTGAGGGGCTGAGAGTTACAAATCAGACACTGTTACAACTTGGCCATGGGTGCCTCCTTATATTATGTTTTTGATAACACAAACATTTCATTACTGAAACCATAGATGATAGGGTATTTGTGATTATGCAAATATTATGATAACTATCCAAATAATTATGATTGTTTGTTTATTGGGTTTATCATGCCACCAACAGTATTTCTGTTATCTAATTATTTATTACTTTAAATTTTTTAAATAAATGAAAAATGCATTATATGTAGACTTCTATAAAGAGCTGTAGCAGTTGCTTATGCCCCAGAATGTCTTGGCCTGTTCCTGGTGAAAATCATTGGTTTTTACCATATTTATGCTACTTGTCAGATGCATTTGCATATTAATTTATTACATTTATATACAAATAAAATGAAACTTAACTTGTAAATGTGAAAGAAATCAATAAAAAATTACATGAAAAAAAATTGTGCCATAATTTGGTTGCAGGCTGTTAATTAAAAATCAATTCATTTTATTGTTAATTCTGTTTTGAATTTTATATTTATAAAATACCCTGCTATTGTTTATATCTCATTATAAATTACACTGTCGTAGTGTCTCCTAGGGATGGGATTGGCCGGCATTTTTGCCAATACTGTGCAGTGACATTTCTATCATTATAACACAGGGGCACTTATGAGGTGCCCAGGGACTGAACCAGTCCGGTCCATTATACCCACACCGATGAGTCAGGAGTAATGCTGTCCCCTTAGCCCCGAGCGTTAGGAGGGAAGCCACTACCACCAACTTTAAAGTTTTTGGTTTGACCCGGCCAGGGTTTGAACCCATGACCTCCCAATCTGCAAACCGACGCTCTAACACCTGAGCTATTGCGGCCGGTCCAGTGTCTCCCAGTGAACACCAGATGTGTTTTTCATTTTAGAGCAACCAGGAACACTCCAGCTGACCGGAATGATGAAAACCTAACCGTGACCCTTTTTATCTTTTCTTAAAGGTGGTATCCGGCAGTTTGCCTATATTAAATACACGCAAAGATATCTAACCACCACTTTTGGGAATTGGGTCATATTTTCTGCATAAACTTTATAGGAAATACCTGTTTGCAATGACGAATGGGGATTTATCGTTGACTGTTCACACAGATCTTTGGCATCAATGAAAAGTATTTTGCAAGACTTATTCAGGTACCAATGACTTATTTGGTTATTTGAGGAAAAACATTTTGGACCAAATTATCAGATACCACTTTTAAAAGCTAGAATTTTAAAAGCGGTTCCTAGTTTATATGATAAAAATATTTTGAATACCCAATACCCAGCCAGCTGGGTAAAAAGGTCTAGCTCGATATTCAAACTCTGCTTGAATAGTTCCTATCCTAAAAATATTTTGAATACCCAATTCCCAGTCAGCTGGGTATTCACGTCTAGCTCGATATTCAAAATCTACATTGAATACAGTCTTTGAAGAAAATATTTCGAATACCCAATTCCCAGCAAGATAGGCATTCAAGTCTAGCACAATAATCAGAGTCTACATTTAATTTTCCTATAACAAAATATTTTGAATACCTAATTCCCAGTAAGCTGGATATTCAGGTCTAGCTCGATATTCAAACTCTGGGTAGAATAGTCAATATACTAAAAATATTTTGAATGCACAATTCCTGGCCAGCTTGGTATTCAGGTCTAGCACGATATTCACACTCTGCATTGAATAGTATATTTTCAGAAAAGATTTCGAATACCCAATTCCCAGACAGATAGGTATTCAGGTCTAGCTTGATATTCAGAATCTGCATTTAATTGTTCCTATAATAAAAATATTTTGAATACCCAATTCCCAGCCAGCTGGGTATTCAGGTCCAGATCGATATTCAAACTCTGAGTTGAATAGTTCCAATACTAAAATATTTCGAATATCCAATTCCAAGCCAGCTGGGTATTCACGTCTACCTGGATATTCAAACTGTGCTTGAATACTATCTTTGCAGAAAATATTTCGAATACCCAATTCCCAACCAGATAGTATTCAGGTCTAGCACGATATTCAGACTCTGCGTTGGATAGTATCTTTACAGAATCTTTTTTTCGAATACCCTATTTGGATAGTATCTTTACAGAATCTTTTTTTCGAATACCCTATTCCCAGCCAGATAGGTATTCAGGTCTAGATCGATATTCCAGCTCTGCGTTAAATAGTCCCTATACTAACAAGAGGGCCATGATGGCCCTTAATCGCTCACCTGATGACACAGGCTTTTAGTAGGCTCAAATCTGACATCAAGTAATTAAGAGTTATTTACTTTAGAAATCTTCGGTGAAGATTGGACCATTAGCTTGGCCACTGGGTTGATAACATTTCAAGAATTTTACCAAGTAACCTACTGAATCCACATGACCCACTTCAAAACATATGTAAGATTTCATACTTGCAAACATTCTGGCCAAGTTTGGTTAAGATTGGGATATTAATGGGGCCTCTAAGTATTTTCACAAGGTTTTTCTAAAATGTGACCTAGTGACCTACTTTTTGACCTCCCGTGACCCAATACTATACTCATCTAAGATTTCATGCAGACAAACAATCTGATCAAGTTTGGTGAAGATTGGGCTATGAATGTGGCCTCTAGTGTTTTCACATGCTTTTTCTAAGTTTTGACCTAGTGACCTCTTTTTTGACCCCAAGTGACCCAATAAGAAACTAATATAAAATTTCATGCAGACAAACATTCTGACCAAGTTTGGTGAAGTTTGGCCAATAAATGTGGTCTCAAGTGTGTTCATAAGGTTTTTCTAAGATTTGACCTAGTGACATACTTATTGACCCCACATGACCCAGCTATGAACTGATCTAAGATTTCATGCAGGCAAACATTCTGATCAAGTTTGGTGAAGATTGGGCCATAATTGGGGGCCTCTAGTGTGTTCACAAGCTTTTGCTAAGATTTGACCTAGTGACCTACTTTTTGACCCCACGTGACCCAGTTACGAACTCAACAACGATTTCAGGCAAACAAATATTCTGACCAAGTTTGGTGAAGACTGGGCCATAAATGTGGTCTATAGTGTGTTCACAAGGTTTTTCTAAGATTTGACCTAGTGACCTACTTATTGACCCCACATGAACCTGTTACAAACTGACCCAAGATTTCGTGCAGGCAAACATGCTGATCCAGTTTGGTGTAGATTGGGCCATAAATGGGGCATCTAGTGTGTTCACAAGCTTTTGCTAAGATTTGACTTAGTGATCTACTTTTTAACCCCACATGACCCAATAATGAACTCATCCAAGATTTAATGCAGACAAACATTCTGACCAAGTTTGGCGAAGATTGTGCATTAAATGTGGTCTCTAGTGTGTTCACAATGTTTTTCTAAGATTTGATCTAGTGACCTACTTATTGACCCCACATGACCCAGTTATGAACTGATCCAAGATTTCATGCAGGCAAACATTCTGATCAAGTTTGGTGAAGACTGGGCCATAAATGAGGCCTCTAGTGTGTTCACAAGCTTTTGCTAAGATTTGACCTAGTGACCTACTTTTTGACCCCATGTGACCCAGTTACGAACTCATACAAGATTTCAGGCAAACAAATATTCTGACCAAATCTGGTGAAGATTGGGCTATAAATGTGGTCTCTAGTGTGCTCACAAGCTTTTGCTCAGATTTGACCTAGTGACCTATTTTTTGACCCCACATACCCAATAATGAACTTATCCATGAGTTCATGCAGGCAAACATTCTGATCAAGTTTGGTGAAGATTGGGCTATAAATGTGGCCTCTAGTGTGTTCACAAGTTTTTCCTAAAATTTGACCTAGTGTCCTACTTTTTGACCCCAGGTGACTCAATAACGAACTCATCCAAGATTTTATGCAGACAAACATTCTGACCAAGTTTGATGAAGATTGGATATAAACTGTGGTCTGTAGTGTGTTCACAAGGAAAATGTTCTGCGTTGAGTCATCCTTTTACTGAAAATATTTTGAATACCCAATTCCCAGACAGCTGGGAATATGATTGCAGCTCTATATTCAATAGAGTATTCAGTTGTATCTGGATATTGAATACCTAATACCCAATTCCCAATACCCAGCCAACTTTACAAACCTGTCCTGCTAGATGTTAACAACCAATACCAAGTTAGAGATGTGAGGAGGGGGAAGAAAATTAGATAGTATATCTTGTAATGAAGTCACTTGTCTGCAGGGATGGATACAGGGGCAGGGATGGGGGTATGCACACACACACACACCAACCAGGTAAAATAGTAGAGTTGTGAAAACACATAAATAGAAGCTTAAAAATACTAAGCTTTTAAAGTAAATTCTGTCTGTTGACAGCTTTAGTTGAATTCTAGGTCCCAAACTGTATGTATATCCAGTATTTACTGCGCTAAAGTTGAATGGATCTTGATATTTATATACACAGTAAGGGATCCTAACTTTTACTTAAACCTTTTACCTAAAAAATTTACTTTAAAAGCTGCCACACCCACCCCCACCCCCCACCCCACCGATCATGTCTCATTTTAAAGGAGTTGTTGAAAAATAGCTAAGGAACTTGGTATTGGTTGTTATGTAGTAGGACAAGGGTCAGTTAGAGAAAATGTGACAAAATGGTGTCTCACTTTGTCTTGTTTCAAAGGAGTTCTTGCTCAATAACCTCCTCACATCTCTTTTTCTCTGCATGAATGTGTTTAAGTTCAGTTAAAATATATCTTTTATTACTGACATGTTCGTATAGCTAATACTAATCCCAGTAAACTGCCTACTTCCTGGGTAGAAATAGGACTGAGGCAACTACTGGGAAAATGTGCAGAAAAATAGCCTTGCAGAGGGATTAGGGATTGGGATTTGCCAGCATTTTTGGTGATACTGTGCAGGGGTACAGGGGCACTTACGAGGTGACTAGGGACTGAACCCGGCTGGTCCATTATCTTGACACCGAAGAGTCAGGTGTAATGCTGTCCCCTTAGCCTTGAGCATTAGGACGGAAGCTACTACTACCAACTTTAAAGTTTTTGGTTTGACCCGGTCGGGGTTTGAACCAGATCCACAAGCTGACGCTCTACCACTTGAGCTGTTGTGGCCGGGTTGCAGTGGGTCTAACATCTTGTGGTTCATCAGGGGTTTGAAATTGGGGCACTTTGGTGTGAAAACAAATTTTTACCGCTACTCCTTGCATTTCTATGTGTGTAAAAAGATTGCTGATGTTTTGTTGGAAACTTAAACTACAAACATATGCTGTGGGTTAATTGGCCAGAAAAAAAAAAATCATTCTGATGAATATTATGCATGAAGCATTTGATTGGCTCCAAAACGGCACAGAAATTCAGCCAATAAAATTATTACATTTTGTTAAAACCAGGCATCGCATGTTAGTGCTGCCATCTTGACAATGACAAAAAAAATTAAAACTTCAATTGAAGGGTAGTGTCAATGATACTCATTTTCACTGGACCACTGGTTGCTATGAAATATTTTGAAAAGGAACCTTTACAAGCCTTATATACCACAGCCATCATACAGCAGAATGGTACAAGTGAACATGGGTTCCAACAATGGGGTGAAATGTGGTGGTTTTGGGGTTTTCTGTTTTCTGCTTTTCCAACAAACCACATACCTGCAGCTGTTCTTGCCAAGTTTTGTTGGTTGATGCTGTCGCATAAACTTATCAACTTTTGATCGTGCTGTTTATGTGCTGCAACAAAAATATTTTAACTTTAAGTTTATAAATAAAATGACCAGAGCTACCTGCAGAGCTACCTGCAAATTAAGCTTATTTTACATAATCTAGAATGCTAATAAAACATGGCCAGAAAGGGTCATATATAAATGGCATGACCAGATGATACGATTTACCTACAATTCAGCCATAAAAGTTTCTATTCAGCTGAAAAAGTTTATATTTAGCTGGTGATTTCACACTCTGCTCAGTTGTTTGGTTTGTAAGTGTTTTCAAAGCATGTACATTGCATTTATAATCATTCTGACATCAAGCTTTTATTAATGGAGGAATACCTCCGACAAATGTTTGGACAGAACCTTTGGTCAGCTGGTAGAACACACAACACAAGGTTTTCACCAGCATTGTGACTTAGACATAAGCAAAGAAGGGCTAAAAATCAAAAGTTGTGAGGCCAAGCCACTTGACCAGGCTATTTATAGTTTTTACTTTTTATCCTTTTTTAGAAGAACTGTTAGCTTGTGATCAGATGTATGGCCTGACCAGTTTAGGTGTTCTCACATATCTGCCACAGACTAAAACAAGACATGAGCAACAAAACAGTTAATGATAAAATGAACTTACCCAGCATCAGCCAGATGATGACAGCCAACAACAAAACCATCAAACATGAAACTATGATTGCAATAAACATCAATATTCCAGTTATCTGAATTACTGACGTCATGGTGAATGTGGTCAATTAGGCAACAACATCAGAGTTACCTGAAAAACATGAACAACATTATTGTTTGTTTGTTTGTTTGTTATTGGGTCATTATCACATTTTCAGAAAATGTGAGTCATTATCACATTTTCAGAAAATGTTCTCTTTATAAAAGATTTATTATGTTTAGAATAATAAATATAAATACAGTAAATTCGATTCAATGGCAAACAAATATTAGTATCCTAATTAACGTACAGGAACCTTATTGTAATTATCTATATGATTATATCCCATAGTTCTAAATCAGTATCTGGTTAACATACATGTACTATACACATATATGGAAAACGAAAGTAAATTAGAAAAAGAAAAAGAACAAAGGGATATCCTTAACTATGTCATGAGTGACACAGCAAATAAAGAGAAATTATAACTTATTAACTACCTATAAACTGTCGCGTTATAAGTTTGCAAAAAAAAAATATAAAAAATTAAGACTTCAGATATTTCGGTGAACAAAAATCCCAGAAAAGGCAAAACAAATCTGCATAATTCACTTATAAATATCTATTCAATAACTTTACAAACATGCATTTTTTGCTACAATTTTGTGTTACCTTAGATTGATTTGATCCTTCAATTTGTCTTATCAAATGGCATATTTATTATTTTTTGTTGCTGTATCCCAATAGGCGCGGCCCGGAAATAAATCAATCTGGGGTTTTCCCGTAATAACGTCACGTGACCCCGGTACAAAATATCTACACAGCGAGAACGCGTGTTTCAAGTCATAGGTTTTGCATTTTGTCAAAACTCATCATCAAATTCTAGAGGAACTGAACAGATTCAATATACACTAGTATTAAAAAATAGCACTTTTTACTTCCAATTTCACAATATTTTATTGCCTCACTTGATTTTTAAAGTATACAGAGAAACAAACACAGATAAACGTTTTTGTCAATTTATTGCCTTGTTTATCAAAAGAACATTATTGTTTTTACATGCACACTTGTCACTTATGTTTTTATTTTTTCATAAGCTGATAACATGACAGTATATATATAATCATGTAATAAGTGTTTTTTCCTTCAACTAAAAGAGACAAATTAATGTTAGGGACTGATCAATACGGTATACTGATCAGATTACTAATGCCATCCTGTATAAAGTGCCTAACTCACTGACTTCATTTACCAGCTGGATGTTTACATTGTTTCGCAATGTTAAAATTGTATATTGGTAAAATATGACAAGGGTGACTGAGAGTAAATGTAAGCTGCACAATTATATCATATATTTGTATTATCTGTTATTGTGTACAATTACTAAATACAAATATGAAATGAAAACCAATCTGTTGTTTCTTCATATTTTCTAGAACATATTCAGTTAGAATACTAAAAAGACTGTTGTGAAGAAAGATACATCAGCTTACTACTAAGTTGTAAGGTTTGTGTATTCCACTAGAGGGAACATTCAGAAAATGACAATTACAAGTACAAACATGTGAGCAACATTATGACAGCATGTACCTGTATACAAAAGTAGTGTGCTATGCAAGACAAAACTGCAAGTTACACAAAACAGCAACAATGGTTGTAATTTGGTATAACAAAAATCTGTACTTTAATGGGATAATGCCAGATAGAATTTTAAATGTTTTCATTCTCCTAATTGCTCTTTCAACATGGATTCTAACTGAAGCAATTGACCTTGACCGTTTAAGAGCTAGCCTTTACTGCTTAAGCATTTAGCATGTGAAAAAGCTGGAATATTTAGAGTTGTCCTTTTAGGTAATAACAAATGCCTGATGTTAAAACCATGGTCAGCCATATTATGTCATCACCTTGTTCAACATGATCTAAGAAGCCAGAAACCTGAACAGTTTTAGCATCAATGATAGAGCCTGCATATATATTAGATAGAAAAGTTATGGTTCCATTTGGAGAAATTCCTAAAAGTTGCTTGAATGTGTTGGGCTGTTTGTAGTTTGACCAGGAAACTTTTTGAGCTGCAGGTCTTAATGGTTTTTGAACATAGTTCTCAGTACAGTCTGTAACAGCCCTTGTGTTTGGATACTTTGAAAATGATAATGGTAAATTAGCTTTAACAATATCTTTTGAAGGCCAAATCAGTAGGGGTTTCAAACATTGGTGAAGTAGATTAGTCCATGAAATAAATATTCTACTAACATGACTAGCAGATAAACCAAAAAGATATGAAACATGTTTATGACAAAATCCCATTCTTATTTTAACTAAACAAAGTAACATTTCTGTAAATAAAGAATCAGTTGTCCTTTTTCTACCTTTAGTTCTCTTGTTTCTTGGCACAGATTTATATTTACCATTCTTAAACTTAATATGTTGTGCAGCTGGTAAAAACCACTGAAATAACCAATGTAAAAGCGCAACAGTAGGCAAACCAGTATACTGAAAATAAATACAATCTTTGCTTAAGATATAATTAATAAAATCTTTTGATGTGTTGACTGTTTGGTTAGCACATTCTTTAACATTGAGAGAGTCATTGTTGTTTTGGTCTTCTTCAGATGGAAACAGATCGTGGATCATGGGTAAGTTGGTAGAGGTAGATGGGACGTTGTTTTTGTTTGAGCTCAAGTTGATGTCTTGGAACTGCAGGGACTGTTTGGATTTCTTTGTACGTGGCTAGTGCTGTTTCCTATCTGCAGGGCGTTTCCGTGAAGATGTTGAAGAGTGGATGGGGTAGGTAGCCGGTACAGGATCAACAGCTCCATCAGGAAAATGCTGAAAACAAGTACAACACATTCCATATTAGACAAAGATTATTAATTAAATATTGACGATTACCATATGTAGATTCTATTGTATCAAAAATTCAAACACGCGAAAAAATCATTTTACTATCGAACATGTAACAAATCTACTAGATCAAGCATATTGCGAAGTCTATTTACTATCGATCCCATTGCCAGGGGCGTACCTTGGCGATATTTGAGTAAACGCACTATTTCTATGGGGGTCCGGGAGCCGTTAATGCATTCTGGGTGTTTTAAACACGCAAAATTTGCCTATAACTATCGTTTGTAATGGAAACGATAATCTTTTTTCACTTGTCTATTTAACTTTTCATGGTATATTATGGACAGACTTATTAGAAATATTAGACACAATGTCAACATAACTGAATTTATTTGCGTTACGAGTAATACTAGTAAGTCAAGACTGTACTGTATACATACTGGAAAAAGGTGGGTGCGAATTTTTTTGAAAGCAACTGTACGCACGTCCGTAAGTGCGTTAGCCCAGGCACGCCCATGATTGCAGATAAATACACATGCATGTCAATAAATAACGAATATTAAATAAGAAAAAATACCTTTGAGCAAACGAAGTGATATTCATTGATAATGTCAACTGACAAGTCCTGATGCGGCCGACCACATCTTTGAATCCAAAGTTTGCACCGCTCAAGAGAGGTTTTTGGTTTTGGAAATGGTTTAAAGATAACATCTTTCATATGAGACTTGTGTTTGTAGCGACTATCGCTCTTACATGTGCCCCATGAACATCTTTTAGTCACCATTTTAAGCCGGAATGTCAAAAAAGACAGGTCAAATATGGCGCCTGTGTAAACTTTGTTTTGTACCCGGGTCACGTGACTAAATTATTGGAAAAACCCCAATCTCCTCACAGCGATTACGTCACGCGTTGCTACTTAAATCTCTGCCCCCAGCAAGGATCACGTGACGATAGAGTATCACGTGAAGTAAACATGGCGGCCTCCTTAAACACGCCACGTTTGACTTTCATAATTTCATATTTTTTCACATTTTAAGTGACTTTTTATTTTCAATGTGATAAATTATTATTTTCAAAGGAAAGATGCTATGTTTTGAGGAGATAAGTCCAGTAAAATAATAAAAATAAAAAAAACTCTCCGCCTGTATTTGGGCGAAAAACTTGCTGGTGGCAGTGATATAATGTACTGTCAAGGGAAGTAATCACTGCGGGGAGTTTGGAAAAACCCACCCTCGCATTTCCGGGATTCAACTTTTGATGATTCGTGAATTGTCCGAGGCGTTCCGATTGTGATTACGTAGTGGACGGAATTACCCGAGGAGTTCCGATTGTGATTTCGTAGTGGACGGAATTACCCGAGGAGTTCCGAGTGAATAGCGTCGTCTTCGACCCTTTCCGTAATCATTCGGAAGCGGAAGAAAATGCATTGAAACCGGAGGGATTTACCGGTACCCTGATGAATCAAGACCCATTCAATTTTATCGCCGTAAATACTAGATATATAGACCCAGTAAGGAACTCTAACTTCGACATAAGCAGTCAACATGCAAAGTTTACTTTAAAAACTTAGTATATTTTAAGCTTACATGTGTGTGTTTTTAAAACTCAACTCTTTTAGAGTAGCGGGGGAGGGGGGGGGGGGGGGGCGGGGGTGCATCCCCACCCCATATCCATCCCTGTGTACAGGCGACAAGCAACGGTTTAAGTTTTGGGGATGCGCGAGAACGGAACTGTATTGTCAGAAGAATGATGATTCATGTATTGCGCATGGAAAGATGTCAACAGCATCATTACCAGCAGCTCACAAAAAAACTACTATTTAATAACAAAAATATCAATGTCATCCTCAGAGTGAGGACCTTCATGTAAGGAGATTTTCAGGCTAATCTTCGGTGCGCCCATGGTTCTACCCAGACATGAGACCGGGTTCTTCATACACCTATAATTAGCTGGGTGCGATGTAACATAAAATGCCATTCATTGATGATTTCATTATATCCATCCATCTCTCAGTTAACCTGTGTGATAAAGATGAGCTTTATCATTCGATATTCGCGCACCTGCTCTAAGCCGGACTACTTTTTTTTTGACGAAACGATCAGGAATGTTTACGTGAACGAAACTCATTTGTCGCGTAATTATTCTTGTGATCACCCCAAAAATGTCCATTATATAAAGATTAGTTAAATAGAGCAAACGAGGCCATTAAAAAGGGGGGGGGGGGGGGGCGGTGAGCGAGGTCTCGATTACTGCCCTGCAGGATCGAAAATTTAAGTAGCGGTATATTAACCGACTGAGCTAATAACCGGACAGTTAATCGTGGTCTTCCGAAGTTCTATTTAACAATGATATTAGAAAATTTGTAAACAAACAAAAATATAAAAAGTTTTAGCTTTATTAATCAAAATTGTACACATAAACAATTCAAAAACTTGCCAAAAAACTGAAAACAAAATGTAAAAGGCATATAAATAAAACTGTTGAGGAATTGTGATAAAATTCATAAAAATATGAATTTATAGTCTGCAACAATAAAAACAATTGTCAAAATATCAGATTATGTGAGTCCCTGTTGTAATTTTGTATGAATTGAAAGAATTTGATGAAGAATCGTGTGAAAACCTAAGCAGTGTGTTAGGGATGAGCTTCGAGGATTTCTAATCAAAATTTGGCTTTAGTCCTAACATTTTTGAGAAGGAAATTGATCTTGAATCTGTGATTGTCTCAGAAAGCAGCTGCCTAATCTGAGGACAGACCCTGATGATCAAATGTCGTTACTTGATGAACATTTAAATGGTTAAGATAAAGCTCGATCTTTAGTTAAACCAAAAACAGCTGACTGCATAGATCTGGACAAATGTCCTAATAAATCACAGTTTTTAGACGTAAACATGAACACCAACACACCACCTCCAATCCCAACATTTCTCCAAATTTCGCAAGTCACCCTGTCAAAAACACAGCTCTCTTCGCAATTTTATGGCGCTTTATTCAATGTTCAGAATTTCAATGTCATCCACAATTAAAATCCATGAGCAAACTGTTTTAAAAACCACAAACACACACAAACCTCGAATGTAATTCGCGTTTTTTAATGCCATGTGCGTAGCAACTTTAATGTTACACGTCCTTGACATTACACACTACGTGTATAACTTTACACGAGGGTGTGATTTTTGTTGTTGTTATTTTCCAAACATTATTTTTGAATTATCGTAATGAAATTACAACCTTATGTATAGCGCAAATAAAATAAAAGAAATGGCATGTTTATTGTCTTATTTAATTGTAAAATAGAACTATTTCTTATAGCCGAATTACTCTATGCACGCGCATGAATTTCGTGTATTGCATTGGCATGTCAGATCATGTAAAGGAGGAGAGCCTCGTGCTTTCTGATTTTCTTTTTTTTTAAATTGTCTAAAATTCTGTAACGCAGGCCGGCGCCGTCCAACGGTCACCCATCCTTACACCAGCCACTGTAATTGTTGCTTAACCGCGCATCTTTTGAAGTTACGTAAACCGCGTCGCTAAGGAGTTAACCCAGCAAACATAAGAGGTCACTTGGTTTTCATAGATCAAAAATAGCTAACTGTGCAGCGTGGCTCAGATGGGACGTACTTTATTAGAAATGACGATTATGGCGCTATGGTTCACTTTTTAGACAGGGGTAGGGCATCAATAAACAACATTTTGCGAGATCTGTTATGGTAACAATGGTTGATTATGATGTTTAATGAAAATATTTTTTGATCCAAACTGTCAGATACTACATTGAAGCACTATTTCTACACATGGTGCTTCCTACAGCCGCAGATCATTAAATTATAAAATTTATTCTCAATTTAGCAATATATCTCCCCATTTCTCTTTTTTTACAACTTGATACATAAATCTTTAAGCTTGTGTTATTGCTGAAAACGGGATAGGGACAAAATCTTTCGGTAGCACAATTCTTCCTGTTCATTTTAGCAAGGGCAGACAAACACAATTCCGTAAAGTATCCAATGCGGATTGTCAGAAATTTGGGGCTCGAGTCCGGGATTTAAAACGTTAAAGGCATACTCTGCTATTTTTGTGTATTTTTGTATTTTTGTGAACAAATATTTCTACAAACCAGCAAGAAGCTACCATGGCATTTAATTTGAAAAAAATTGTAAAGTTGCCTACCCAGGAGGAGTTTAATTTGGCCAAAAAGTCTGATTTGCTCGACATCGCTGCTCATTATAATGTTCCTGGAATTAAAGTATCCGTGCGAAAACAGGCTATTTGCAACATGCTTATTCAAACTTTGATTGATGACAACATACTTTCGACTGACTTTATGTCGTTTGTAAAGGAAGATGTGTCAGACCAGGACTTAAGAATGGAGAGAGAAGAGCGAATATAACTAGAAAGGTTAAAGTTGGAAGAAAAGAAAATGGAACAAGAAGAGAGAGAAAGAGAACGAGAAAAGAGACAACGAGAAGGAGAACGAGAAGAGAGAGAACAAGAAAGAGAACGAGAAGAGAGAAAACGAGAAAGAGAAAGAGAACGCGAAGAGAGAGAGCGAGAAGAAAGAGAACGAGACAGGCAGTTTCAGTTAGAATTGAAGTAACTAGAAAGAGCAGATCAGAAACCCATTCAAAATGAAGCATTTGATGTGTCAAAGAATATTAGACTTGTTCCCCCACTTCAAGAAAAGGATGTTGACAAATACTTTTTACATTTTGAGAAAGTTGCAGATAACTTGAAATGGCCAAAAGAGCACTGGACTTTACTTCTGCAAACTGTTCTGTTAGGTAAAGCACGTGAAATCTACACACATTTAAGCATGGAACAGTGTTCTAACTATGATCTTGTCAAAGATTACATCATTAAAGGCTACAAACTGGTCCCTGAGGCATATAGACCAAAATTTAGGAATTGTAAAAAAGAAACTAATCTAACACATGTTGAGTTTGATAGAACAGAAACACAATTATTTGACCGATGGTGTTTATCTAAAGGAATAGAACAAGACCATACAAAATTACGGCAGCTTATGCTTATTGAAGAGTTTAACTTCTGCATCCAACCTGACATTAAGACCTTCATTGATGAAAAGCAAGTTGAAACTTTAGATGAAGCTGCTCGTTTGGCTGATGACTATTCTTTGACTCACAAGGTCTCATTTGTTCCTTAACCAAACTTCACATCTACACTTAGCACTACAATAAATAGCAATTCAAGTCCACATGCAAATGCTAAGTTAAAACACAATAGTAATTCTACTGGCCTTTCAAGTCAGTTCAGTTCACAAAGACAAAAACCGTCCGGTGAACGAAATACCTTATCTAATGTTACTTGCAATTATTGCAAGAAAACTAGTCACCTCATTTCTGACTGTTTACAATTAAAGGAGAAGCAGTCTAGTGGTGGGTACAAACCAACAGGCCTCACCACTTTCAAGTCAAGGCCACAGACTTGTGTCGAAGTTGACACTTTTGATCACGCTAACAAACCTGATTTCTTGCCAAAGGCAAAAGAGCCTTTTCATAAAGTTGAGGTTTCAAAACCCAATTCTGACTCTGTTATGGATATTTATAAGCCAATTATGTCAAATAGTTTTGTATCACTTCTAGGTGATTCTTGCCCGCCTACCCCTATTAAGATATTAAAAGACACAGGGGCGTCCCACTCTTATTTTGGCAGATACTCTGCCGTTTTCCGAGAAGACCTTCTCTGGAGTTAGTGTTGTTATTCAGGGTGTAGAGTGTGGTTCTTTAACTGTCTTTCTCCATAACATTGTTTTGTCTTCCACATTAGTAAGTGGTTAAGTGTCTGTCGGTCTTAGATCTTCATTACCCTTTGAGGGTGTCCGTTTGTTGCTAGGCAATGACTTAGCTGGAGATAAGGTCGTGGTAAACCCACTCGTAACTGACACGCCTATCATGGACAAACGTCCTGATCCTGCTGAACAGGAAATTCCGGATCTTTATCCTTCTTTTGCAGTTACTCGTTCTATGGCTATCAAAGCTATCCAGAGTTCGGCTAAAAACGCCGTTGACAAATATGTCACTTCTAATGTTGACTTGGCTGACACTTTTATAGGTCAGATTTACAACGAGGCAAATGACCCGTCCCTTAAACATGTGAGTTTGTCACATTCTGATATGTCAACATTTTCAACTGATGGTCATTCATCCAATGACAAATTTGATGATAAAATGTCAAGGTCACAACTTGTTCAGAACCAACACAATGATCCTGATATTTCTTGCTTGTTCGAGACGGTTTTACCTGAGAATGAGATTTCATGTGCGCAGGTCGGTTATTATGTACGGAGTGGTGTTTTGATGAGAAAATGGAGACCACTAGATGTTGCAGTTGATGATGATTGGGCGGTTAACCATCAGATTGTTGTTCCCCGTCAGTATAGAAAAGAAATTTTAAGTCTGGCTCATGAATCACCTGTCTGGTCATTTAGGTATCACAAAGACACACAATAAGATCCTAAACGACTTCTTCTGGCCAGGTCTTAAGTCTGACGTGTCTCAGTACTGCAACTCTTGTCACACTTGTCAAATGGTTGGTAAACCAAATCAAAATATTCCTAAAGCTCCGTTACAGCCCATTCCTGCATTTGAGGTACCGTTTAGTCGGATTGTAATAGACTGCGTTGGACTTTTGCCTAAGACAAAGTCAGGAAATCAGTACCTCTTGGCTATCATGTGTGCTTCGACAGGTTTTCCTGAAGAAATACCTTTAAGGAATATTCAGTCAAAATCGATTGTCAAGGCTCTTGTCAAATTCTTCACATTTGTTGGCCTCCCTTAGTCAGTTCAATCGGACCAAGGTCCGAATTTCATGTCTGGTATATTTTAGCCGGTCATGCATGAGCTAGGAATCAAACAATACAGGTCATCTGCTTATCATCCTGAAAGTCAAGGTGCCTTAGAGAGACTTCACCAGACATTGAAAAACATGATTCGTACTTATTGCTTTGACACTGACAAACTTCTTATGGAGAAGTTCCTGTCTGATGATGAGTCATCATTGAACTTGTTGAAGTATGTATCTGATTTCCGAGAAAGGTTATCAAAAGCTTGTGAATTGGCATGTTCAAATCTCTAAGCGGCCCAGGGAAAAATGAAAGTTAGATATGATATTAATACTCAAACTAGATCTTTCAAACCAGGTGACCAGGTTCTTGCACTATTGCCAATCCCAGGAAAACCATTACAAGCTAGATACTTTGGGCCTTACATTGTTGAGAAGAAAGTCAGTGATCTCAATTACATAATACTCACTCCTGGGAGGCGAAAACAAAAACAAATGTGCCAGGTTAAAATGTTAAAGTTGTACATTGACAGAAATAGCCAAAATGTTAGTAAAGCTGTGTCAGTTGTTCACTCTACCTCACCTGATTTAGACATTAATAATTCAGTTAATGACAGTGATATTGAGACCAACGTGGATCCTTGTCCCACTAAGCTGAATAACTCGGACAGTCATGCCATTTGGCATGAAGAATTCACCAGCAACATTCCAACGACTCCTTAACTCTGTCATTACTGGACTTGACGGGTGCGATGCCTACATCGACGACGTCATCATCTACTCTGAAACGTTTGCTGAACAACTGGAAATCATCCGATCTTTCTTCAACAGATTGAGTAAAGCAAAGCTAACCATCAACCTTGATAAAAGTGATTTTTTATGCTACGTTGACCTTTTTAGGACATGTTGTGGGACAGGTTCATGTAAAATCTATTGATGCAAAAGTTATGGCTATTTCTGAGTTTCCAATACCTACATATAAAAAGCAGTTGATGCGATTTCTTGGTATGGCAGGCTATTACAGAAAATTTTGTAAAAACTTTTCTGACATTGCAGAATCTTTGACAAACCTCCCCAAAATGGAAAATCATTTGTATTGAGTTTTCAATGTAAAACTGCATCCGACAAATTGAAAGCTGTTCTTAAAAGCGCACCAATTCTCTTAGCACCAGACTTTTGAAGTTTTATTACAACATATTTATTCAAAAGATTATATGACTTTTCAACTTTGTATAACTGTTATTGTGTTATTTTGAATATAGTTTGTTTGATATGATGTCTGTAATACATGCATTTTGTAATTTGATACACTAAATTGTGTGAATTTTAAATATCATGTTTTGATATCACATATGTTTAGCTTGTGACACTTATATTGTATTTTGTATCATTGTTGTTATATTACCTAATTGAGTTATTGTTAATTTAATATTCTTGCATAAAATCTTTTTTCCTTTAGGGGTGGAGGTGTTATGTACAGTAGTACACCAGCGTTTAAGGTTGCTGTAGTCAGGTTAAGGGTTGTTTACCGTTGTGGTATCGATGACGTAGCATTCACGTAACTGCTTTAAAGAAAAGGACCATGCCAGAAGGTTCATTTGTTTATTTTTAACTGGGTTTCGAGAATGTTCTGGGTTTCGTGAATGTTCTAGAAATTATTTGGGTCTATATAATGGCGTGTAAGCCGATTTAAAAGAAGTTTGGATAAAAGTTTGGATAAAAAGTTTGGATAAGAGTTTGGATAAAAAGTTTGGATAAAAGTTTGGATAAAAGTTTGGACATAAAGTTTGGACATATAGTTTGGAAATACTTGATATAAATATTAAAGTGTTGGATTTGGAATTATATCATTTACATTCGTGTAATGTTCTACCTTTGGATTATTTCAACTGTGCTTATCTACGAGGACATTCTACCGAAAACTCTTCAGGATTATTTGACGTTGAATTATTAATTGGACTATTAAAGGGACACCTCCTAAAGGGACAAACTGTAAGCTAACAATAATTTTGCTTTCTCAAATTCTGTCTGATTTATTGTTATTGTTTTATTACGCCAAAGATGTAATTGTTTTTTTTTTAATAAAACATTATTGTACTAGTTTGTTGCTGGCTTGTTCTTTCTGTTACACCATTTCGTCGTTTAGTAAACGTCCCATATTAATAATAAATCTTAAATAGCGACGCCGGTCGTAACAGGATAAATCCCTTCCTGTAATTTTTCCACATTTTGCAATAATGTTCATTTGGTTAGCACAGTTAAATCTCGTAAATACATTGATAATAACATTGGATTTTTTTTATAAAATTAAAACTTCAAGATATATTTTACAGTTATTAATTTGCAAAAGTGAATTTGTTTTGTTACATTATAGATTTTTTCCGCCTATGCCAAAATGAACAGAAAGTATTTCGTCCTGAAAATGCTAGAACTACTGGTCACTGTGTTTTTATTTTGCTTGGATATAACTTTATCTTGTTTGCTCTATTCTGTCAGAATCAATGTCAAAGCTGCGATCTCAATCTATTCTCACAAAATAATCCTTATTATAAAACATCAAAAATATATAACCAGATTACCGTGATTGCCAAATTTGTGCGATCAGGCCATTTTTCAATAAATAAAGTCGAGAAGAATTTATGACCTGGTCGACTCGGTGGCCCCTGCTCAAATTTTCCAATTTTGGTATACAAGGTCCTCTTCTGCTTTGATTTAAGTCATAACGTATCTCATGTCTTCAAAAAGTTGTCTTCGCAAACACATCTTCTGACTGCTCAAGTGTACCTGCTGGATTTCCACAAGGGACTATTCTAGGACCAATGTTAATTCTACCATACATTAATGATATCGTCAAACAAATACATTTAAATTTAAAGCTGTTCATAGATGACACAGGCATGTTTATTGCTGTAGACGATCCAGTCACACAGGCCGGTTTTCTTACACATGGCCTAGAAAACATTATCGTGATCAAGAATTTGGCAGGTAAGATTTAACCCGATACAAATTGAAACATTGACCATTTCGTGTAAAACTACTTGGCTAAAACATTCTTACCACACTTACCAATAACTGCCATTGGGCGCACGTTGAGTAGAGTCGCCGACTTGTAACTCCTCTGATGTTTTAACCTCTCACCGCGTGGGTTCGAGTCCTGTTCGGGGCGAAGGACTTAATGTAGGGTCTACCAGCTGACTTCCGGTGCGACAGTGGTTTTATCCAGGCATGTGTCTGGGGTTTTCCTTCACCTAAAAGCTTGACGTTGTTATAATGATCATATATGGTCGCTGCAATGTATTTCAAAAACAAACAAACAAGGACTGTCAACAAAGCATGGGAACCTCTAGGTCTAGAACGTAACGTTCTGGAACAGAAGAGCCTTTTCCTATTCTACTGAATTAACATTCATATACTTCTTTGTAACGGAGACGTCATCGATCTATTGATAATTGAGCCCAACAAACCAAAACCCAACCGTCGATGCTGTGCATTGGGAAAACATGAAAATAAAAAATGGGACCACAAGTCACTATTATTTAAACAAACTATACAGTGTCTGAAAACTTGAACGTCTTACAGCAAGGCGTTGGAAGCATACACATATCATGTTACTTTAAATGAAAAAAGCTATCCCCGATAATCTAGATCATATTCTACATGTAACTGAATTATGATATCATAAATTATAAACTACTAAATAGCTCTAAAATGTCATAAACACTGCGCAGAACAGAATTTTATAACTCACAATTTTAACAGAAACCATTAGAGAATAGAACACTCACAACAATATTTGCGAAATAGTAAACATAATCAAGAAGACGGCAAAGTTAAAGTATTTCTTTTTCGTTTGGTATCCAGCTTCAAATAAACCCTCAACAATATATGCATGTCCTTTCTTTTATGAAAAAGTAGTTCCATATTTAGCTTATTTATTGTTTTCCATTATATTAAAACATCATAAACCATGTAGACCTTTGTAAATTAAATATTTCTTTTACGATAACGAAACCACGGAAAGACCATCTCCGTGGTATAAGTTTTTGACTGCACAGTAATATACAAGATTCTGGATTTTCCGCAAATTATTCTCCCTCTGTCTCTCTTTCTCTCTCCATCACCCCTCTTTCCCTTACTTTATCCTTCTCTGTCTCTCTCATTTTCCATCTCTCTTTAGCTTATAAAATTTATTCTCAATTTAGCAATATATCTCCCCATTTCTCTTTTTTTACAACTTGATACATAAATCTTTAAGCTTGTGTTATTGCTGAAAACGGGATAGGGACAAAATCTTTCGGTAGCACAATTCTTCCTGTTCATTTTAGCAAGGGCAGACAAACACAATTCCGTAAAGTATCCAATGCGGATTGTCAGAAATTTGGGGCTCGAGTCCGGGATTTAAAACGTTAAAGGCATACTCTGCTATTTTTGTGTATTTTTGTATTTTTGTGAACAAATATTTCTACAAACCAGCAAGAAGCTATCATGGCATTTAATTTGAAAAAAATTGTAAAGTTGCCTACCCAGGAGGAGTTTAATTTGGCCAAAAAGTCTGATTTGCTCGACATCGCTGCTCATTATAATGTTCCTGGAATTAAAGTATCCGTGCGAAAACAGGCTATTTGCAACATGCTTATTCAAACTTTGATTGATGACAACATACTTTCGACTGACTTTATGTCGTTTGTAAAGGAAGATGTGTCAGACCAGGACTTAAGAATGGAGAGAGAAGAGCGAATATAACTAGAAAGGTTAAAGTTGGAAGAAAAGAAAATGGAACAAGAAGAGAGAGAAAGAGAACGAGAAAAGAGACAACGAGAAGGAGAACGAGAAGAGAGAGAACAAGAAAGAGAACGAGAAGAGAGAAAACGAGAAAGAGAAAGAGAACGCGAAGAGAGAGAGCGAGAAGAAAGAGAACGAGACAGGCAGTTTCAGTTAGAATTGAAGAAACTAGAAAGAGCAGATCAGAAACCCATTCAAAATGAAGCATTTGATGTGTCAAAGAATATTAGACTTGTTCCCCCACTTCAAGAAAAGGATGTTGACAAATACTTTTTACATTTTGAGAAAGTTGCAGATAACTTGAAATGGCCAAAAGAGCACTGGACTTTACTTCTGCAAACTGTTCTGTTAGGTAAAGCACGTGAAATCTACACACATTTAAGCATGGAACAGTGTTCTAACTATGATCTTGTCAAAGATTACATCATTAAAGGCTACAAACTGGTCCCTGAGGCATATAGACCAAAATTTAGGAATTGTAAAAAAGAAACTAATCTAACACATGTTGAGTTTGATAGAACAGAAACACAATTATTTGACCGATGGTGTTTATCTAAAGGAATAGAACAAGACCATACAAAATTACGGCAGCTTATGCTTATTGAAGAGTTTAACTTCTGCATCCAACCTGACATTAAGACCTTCATTGATGAAAAGCAAGTTGAAACTTTAGATGAAGCTGCTCGTTTGGCTGATGACTATTCTTTGACTCACAAGGTCTCATTTGTTCCTTAACCAAACTTCACATCTACACTTAGCACTACAATAAATAGCAATTCAAGTCCACATGCAAATGCTAAGTTAAAACACAATAGTAATTCTACTGGCCTTTCAAGTCAGTTCAGTTCACAAAGACAAAAACCGTCCGGTGAACGAAATACCTTATCTAATGTTACTTGCAATTATTGCAAGAAAACTAGTCACCTCATTTCTGACTGTTTACAATTAAAGGAGAAGCAGTCTAGTGGTGGGTACAAACCAACAGGCCTCACCACTTTCAAGTCAAGGCCACAGACTTGTGTCGAAGTTGACACTTTTGATCACGCTAACAAACCTGATTTCTTGCCAAAGGCAAAAGAGCCTTTTCATAAAGTTGAGGTTTCAAAACCCAATTCTGACTCTGTTATGGATATTTATAAGCCAATTATGTCAAATAGTTTTGTATCACTTCTAGGTGATTCTTGCCCGCCTACCCCTATTAAGATATTAAAAGACACAGGGGCGTCCCACTCTTATTTTGGCAGATACTCTGCCGTTTTCCGAGAAGACCTTCTCTGGAGTTAGTGTTGTTATTCAGGGTGTAGAGTGTGGTTCTTTAACTGTCTTTCTCCATAACATTGTTTTGTCTTCCACATTAGTAAGTGGTTAAGTGTCTGTCGGTCTTAGATCTTCATTACCCTTTGAGGGTGTCCGTTTGTTGCTAGGCAATGACTTAGCTGGAGATAAGGTCGTGGTAAACCCACTCGTAACTGACACGCCTATCATGGACAAACGTCCTGATCCTGCTGAACAGGAAATTCCGGATCTTTATCCTTCTTTTGCAGTTACTCGTTCTATGGCTATCAAAGCTATCCAGAGTTCGGCTAAAAACGCCGTTGACAAATATGTCACTTCTAATGTTGACTTGGCTGACACTTTTATAGGTCAGATTTACAACGAGGCAAATGACCCGTCCCTTAAACATGTGAGTTTGTCACATTCTGATATGTCAACATTTTCAACTGATGGTCATTCATCCAATGACAAATTTGATGATAAAATGTCAAGGTCACAACTTGTTCAGAACCAACACAATGATCCTGATATTTCTTGCTTGTTCGAGACGGTTTTACCTGAGAATGAGATTTCATGTGCGCAGGTCGGTTATTATGTACGGAGTGGTGTTTTGATGAGAAAATGGAGACCACTAGATGTTGCAGTTGATGATGATTGGGCGGTTAACCATCAGATTGTTGTTCCCCGTCAGTATAGAAAAGAAATTTTAAGTCTGGCTCATGAATCACCTGTCTGGTCATTTAGGTATCACAAAGACACACAATAAGATCCTAAACGACTTCTTCTGGCCAGGTCTTAAGTCTGACGTGTCTCAGTACTGCAACTCTTGTCACACTTGTCAAATGGTTGGTAAACCAAATCAAAATATTCCTAAAGCTCCGTTACAGCCCATTCCTGCATTTGAGGTACCGTTTAGTCGGATTATAATAGACTGCGTTGGACTTTTGCCTAAGACAAAGTCAGGAAATCAGTACCTCTTGGCTATCATGTGTGCTTCGACAGGTTTTCCTGAAGAAATACCTTTAAGGAATATTCAGTCAAAATCGATTGTCAAGGCTCTTGTCAAATTCTTCACATTTGTTGGCCTCCCTTAGTCAGTTCAATCGGACCAAGGTCCGAATTTCATGTCTGGTATATTTTAGCCGGTCATGCATGAGCTAGGAATCAAACAATGCAGGTCATCTGCTTATCATCCTGAAAGTCAAGGTGCCTTAGAGAGACTTCACCAGACATTGAAAAACATGATTCGTACTTATTGCTTTGACACTGACAAATTTCTTATGGAGAAGTTCCTGTCTGATGATGAGTCATCATTGAACTTGTTGAAGTATGTATCTGATTTCCGAGAAAGGTTATCAAAAGCTTGTGAATTGGCATGTTCAAATCTCTAAGCGGCCCAGGGAAAAATGAAAGTTAGATATGATATTAATACTCAAACTAGATCTTTCAAACCAGGTGACCAGGTTCTTGCACTATTGCCAATCCCAGGAAAACCATTACAAGCTAGATACTTTGGGCCTTACATTGTTGAGAAGAAAGTCAGTGATCTCAATTACATAATACTCACTCCTGGGAGGCGAAAACAAAAACAAATGTGCCAGGTTAAAATGTTAAAGTTGTACATTGACAGAAATAGCCAAAATGTTAGTAAAGCTGTGTCAGTTGTTCACTCTGCCTCACCTGATTTAGACATTAATAATTCAGTTAATGACAGTGATATTGAGACCAAAGTGGATCCTTGTCCCACTTAGCTGAATAACTCGGACAGTCATGCCATTTGGCATGAAGAATTCACCAGCAACATTCCAACGACTCCTTAACTCTGTCATTACTGGACTTGACGGGTGCGATGCCTACATCGACGACGTCATCATCTACTCTGAAACGTTTGCTGAACAACTGGAAATCATCCGATCTTTCTTCAACAGATTGAGTAAAGCAAAGCTAACCATCAACCTTGATAAAAGTGATTTTTTTATGCTACGTTGACCTTTTTAGGACATGTTGTGGGACAGGTTCATGTAAAATCTATTGATGCAAAAGTTATGGCTATTTCTGAGTTTCCAATACCTACATATAAAAAGCAGTTGATGCGATTTCTTGGTATGGCAGGCTATTACAGAAAATTTTGTAAAAACTTTTCTGACATTGCAGAATCTTTGACAAACCTCCCCAAAATGGAAAATCATTTGTATTGAGTTTTCAATGTAAAACTGCATCCGACAAATTGAAAGCTGTTCTTAAAAGCGCACCAATTCTCTTAGCACCAGACTTTTGAAGTTTTATTACAACATATTTATTCAAAAGATTATATGACTTTTCAACTTTGTATAACTGTTATTGTGTTATTTTGAATATAGTTTGTTTGATATGATGTCTGTAATACATGCATTTTGTAATTTGATACACTAAATTGTGTGAATTTTAAATATCATGTTTTGATATCACATATGTTTAGCTTGTGACACTTATATTGTATTTTGTATCATTGTTGTTATAACTTACCTAATTGAGTTATTGTTAATTTAATATTCTAAAAATGATTTATTGCATAAAATCGTTTTTCCTTTAGGGGTGGAGGTGTTATGTACAGTAGTACACCAGCGTTTAAGGTTGCTGTAGTCAGGTTAAGGGTTGTTTACCGTTGTGGTATCGATGACGTAGCATTCACGTAACTGCTTTAAAGAAAAGGACCATGCCAGAAGGTTCATTTGTTTATTTTTAACTGGGTTTCGAGAATGTTCTGGGTTTCGTGAATGTTCTAGAAATTATTTGGGTCTATATAATGGCGTGTAAGCCGATTTAAAAGAAGTTTGGATAAAAGTTTGGATAAAAAGTTTGGATAAGAGTTTGGATAAAAAGTTTGGATAAAAGTTTGGATAAAAGTTTGGACATAAAGTTTGGACATATAGTTTGGAAATACTTGATATAAATATTAAAGTGTTGGATTTGGAATTATATCATTTACATTCGTGTAATGTTCTACCTTTGGATTATTTCAACTGTGCTTATCTACGAGGACATTCTACCGAAAACTCTTCAGGATTATTTGACGTTGAATTATTAATTGGACTATTAAAGGGACACCTCCTAAAGGGACAAACTGTAAGCTAACAATAATTTTGCTTTCTCAAATTCTGTCTGATTTATTGTTATTGTTTTATTACGCCAAAGATGTAATTGTTGTTGTTTTTTAAACAAAACATTATTGTACTAGTTTGTTGCCGGCCTGTTCTTTCTTTTACACCATTTTGTCGTTTAGTAAACGTCCCATGTTAAATAGCGACGTCGGTCGTAACAGGATAAATCCCCTCCTGTAATTTTTCCACATTTTGCAATAATGTTCATTTGGTTAGCACAGTTAAATCTCGTAAATACATTGATAATAACATTGGAATTTTTTTATAAAATTAAAACTTCAAGATATATTTTACAGTTATTAATTTGCAAAAGTGAATTTGTTTTGTTACATTATAGATTTTTTCCGCCCATGCCAAAATGAACGGAAAGGATTTCGTCCTGAAAATCCTTGAACTACTGGCCTGTTTGTTTTTATTTTGCTTGGATATAACTTTATCTTGTTTGCTCTGTTCTGTCAGAATCAATGTCAAAGCTGCGATCTCAATCTATTCTCACAAAAGAAAATCCTTATTATAAAACATCAAAAATCATATAACCAGATAACCGCGATTGCCAAATTTGTGCGATCAGGCCATTTCTCAATAAATAAAGTCGAGAAGAATTTATGACCTGGTCGACTCGGTGGCCCCCTGCTCAAATTTTCCAATTTTGGTATACAAGGTCCTCTTCTGCTTTGATTTAAGTCATAACTTATCTCATGTCTTCAAAAAGTTGTCTTCGCAAACACATCTTCTGACTGCTCAAGTGTACCTGCTGGATTTCCGCAAGGGACTATTCTAGGACCAATGTTAATTCTATCATAAATTTAATGATATCGTCAAACAAATACATTTAAATTTAAAGCTGTTCATAGATGACACAGGCATGTTTATTGCTGTAGACGATCCAGTCACACAGGCCGGTTTTCTTACACATGGCCTAGAAAACATTATCGTGATCAAAAATTTGGCAGGTAAGATTTAACCCAATACAAATTGAAACATTGATCATTTCGTGTAAAACTACTTGGCAATAACATTCTTACCACACTTACCAATAACTGCCATTGGACGCACGTTGAGTAGAGTCGCCGATTTGTAACTCCTCTGACGTTTTAGCCTCTCACCGCGTGGGTTCGAGTCCCGTTCGGGGCGAAGGACTTAATGTAGGGTCTACCAGCTGACTTCCGGTGCGACGGTAGTTTTATCCAGGCATGTGTCTGGGGGTCTTCCTTCACTTAAAAGCTTGACGTTGCTATAATGATCATATATGGTCGCTGCATTGTATTTCAAAAACAAACAAACAAGGACTGTCAACAAAGCATGGGAACCTATAGGTCTAGAACGTAACACCGGCCGCAATAGCACAGGTGGTAGAGCGTCGGCTTGCGGATCGGGAGGTCGTAGGTTCGAACCCCGGCCGGGTCAAACCAAAGACTTTAAAGTTGGTAGTAGTGGCTTCCCTCCTAACGCTCGGGGCTAAGGGGACAACATTACGCCTGACTCGTCGGTGTCAGTATAATGGACCGGCCGGGTTCAGTCCCTGGGCACCTCATAAGTGCCCCTGTGCTATAATGATAGAAATGTCCTGCGCAGTAGTGGCAAAAATGCCAGCTAATCCCATCCCATCCCATCCCTAGAACGTAATGTTCTAGGACATAAGAGCCTTTTCCCTATTATATGGAATAAACATTCATATACTTCTTTGTAACGGAGACGTCATCGATCTATTGATAATTGAGCACAACAAACCAAAACCCAACCGTCGATGCTGTGCATTGGGAAAAGATGAAAATAAAAAATGGGGCCACAAGTCACTATTATTTAAACAAACTATACAGTGTCTGAAAACTTGAACGTCTTACAGCAAGGCGTTGGAAGCATACACATATCATGTTACTTAAAATGAAAAAAAGCTATCCCCGATAATCTAGATCATATTCTACATGTAACTGAATTATGATATCATAAATTACAACTACTAAATAGCTCTAAAATGTCATGAACACTGCGCAGAACAGAATTTTATAACTCACCGTTTTTAACAGAAACCATTAGAGAATAGAACACTCACAACAATATTTGCGAAATAGTAAACATAATCAAGAAGACGGCAAAGTTAAAGTATTTCTTTTTCGTTTGGTATCCAGCTTCAAATAAACCCTCAACAACATATGTATATCCTTTCTTTTATGAAAAAAGTAGTTTCATATTTAGCATATTTAGTTTTTTCCATTATATTAAAACATAAACCATGTTAGGCCTTTGTAAATTAAATATTATTATGAACATTTGAATTGCCTAGAAGTAACATATGTTACTTAAATTTCTTTAGATAGGAAAACATTGTTACTTCTGTACCTTTCCCTAATTCGGTCTAAATTAGATTACGGAAGCATAGTTTAAGGTTCTGACAAGAGGTCCTATCCCCAGATGCTGGACGTCGTTCACATCCAGCCCTCACCGAGACAGAATTTTGCATACCACACACTGATTTTAAATCACTTATTAACCGAAATATTTTAACCAAGCGGCAAACAAGTTGGGACAGTATTGGTTATAACAAATTACACTTTATTAAATCTAACGTCGGTGCCAATGTCTCTGCTTGCAGAGGAAGTCGACGGGAAGACGTAGCTCTTACCTGCTGTTACATTGGGCGAACTAGATTAACTCATTCTTATCTTTTAAAAAGAGAAGTTCAGCCTGTATGTGTTCCTTGCCAGGAACCACTGACAGTCAACCATATTTTATTACAGTGTATCGACACAGACCATATTCGGTCGAAGTATTTTAATGTCAATAACATCTACCAACTGTTTAGGACAGTGTCGGATTCTAAACTTGGTTCACATTATTTTAACCTTATATATTTTGATATTTTTTTATATTTTACTAACATAGTTTAGTTTTTACCTGGTTATTCTCTATTCACATTGAACTTTTTTGTATTCGGCGCCGTATGACCTGTTAAGTGTCGGTGTGCCTTAAAACCAAAATAAATAACTAAACAGGTCGATAAAATTTAAATATCTGTGGAAATTTTGATAAGACCTTTTCTTATTTACCTATTAATGTTTGCAGTGCAATATCGATTTTTTCATTAACTGGTTATTCTGATATATCATGATAAACATTCGGGGAAATAACATTTGAATTCTTTCCGATTAAGAATTCTTTCCGATTAGCGAAACTTTTTTGAGACGGTAATGAAAACCAAAATAAAATTATTAACGATAAACATTAAGTTATATTGTTGTACCTGCTTGCCACTACTTGTTACCCGCCAAGTATCGGAAACATTTAATTGCTCCCCTTTTGACCGTCTCGGGATAATCGCTGCTGATTCGCGGGGTGTATGTGTGGGGTGGGAGGCGGTGAGGACTTGGGGCGAATAGTTCAAAATTTTCAGCGCGTATTCTGCGCTGACTTTAAAATCATGAAATCGGTGGACCAGAGGAAAGGGCAAAATATGCTCTGCCTGATCTGAACATCAGCCAGAGCCTTCGTAAATAGCTTTAACCAACATGGCGTACGTACCAGAAGTCTTTCTTGAATGTAGGTTCAAAGAAACAATTTATTGCAATCTTTTATATCAATGGCTGTAACATTTTATACTTCAAATCTATTTCTTTTACGATTACGAAACCACGGAAAGACCATCTCCGTGGTATAAGTTTTTGACTGCACAATAATATACAAGATTCTGGATTTTCCGCAAATTATTCTCCCTCTCTCTCTCTCTCTTTCTCTCTCCATCACCCCCCTTTCCCTTACCTTATCCTTCTCTGTCTCTCTCATTTTCCATCTCTCTTTAGCTCATTTTCTCTGTTTATCTATATCTTTCTTTCTAGGACCCCTTTTCAACTGTGAAAACGCATGATCAATTTAGTTTAATTGTAACACAATTTACGAATCAATTCACTAAAATTCAGTTGGAAAACACTAAAAGACAAACACTAGACTAACACAAACATTTATTTTATTGAAAAGTACATTTAAGAATATACAATATTAATTTTTTTCATGACGAAAGCCTTATCAAAACAAGTACATAATTCAAATGTGTGTGTTTAACAACATATGTGTACAACAATACAATATATGCATATGCAATGTTCACTCGCTGGTTTTGTTCCCATTCAACAACACGGTTTATATTTTTATAATTATATTTATAAATGAAAACAGCTATCTCGAAATTTTAAACAATAAACAACAATTACAACAATTACTAAAAATAGCAACAACAAGCACATCTTCAAAACTCACGGTAATTATTTCGTATTCACTATACACATTTACCGTACGTTTCATGACCAGAAAAACTTCGTTTCTCATGAATTTATGCATGATACATTTGTGTGCCTCCATGTCCAAAACGGAAATTCAGCCAATGAAATTATTTCAAATTGTAAACAACATACGTCTCTGGTTAGTGCGGCCATCTTGTTTGTTTGTTTGTTTGTTTATTGGGTTTATCGTCCCACCAACAGTTTTTCAGTTATCTGGAGACGGTGTCCACTTGAAGCAGATATAGTGCTGCCTTCACTGTGTATAGCATGCCGTGAACACCTGGCATGATACCACACCCAGTCACATTATCCTGACACCGGGCCAACCAGTCGTGGAACTTCTTGCTTGAGCGTAAGCAAGGGAGCTATACCACTACCATTTTTAACGACTTTGGTATGTCGCGGCCCGGGACCGAACCCGGGGCCTCCCGTACCTGGAGCCGACGCTCTACCGGGCCATCTTGACATTGACATTTTTTAAACTTCAATTAAAGAGTACCCTTGGTTAAACGGGCATTTTTATTGGAGACTGTTTGCTATAAAGATTCATGAAAACGAACTTCTACCAGCCTAATATCTCCCAGCCACCATGAAGCGGGGCAGTATGAGTGAATGTGGCTACCGACGATAACAAAAATACATCATAGTATAAAACTACTGGCCGTACATAATAGGAGTGTAACAATATACCATACGACGGTATATCCCGGTTCTAGATTCACGGTTCGAACTACGGTACGAACCTTGCGATACACTTAAATAAAATCCTATATAGTGTTCTCGAGTTCTCGTGAATCGTTGTTGAGTCAGAAGTGGACTATTATTATACACCGGAAAACGACAATGTGGATCAAGATTTAGCACCTTTATGACAATGTATCGAATACCGGTATTTTAGGTTTTATAGATATATCGTATCGAATGTTTATGTATCTGACTAAATTATCGATCATGAACAAAGTATATAAATAAGAAAGACACTGTCTAGCTTTTTCTGGAAATGTTTCTAGAATACTCGAAATATGCAGGTAAATATGCAGAGATAGACCGATTGAATTCTACTTTCATTTTCCGATAGCTGGAAATTTTCAAGAGCAGCTAGCTGATTGCTCAAAACAGCACTTTGAAGTTCTTAATTTTAGTTTTTATCATAAGAAAGTTAAATTACTAAGCTATATAGTATACCTTAGATCAGTAAAGCGATTTTGGACAAGCTAATTAGTATTCAAAATGGCGGCTGTCTGAAACTTGTAATCTCTGTAAGAAATCACTGATGGACAATCTCTATTGCAAAAAGAAATCGATTGTAGATTTTGGCACGTTGGTTGATTAAATCGACTGTCTTGCCGCCATTATGCAACTGTGAATCGGGGACGAGAAACCGCCACCTTTTAGTCAGTGCAAAATAGGTGCCTCAGCCAAAGTTTATTCAGCGTGTATGGTAGTGAAACTAATAGCAGAAGCGTTAATTTATGAGCGAGTTAATTTATACATAGATTGGTACCACCAAATTAACTTGACTACATGAACATAAAATAGTTGCACTTTCGATTTTTGTTGACAAACCTTGTTTAAAATTATCTACTTCGTCTTATAACACACTGCTTGCTGTTGTTGTTGTTGTTGTGTTGTTGTTTTTTGTTTGGTTTGTTGTTGTTGTTGTGTGTGTGTTTTTTTTTTGGGGGGGTTGTTTTTTGTTTGTTTGTTTTTTGTTGTTTTTGTTGTTGTTGTTGTTTTGTTGTGTTTTTTAAAGAATAGTTACACACACGCAACATCCGGAACATAGCCATCCGAATGTATGTACCCTCGGTAATTTGTCGAACTACAATTGGACGAAAACGTAGGTACACTCAGTATAAATTTGATGTGTCTAATTAAAAAAAGGTTTGCTTTGTACCTATATGACAAAGCTAAGTACTAAAAATGGCATAAAATTTCTTTGATTTAGAGAGACACGTCTGATATTCTATCTACTGTACATACTGTACATATGTTTATAGTTTGTTTTTTTCTTCTTGTTTTTTTCTTGCTAGTTGTTATGTATGTATATAAGTTCATTGTATTTGTTTTAACTCCCGATGCAGGTGCTTACTGTTAGTTGTTTCACTTTGACGGGATGTTGTTATTTACACTGTTTGTTTGCTAGAAAAACCTTCAGGAAGTGCGAGGTTGGAGCGCTCCACAAACCAGGTTTAAGCACCCCAGTTGGCCCTTTTGCCGATTGACCGTTCCAAGGCGGTAACTGATGGTTTTTCTTGTGTGTTATGTCTCGTCTCTGTTGTTTGTTTTTTTTTGTTTTTTTTTTGTTTTTTTGTTTTTTGTTTGTTTGTTTTTTTGTTTTGTTTTTCACATTTGCATTTACCTTGTTTGCCTTTGTCTACTGGTAGATAAAATTTAAATATCTATGAGAGTTTTGATAGGACCTTTTCATATTTACCTATTGACATTCCAGAAGCAGTTATGTTGTGGTAAATGTTTGTTTTTCACAGTATTTTGCAGTAGATATCCTGTTTAAGCACTTGTAATACTTATTTGTAAGCATACAGGCTCACGGTAATAGGTAAGCAATAACGTCATATTTTGTCTTAAGCAGCCAACTAGTTTTAAGCAGCGATATTTAGTTTGTCCCTTAGTTGGCTGTAGTTAGAAACTGTTTAAAGCGTTGCCGGTTTTATTTAAAAAAGGTGAAGAAATTGTCATTTGGGAGCAGATGTTATGACATTATACATTGTTAAAAGAAATGACATGTATAATGCATTATCCTTATTGCTAATCTTATGATATAAAATAATAAAACCAAGACCTTTGGGAAAAAGAATCTAGGTAATGATGAAAATTAAAGCATGAGAAATTTGAAATTACGATCACATGACATCAATACAGTTCACCTATTTTGACGGCAGAATAATATCTGAATGCTCTGGCCACAACAGTAGCACATGAATATGTTTTGATACCAGGGAAGAAATTTCCCGCTGAAAAGTATTGATTTAGTCATTTTTATACTATAGATACCATTACTTTTTTAATGTTAAAGGAAACAGCCTCCTTTGTATAAACTTGGCCAATTTTAAAAATAAACACTATATAAACACCATGTTATAGTAGAAGGACGGTATATCTTATACTACTCAAAATAGTTTATTAATTTGTAAAACAAGAAAAGGCAATACTATGCACTTGCATGTATGTTCTAATATATTATATGATATATCGAAAATCGATCATTTTTGTATCGATACACATGTCATATTGATGATTCTGACCGATAACGAGCCCTAGTAACAACCATCCGCCATTATTTCACTGATGTTGTATACAAACCACTAACTACTTACTATCTGACTGTGTAGTCACTTCGTATTGCTATTAAACTTTTTCTTGTTTTCTTTTATAATGTACCAAACTTTTATATTTTTTTTTGTAATGGACATTCAGAATTTACAATAGAGATGAGAAAGAATATTTGAAGAAATATTATATTAGATTTTCTTTTTAAGACCCAACATTTTTAAGTATTATGTTATTATACTAGTTAAATCATTTAATATGTTCATAAGCTTTTAGGTCATATATTCTAAACATTGACTTATACACTTACAAGTTCTTAGTTTCAGTAAATAGCTATGCTAACATGTTGTTTAATATAAGCCATCGTGTTATAGTGTACCTATGTGATAAGCAAAAAGTATCATCAGTACCAAAATATTATGTATCGCGATACGCATCGTATCGTGTGGTATGTGTCACAACGGTAGACGTATTGTTACGGTAGCGTACTGTTACAGTAGCATATTGTTACGGTAGCGTACTGTTACGGTAGCGTATTGTTACGGTAGCGTATTGTTACGGTAGCGTACTGTTACGGTAGCGTACTGTTACAGTAGCTTATTGTTACGGAAGCGTATTGTTACCAGGGGCGGATCCAGAGGGGGGCGAAGGGGCCGCGGCCCCCCTATTTTTCGACGACCAACAAAAAAAAGTATTTTGCCCTTTAAAGTGAGCAAATAGATAAGGAAATTATGCCCCACAGATGCTTGGAAATCGCATCTCAGCGCATCTAGAATTCAAAATTTTCTGGGGAAGCCCCCTCCAGAACCCCTGCCGCGGATTTCGCGCCTGCGGCGCGATCAGCTCCGGCCTGCGGCCGAAAGTTACTCCCTCGGCCCCCCCCCCTATTCTGAATTCCTGGATCCGACCCTGGTTACGGTAGCGTATTGTAACGGTAGCGTACTGTTACAGTAGCGTATTGTTACGGTAGCGTACTGTTACAGTAGCGTACTGTTACGGTAGCGTATTGTAACGGTAGCGTATTGTAACGGTAGCGTATTGTTACAGTAGCGTATTGTTACGGTAGCGTACGGTTACGATAGCGTATTGTAACGGTAGCGTACTGTTACAGTAGCGTATTGTTACGGTAGCGTATTGTTACGGTAGCGTATTGTAACGGTAGCGTACTGTTACAGTAGCGTATTGTTACGGTAGCGTACTGTTACAGTAGCGTATTGTAACGGTAGCGTACTGTTACAGTAGCGTATTGTTACGGTAGCGTACTGTTACGGTAGCGTATTGTAACGGTAGCGTACTGTTACGGTAGCGTATTGTTACGGTAGCGTACTGTTACGGTAGCGTACTGTTACGGTAGCGTACTGTTACGGTAGCGTATTGTTACGGTAGCGTACTGTTACGGTAGCGTATTGTAACGGTAGCGTATTGTTACAGTAGCGTATCGTTACGGTAGCGTACTGTTACGGCAGCGTATTGTTACGGTAGCGTACTGTTACAGTAGCGTATTGTTACGGTAGCGTATTGTTACGGTAGCGTATTGTAACGGTAGCGTACTGTTACAGTAGCGTATTGTTACGGTAGCGTATTGTTACGACCTAAGTAAACAACAATTATTCACAGCGCATAATTATGCGAACAAGACCAAATATAGCCTGAACCTTAGCAAGACCTCCACAATAATGTTTCTTTCCAACTGAACTTTTTTAACCTAAACCCATCAAAGGGCTACTTGATGAGGCATGGACTTGATGAGGCATAGTGTAGATCCAGATCAGCCAGCTCCCTCTTACTTAGTCTTTGATGCTAGAAATCACACAAGTAATAAAATAGAATAGTATTTATTTGAGGCGCACTATGTATTAAAGGCCGCGTATCGTATTTGAGCTCCGTGGATAATACGTGACAACAGTAGTGAACACATGTATAATATCACTCTTGCCTGTAAAGCACTAGTCTACATCCTCCACTAGTTAAAACGTGTTGTTTTTTTTATTGTTTACATATTACCGCGGCTATTTTTACAGCGGCTTAATGACGCGTCAAAAGGCCACGTGACTTTCACTTTACAGGTCAACAACTAAAGGGCTGACACTTGTCACAAGGTTTGACTGAACCGTGTACTGACAATTCAGTAACAATCGTCACGTGACGTTCCCTATACGCTTTTCAAAAACCACACGGAATCTAAAAATAATATCAAAAAGCTACCTGGCCTTAAAATGAAAACACATTGTGTAAAATAGTAATTTTAATAAAACAGATTATTTACTGTTGCCACAGACTAACATTCAATAAATTCTTTTTATATGATGAACATCTGGATTCGGTCTTTAATGTTTGACATAATCAGTGTTTGGATGTTCTATGTTCTAGCTCACGGTTCAAGTTTGAACAATGGCTTAAAGGCAGTATCCGACAATTTGGACCTCAGTGTTGAATGTGGTGTTCTAGCTCACGGTTCAAGTTTGAACAATGGCTTAAAGGCAGTATCCAACAATTTGGACCTCAGTGTTGAATGTGGTGTTCTAGCTCACGGTTCAAGTTTGAACAATGGCTTAAAGGCAGTATTCGACAATTTGGACCTCAGTGTTTGGATGTGATGTTCTAGCTCACGGTTCAAGTTTGAACAATGGCTTAAAGGCAGTATCCGACCATTTGGACCTCAGTGTTGGATGTGGTGTTCTAGCTCACGGTTCATGTTTGAACCATGGCTTAAAGGCAGTATCCGACCATTTGGACCTTTGTTTTTCCCTTATGCAGCTAAATAAATCATTGTTACCCGTAAAGATCCCGCTAAATGCTGTTAATTGATGCCATACATCTTTGTGAAAAGTGATCCATAGCGTCTCACTCATCATTACAAATTTACATTTCCTATCCGAAGCAGGCTTTACAATTATTTATTTATAAACTAAGAATACCTCAACACCTCACCGCGTTGGTTCGAGTCCCGGTCGGGGCGAGACCTTTCATGCAAGGAGATGTTCCAGCTAACCTGCGTTGTGCCGGTGGTTCTACCCAGACATAATTAGCTGGACGTCACTAATATGACCATAATTGTGTCGGTGCGATGTAAAAAACTAAGAATACCACGCGACCACTTACTTTAAAACGATAACGTAATATGATCAGTCGGGTAACTAGCTCTGATTTTTGGTGAAACTTCCATCGTGTTTATTTATGTCTAAAATAGTTGACATTTAAAGCGATATTTTATCACGATTTGAGGTGAAGCAATGTTATAAACAGCCTTAACTTAAACGAAAATATAAGCTTTTGCAGAAACTATGCACAAATTCCCCAGAGCATCGTAATGATGTTGTTAAATGTATTAGATATAGGCAAACAGTCGGATACCACCTTTAATTCCGTGCAGGCATCACCAAAGTCTGTATTTTGTCGTTGCTGGCAAGGAGTGGGTCCGTCTAAGTACCTGATTACTGAAATCAGAACAAAGAATTACAATTATATACTGATTACTGAAATCAGAACAAAGAATTACAATTATATACTGATTACTGAAATCAGAACAAAGAATTACAATTATATAATCTTTATATAAAACAGGGAGTGACCCTTAAGGGTGTAGAGAATTGGAAAGGGCTTAAATCGTGTGTTTGATACGTTTTAATTGTTGTAAAATAAACACATACAGACGGAGTAAATGATACTGTGCGCTAATGCTAGTGTGAAAAAATAAGCACAAAATACATTATTTATTTCAATAAAAAACTTGATTAATCACAATCGGGGATGGATCGTGGGGTAGAGGTGGGGGAGGGGGGCTGTGACACACACACACACACCAAGCAGGTAAAAGTGTAGAGTTGTGAAAGCACGTAGATGTAAGCTCAAAAAAAAAAAAAAGCTTTTAAAGGTAAATTTTGTCTGTTGACTGCTTAGGTCGGAGTAAGGGTCCCTAACTGTGTATGTATATCTAATATTTATTGCGATTAAGTTGAATGGATCTTGATTCATACCCCCCCCCCCCTCCACCGCCAAAATTTTCTGGATCCGCCCCTGATCCCAATAAATGATACTACGTCACCTGTGGCGTATGCCATCATCTCTAAGGGCAGCAACTGCATCGGCGCGGATAGATCGGTCTTGGGAAAGAATCTCGAAGTCGGCACCTTCTAACTGAGGTTGCTGCAACACAACACGGTCGGGCATAAATACACAGATCTAATAATAACTAGACTAGATTTTACAGGGGAAACTTCTGCAAAATGTCTGTCACTTTCTATAATCATTATCTAAAATAGAACAAATGCACAATGAATCAGCCTTTGTTTGTTTCTAATCCAACATTTTTTTATTTATTTTACAGTCGATTGGGAAACAAGTTCTTTTAACTTATACTGATCCCTCTCGACTGTCCACTTCCTGGGTAGAACCAGTACCCAGGTACTGATTACCTAGGGTCGTGTACAGTAAACTGTAAATACAGTAAATATTACCAAAGTCCTCGCCATGTGATTTTTTACTTTATATTCAAAATATCCTGTGATTTCCAATTCCTGGCGTAGATTCTTTCACTGTATAGACGAAGTGTTATTGTTAGGATATGTTTCGGGAACAGGAAAGCGTACCAAAAGTAAAAATGCTTCGAACTTTGGAAATGTTGTTTACTCTATACATTTGGCTGTTATTGCTAGTTTTCCTTATTGTTGCTTAACAAAATGTGCTTAAAGTAGGGCCTACTTAACACTCACAAACCACGTATTATTATTCAAGTGCTGAGTCATGAATATATTAATACAATAACACGCATAGTTTAAATGTGATATCCAACAGTTTGGACGAAAGTTGATTTTTCTTAAACAACCAAATAAATCATTGTTACCGGAAATGATCCTGCAAAATGTTATTCCTAAGATCTGTGTAAACATCAGTTGCAAATCCCCACTCACCATTGCAAATAGGTATGACCTGTCCGTGGCGAGCTGTCCGAGCCACGATGTAGAGATTTTTAACTAAGAAACCCACGTGACCACTTACTTTTGTGATCACGTATTAATCGTCATCAGGGTAATCCCCTCTGATGTCGATATCTATTTTTAGCAGCGGCCACGATCGCCCCTTTTTACAGAGTTCGAAATAATACCCAACAATATAAATGGTCTTTATTTGGACTAAAGTAGAAATTTTTGTAGAAATTATGCCCAAATTCTACAAAGCAGTTGATAGATATTGTTTCATGAAACTGTCGAACATTACCTTTAATGTAAAGGTTATTAACCCCATCCCTACCCAACCCCACGCCACTTTCGTTAATGTTGGCATCCACTTCATCTATCGAAGTATCAGTTATTGATGTTTCCTTGAATAAGAACATTTGAAACGTTGGCAAACCCAGATAATTAATGCCATCACTTATCATTGCTAATTAATGGATAAGTTGTTGACTGGAAAGAACAGAAACGCTGTTGTCATAGAAACCTTGTGTTATGCAGTTTTCTACTCATCCACCTGTCGGTAGTTATACAATGTTTTAATGTTTATCCTGGCTCAAGAATATATGAAACAATACATCATTAATTGACAGGTGTGCAGTTTGACAATACAGCACGTTCAAACCACTTCTGTTTTAGCATTTGTACGAGGGTTGTTCAAAAAGTTTTAAGACTGTGGCCATAACATTTGAATCTTTTAATATACATCAAACAATTTACATGTAACATAAATCGGACTCTATCCGCTACATATTGACAGAGTTTGAACAAAATCAATGCACAAACAAACAATTTAAATACAATACGACTCGTATAAGTCAAAATAAAAACTCCTGTTTCAAACTACTTCGAATAAATAAGAGATCAAAAAATGCGCCATGTAAGCGTTTCATAATATCAAATGTGTGATTAAAGGTTAACTTTATTAACATTAGTAAATCTGTTGAAAATGCATCGCCGACTTAAAAAAAAAAAGAAAAGAATCGAATAACTTTTGACTAAATCGCCATTGTAATATCTATACAAATAAACGAATTCTTAATGAATTTAATGAAACAGAACGTAAACACTTATGTGACAATAATGATTAATTCTAAAACTATATCGCAAGAAAGTCCTACACCGTCCCTCGCCATTGTTGGGAGGAAATCTATATGTCGGAATATTTTCCGGTTTTCTGCGGTTAGACAGAAATTTTAAAGGAGGTATTCGATAGTTTGGCTATATATTTAAGGACATAATTATATTACCTATTCTGGGAAACTTATGCATAAATGCTGCATAAACATATACTTTAGCGTAAGTAAAGACTGTTTATAACATTACCTCATTTGGTAGACAGTATATCCTTGACATTTCCATTATTTATAAATCCATAAATAAGCCCAGTTGTGACCTCTGCTAAAAATAGCTATCCGATGTCAGATCGGATTACTCGGACGACTATATAATGTGACTTCAAAAGTAAGTGATCACGTGGCTTTCTTAAAAATAGCTAACTCTGCAGCTTGGCTCGGATGGGAAGTACCTGTTTGTAATTATTGTGTGGATTAATGTTTCCCCGTTCGCACATATCTATGGGCATCAAGGAACAGTCTTTTGCCGGACTTTTTCAGGTAACAGTGACTTATTGGGTTATTTGGACAAAATATTGTTAAAACTATCGGATACCATTTTTAAACAAGAAAAGCATTGATGCGAAGCAGCAATAGACGACGCAACAATGGAAATTAATATTTATTAGAAATTTAGATTTGACTGATTTAAATTATTAATTAAACATTAAAATCACTGGAATAATTAAATTCTGGTTTATAAGGCTACTTATATGTACAATCCTGAAAAAGGGACAAACATGTCTTCATTAACAAGTATAACCGTCACATGTACATTAATGTTTAGAAATTTAAAAAGTAAAAATACCTCGTTTGCGTGGAAGTTACAAAGAATAAATACAAATAACTAATAAAAAGAACACCATTTACCGAATAAGGACCCGTGTGTTAAGAACGTGTTAATCGCGGAACTTCCGAAATTCGGAACACCTCGCCCATTTTCGCTCGCCTATTCTCTAGCGAGAACGAGAATGGCCGAGGATATCAATATTTTTGGCTGTTTAAATGTTTCGTGTTTAATATTTATTGTAAAAACAAAGAAGAAACAAAAATGATTGCGACGGGATTCAATCTCTGGAGACCGATAAATATCAGAGCAAGTGCATAACCACTGCACTATTCCACGATTGTCATCTGTGTGTGTGTAAAATTGAAATTTTTCATAACGTGCCACTACAGACGCTATCGATCTATTTTTAGAAATAGAGAAAATAGTAAATTTTTAACGAAAAACCATGAGTTTTCATAAGATTTATAAACATATTAATAGAAAGAACAACTTTACATATAATAATAATGCATACTCGCTATAGTTATATATAAAAAGAACGCCATTTACCGAAATAGGACCCGTACGTTGGGTATATGTAAATCGCGAAACTTCCGGAATTTGGAACGCCATTGTCTATTTTCCCTCGATCATTCTATAGCTAGAACGAGAATGTCCGAGGACATCCGCTCGCATGTGCAAATTTTTTTAGCATTCCATATACAGCTCCAGCGCGTCGACAATCACAGTGACTCACCTGCTGTGTTGTGTCGGAATGTAAGCCAACTCGCATCTTGGTGTCCATGTATATATCCAGGTCACCTAGTGCGAGTGTTGCCCCGCACAAGAACTTCGACCCGAGAATAAAACGCCTTTTCTTGTACAAACGAATAGACAACTGTACTTCGGATAAATCATCATCTGTCCAACTTACGAAGAAAATCTCAGTAAAAAATTTTGCGACTTTTTCTGTGACCTTCTTGTTTTGCGTCATGTGCGTGTGTGATTTGGACGGATGTTTCAATGAGATTCTGGCGTATACTTTCCTCTTGGTGTTCGGGATATTGCTCATCTGAGTAAGAATAAATCGAAGCTGCTTGCTTTCCACGAAGTATTGTAAACAGATGTTGGCGAAGCAACGCGCTTCCGGTTCCGCTGTTCTCTTTGACTTTTTACTGGATCTAGTATTGGTTTGTGAAAGTGTTTGGCAGTTGTACATAGAGACACTTTTGGCAAAAGATGTCGACTGCTCGACAAAAATGGAATAGTTATGTGAATATTGTTCGTGTTCACTAACAAATGGACCCTTTGTCTCACTTTGTTCTTCCATCACAGAAAATTCTGATATGTTGCTCCGGCTTTGCCACATTGCACCACCTGCGGACAATTCACTTCTTGACACATTGGCCATTTCAGCATGTTCGAATCTCAGCGAGGAGGCTCGCTCACGGAATGTTGTTCTACTGGAACTCGCGACAAGCTGAGAGATTATTGATGAACGGTTAAGCTGCTGCCAGCAAACATCCACCTTATTCCTTAATCGATCGCTGAAGGATTCTTCAGAAAAACGACTTAAATCCCCAGACCAATTGCAAGATGGTTGGTAACTTTCTTCTTCTTGGTCAATCTGGCAAAGTTCTCGAAGAGCCTTCAAGTGTGGAGATAGAGGAGCAGAATTTAGAACGCTACTTTGTGCCTCATTCCGGTCGCAACTCAAGTCCCCGCGACATTGACGTTGTTCAGTTTGTTTGCCTGGGTACGACAAAGCATTTAAAAGAAACGTCTTCGCTTTGTATAGGGACTGCAGCGGTACATGGTGCCACATAGCTGTCGACTTTTTCTGGTTCATTCTTTTTGGCTTTCTGAGATTCAGGAAGGCGAAGCTGGATTTATATAATTATCGACAAGATTGGTATGCGCATGCGCGATGGCGTAATTGTTTATATACACCTACTAATAGTTGCTAATCATTGATAGATGGATGTACTCTTGATGTCTTTAAATTCCTTTCTAGATTTAAGGAGTAACCTAGGAAAGTAGACCTTGTAGAAATTTGATTTTATGATTTTGGATAATATTGTATTTATAATACGCATGTATTTGCCGCGTGGCTATCAGTAGTTGTATTTATGGCAAGGGCACACAAAACCCGCAAGCAATGAAGCATTATTTGTGATTAAGGTAAAGAACAATATTGCAATAGTAAATAATACAATAAGGATATAGCTTAACATAAACATGCAGGGATGGATCCAGGGGGTGGGGGATGGGGATATGTGTGTGTGCGTGCGTGCGTGCGTGCGTGCGTGCGTGCGTGCGTGCGTGTGTGTGTGTGTGTGTGTGTGTGTGTGTGTGTGTGTGTGCTGTGTGTATAATATTTACTGCGATACATTGAATGGATCTTGATTCATACCCCCTCCACCCCCCCCCCCCCTCCCTTTCTCGCCGCTACACCAAAATTGTCTGGATCCGCCCCTGTAAATAGTATATATGCCACATCACATTTGATGCTGTCCAAACATAATACTGGGTGTTTTTCAAGATTTTAGTTTGTGTTACGATAAAGTTGTTTATGATCTATCCTATTAAAATCTGTTTAATACAAACGTTTTACTTGGTTTAATGTAAGTATGGTGCTCAATTATAGCAATTATATGCAATCCCTGCCGCAGTGGTCAAGTCAAGTGATCAGTGGCGACTCGCAGATGCGCGACGCCTTTATATGGAATGCTCACTTAAAGTGGCACATAGGGGAAGTCTGTTATGCGGACTTTCACAGCCCTGATAAAATACGGGCCCTAATCCGGTAAGCGGCGTTCTATTTTTTATTTATCGATTTATTTTTACATTTTTTGGCATGTCTCTTACTTTCACGCAAACATGGCAGAAAACGAGATACTTGTTTCTATGTATTATTTAAATTTCTAAACGTTGAAGATAAATTACATGAAATATCGATACTTACTTAACGTAGCTAGGAAAGATGTACGGTCTGCTCCCACATTGCTTTCACCTGTTGATATGTTCCAGATTTTCCGTCGTCTTTGATGCATTTGTATTCTTCCTTTACTGTCATCTTTCATGAAACATAAACCATTTCCTCAGGAGTTCAGAGACGCCACAATAGTTTACATCTAATAGCACACAAGTAATCGATCTCCAATTGACGATCAGCGCGAAATCCCATGATTTATTTCACGCTATGCACTGACTTATATTTTAAGTAACGTTTAAAATCGTTTTACACAAGTACAATGCAGACATTAAATGTGGTATCAGACAGTTTGCCTATCTTTAATATATGTAACAATATCTGACTCTGTTTAGGGTTTTCATGCATAATTTCTGTTGAAAAACATCCTACTTCAACAGTATTTCAATTCTGGGGCAGTAAAATTAGTTAATCAGCACTAAAATGTTCATTCTTTTTATAATCTAAAAATAAGAAGGATTTTGGATTTCTGCTAAAAATAGACATCGACGTCACAGCGAATGAAGTGGATGATAAAAACATAATTGATCACTTGGATTTTTTTAGTTAAAAATAGCTAACTGTGCAGCGTGGCTCAGATAGGAAATACAGGTTTGTAATGGCGATTGTGGCATATTGATACACTTTCCAGACAGGTGTAGGACATCAATAAATAGCGTTTTGTGAGACCTGTTCAGGTAACAATAGTCTATATTGTAACAATAGATGTTTAATACAAATATTTTTGGTCCAAACTGTCGAATACAACCTTTAAGCCAAAGTTGCTCAGAACAGGAGAAAGTTATCGTTGCATGCATATGATTAATTTTGAAGTAGGCTTCAGTATCAATTTTAAGTTTGTTTATTTTTAAGATTGCGAAATCTAAATTAATTATGCATAATTATAATTAATTAACAGACATAATGTTTAAATATTGGGGATCACGGCCCTTTCTACAAACTCGTTCACCGCTATCATTTGTTGAGCCTCTCCATTCATTCGACACGGAATAGGAAGGGAGGCTACAAATGTGAAATTAATGACTTTACCGAGTTTATGCCTGTATAACTTCCCTTAACTGATCACTTGCTACATAAATTTGTTACATCGTGATTATTACGATAGTTAGTTTGTTTGTTAGTTTATTGGGTTTATCGTCCCACCAACAGGATTTTAATTATATGGAAACGGAGTCCGCTTGATATATTGTTGCCTTCACTGTGTAAAGCATGCCTCGAACACCTGGTATGATACAACACCCAGTCTATGTATCATGCACCGTCTCCAAATAACTGAAATACTGTTGGTGGGACGTAAACCCAATAAACAAACAATTTATCCTGACACCGGGCCAACCACTTGTGGAACTACCCACATATTTACATGAGCATTAGCAAGGGAGGAAAAACACAAAAATAACATAATATCAAATCATATGGACACTGAAGTCTTGTCACTTTTGTAAAAGAAATGAAAATATTTTGAAGTTTGTTTTCACGTTTTTATTGGCAACCTAGTGTTTGAGTTAAACATGAACAAGTATAAGAAAAATGTAAGATAATAATAATAATAATAATAATAATAATAGTAATAATAATAATAATAATAATAATAATTTTAATAATAATTTTAATAATAATAATAATTTTAATAATAATAATAGTAATAATAAATAATAATAATCAAAAATCATAATAATAACAGCAACAACAACAATAATATTAATGATGATAATGATGATGATGATGATGATGATGATGATGATGATGATGATGATGATGATGATGATGATGATGATAATGATGAGTATAATCATCAATTGTTTAATGTTAAGTTTAGTAAATAACTGTTATTCAGTACAAATTATTTATAACCCCAAATGTAATTTATACACAACAATAAAGTATAGCGGAAACTTTCTTATGATGAGTGATAACATGGCTGAGGTAATTATTATCATCGTTACGCGTGAATGAAAGAGCCAAGAAATGGAAAGTTGGCAAAGTGAGAATTAATTAAAAGGTGTGGAGTTGGTAAAGTGAGAGTAACGAACAATAACTCTGCCAAGGATGTAAAATGTGGCCAAGTCGCCCATTTATTTTTCAATTAGCAGTACATGTATTATTTTCTATTATTATATTAGGTTATATAAAAGACATTTTTAATTATTAACCTTTTTTTAGAACTTGGGGTATGATTGAGGTATGTCGTAGGGTGGACTCGTCAACATTTCATTAAGTTTTTTGTCAAAGTTGTATTTTTCTCACTAACTGTTCAAGGCAAAGCTCTGAAACTTAATATACTTGTCTAACATCACTGTAGCAATTATCAGGACAAGTTTCATAACACCTGACTCTATTTTGCCAAAGTTATGCCCCTTTTCATTTACAATTTTCATTAAGTTTTTGTCAAAGTTGCATTTTTTCATTAACCGTTTAAGGTAGAGTTTGAGACTTAACAGAGTTGTCTAACATTACAGTAGCAATTATCAGGACAGGTTTCATAACTCATGACGGTATTTTGTCATAGTTATGCACCTTTTTCACTTAGCATTTTCATTAAGTTTTATTTGTTTCAGTTGTCTTTTTTTCTGAGTAAACATTCATGAAAAAGCTTTGAAACATTCACACAAGCGTTCATTAAATATGATGGAGTGTCTTGTCTAAGAACCATGGTCCTACCTCATAGGTCAAGGTCTCACCTAGGGTATAAAATATCAAAAAATGCCAAAATGTAGCTTCCGGAGTTTAGTTTAGTACTTAAAAAAGATACTTCAGCTTAGATGCATAAAAGAATTTTCCCCTCAATGAAACAGCGTTTTGCATCCAAGAACCATGACCCTACCTAAACTGCAAAGGTCACACCAGTGTTCAAAGGTCAAAGGTTTTGCAAACTTATAGTTTTTGGAGCATAACTTTGCAACTAATGGAGTGATTTCATCAACATTACACAGAATTGTTAATCTAAACGCAAAGGACTAACAAGTGTAAGAACCCTGTCCCAACAAGAATGTCTTCAGGGGTGAGGTGTGTCAGGGTGGATGATAGTAGCCCCTATCTCTATAAAATATATAAAAATATTTCATTTTTATTTCTTTCCTTTCTGCTCTCAAACTGACAAACATTTCTTCAATGGTGCGGTGGGTCTGGGTTGATCATTGTAACCAACCTTTACTCCCACCAATACAAGTATTTTTTTATTTTTTTTAAATAAACTGTTATGAAAGTAGACATTTCTTTTTTAAGTGTTAGGTTCTACAGTTATCAACTAGACATTTTCTTTACAAGAGTTCTCGGATTTCTATTTATACTGAAAATAAATACATGGTTTCGTCGCCTGGCGACGTTTTTTCTTTTTTGCCTTAAAGTCGCTTTCAAATTGTTTGCCTTAACTAAGCACAATTATTGGATACATCCTTTATTTAGTGAGCCAGTTAGAATAACAACCAAATATAAAGTACACAATACATTGATAATCTATTTGACCCTGTCTTCTACATTTATGACGTGTAGTTTGCACTTTTTTGTAAATTACTTTCTTTTCTGTCATAAATACTTACTCGCGTTGCTTTAAAAGTATTCTTTGACAAATGCAACAAAAAGTTTATTTGATTTGCTTTTATTTTGTTTTGAAATATAGCCTATTAAGCGACGTCCAGCTATTTTATTACTACAACGTCAACATTTCTTTCTCTAGTAGTTCCGAGCCGAAGTTGATCAGGATTTCTCTTAAACTGTCGATGTCAATCGTAAAACTTCGGGTATTTCCGTATGGTTCGTAAAATACACCTCGTACATAGCTCTAGAATACACCAAAGTGCGTCGCCTGAGTTATGAAACAGTGTCCGTTCGCGAGAAAGTAACAAATTGTATATATATCATTTAGATGAGTATATCTTGCAATAACAACGATTTTTTTTATCAATACAATCTATATGATTTACGGAAAATTGAAAAGTCAACATTAAATACCCAGTATTAAAACTAAGACACACAAAGTAGATCCAAGATGGCGCCTTATTATGTCAGAGGTCTCTTGCATAGCATAAAGGCCGAGGTGATCAGATTGCTGTCGATGTATGTGAGACTTACGAGTGATAAGTGCACAAAATTATGGAAGGATGTCAAAGTAATTGTACTATCACTATTTAACAACTTTAAGTGATATATTTATCATCTAGTAACCGTTATATTTATATTGTATGGTCAGTAATCTTTGCAAATGTGTGATTATTTTAACGAACTTTCATCCTACATAGCACGTTTTCGTAAGATCAGTACACGCGCGCACAAACACACATACACGCGCACACACACAAACTCACAAACACACAAACGAACACCCGCACACACACACATACACACACACACGGACGTACATCCGAACTCACACACGCATACGCACACACACCGCATACACACATTCGCACACCCGCACACACACCCGCACACACACCCGCACACACACCCGCACACGCAACACATCAGCACACGCACATGCACACAGCCACACACGCACATGCACACACACCCGCTCACACACTCGCACACACACCTGCACACGCACACACACACACACCCGCACACGCACACACGCACACCCGCACACTCCCGCAAACACACACGCACACAGACACTCCACACACCCGCACACACACATACACACACATACACTCACACACGCACACACCACCACCACCACAATCACACTGGGTGTTGTCCGATCAGTATCTACTATATTTACTGTGATGTATTATTATCACGGAAACTGACAAAAATAATACCAAATATAGCATAAGGGTTAAAGACGTTTATTTATTTTTTTTTTTTTTTTATTAATTTATTTTTGTCAACTATTGGATCTTACCTTAAAACTGATGGTTAATTAAGCAGAACGCACTGCTGTTAAATGACTGTAACTAATGACACTTTATTGAATAACGTATCTGGGTGCATGCCCGAAACAAAAGTGTACAATGTCAAGATTATCTGTAGACAGGACGAACAGTTTTAGTTCGTTTGAATTTATATCCTTGTAAGACGCAAAATACAAGCGAAGTTTAAATAGTGTACGTTTTACCTTGTAAGCTATTAAAGGTATGCAAATAATATTCACTTAATACCTTGCGTGGTAAATCAATTGCCCAACGCATTGGAAAGTGGGCAAGTATTCAGCTTCAAATCAACCACCTCCTCTAAATTTAGACTATACATTGGAACTAAAGCTTGAAAGTGTTCGGAAGACAAAGGCAATGTTATGCCTTGAACTGAATTACACATCAGCAAGCTTTAACACACAGATGGCCTACAGATCGACAATGGATCTACCTGAACATTTTTCTTAAGTAAAATTCAACAAGACAGTCTAGATATCACTTAACTTTACCACAACACGGACACTACGTGGTATGTAGATAAAAAAATAATGGAACGTTTGTTTCAATCCATTTGCACAAATTGATTATTTCTTCTTGTCGCGTTTTCTTGATTTTCTTTTATTGTTGTGTAGTTAAAAATATACATGTCACCTTGGACATGCACTGTTATTATTGTGGATGATACAGAACACTTAGCATGGTCAGTCCGGTCCACCAAGTATCATGGTAGCTTTTAATGCTGGTATCCGGACAGTTAGCCGGAAATGCGTTAAACAAGATGGTTCCGTTGTTTAAGGGAGTTTTGTATAATTTCTGAAAACATTATTCAGTCTCATACATTATTCTAAGTAAAGTGAATTTTTATCAATTTTTACACAGTTCACAACGTGAAATAAATTACTCTAACTTTTCATTCTCTCTAAATAAATAAACTTCATCAGCACAATGTGGACATCAGAGCCGATAACCCGGATGGTGATATAACATGACCTCAAATGCAGGTAGTCACGTGATTTTCTAAGATTTAAAAACAAACTTAATTGTGCAGCGTGGCTCAGGTAGGAAATACAGGTCTGTAATAAAGATGGTTTGTTATTTTTCACTTTTTTGTCATAGATGCAAGCAGTCAATATACAGCATTTCGCGGGGTCTCTAATTTCTTTGGTTGTTTAAAAGTGGTAGCCAACAGGTTGCCTTTTTCTAATAAATGAGGTGATGAGCTAAAACATAAGTGGTCACGTGGTTTTCTTGGTTTAAAAATAGCTAACTTTGCAGCGTGACTCAGATAGGAAATACATTTTTGTAATGACAATTTTGGCGTTGTAGTTCACTTTTCAAAGAGGTGTAGGACATCAATAAACAAAATATTTCGAGAACTGTCCAGGTTACAATGGTTTATTAAGATAATTAATGAAGATATTTTGGACCAAACTATCTGATACCACCTTTAGGGGGAAACAATCTAGGTCTAGCCTGTCGATTAATACCTTTAACCTGCTTCATACAAATGTTCGAACGTGGCGATAGTGTAGATCGTGATCGTTCAGCTGCTATTTTAAATACACTATCATAGTATGTATTTTGATGTAGGAAGGTGAATAGGATTGCGCACGGGTTATTGACGACACGTAGCTAAAAGTCAATTCTTATTCTCTAGTGTAAGAAAATATTGACACTCGATCGAGCGGTCAAGAGAGATTTCTGGCTACATAACAGTAGAATATCAATTCAATGTAGACAAATGATCGATATGAATGTTAAAAGAGGACCTTCTACAAAGTATTTTGAAATATTTCGTATATATTATAACGTCGTTCGATTTTGGTACACGGTTTCCGGTTTGGATTAAGAGCTTTACTTGTAGTTAGGCACGTTCTACTTGTGTGCTTGCGTAAAGAATTTTAAGTGTTCTGTTTGGAACGTTTAAACATTTAGCTTTTACGTGAAGAGCAAGTCAATATAGTAAGTAATAGGAAACAAACAGAGAAATGGAGTTTGTCAGGAAGTAGGACTTTGGTGATACGGGTACATTATGGTTTGTGACATAGACGTGTACATGTGGATTTGATTGTATTGGTTTCAAAACCCAGCATGTCTACGGCCACATCACGTTAAACACTCAATTTGTGTTGTCATAGTGCGAACACAATATAATGATAACTATTTTATGAAAGATGTAAGTAATTTATATGCATATATTATGCCTATTCTAGCACATAATAATGGGAATTATTTAAATTGTCGCACTTTTGGATATTGGGTGACTCGATTCATAATTGAAAGCAAATGTGTATGCATTGTTCAGATGGCGATACAATGTGAGGCCTAACTTTATAACTTTTTTGTATTGTTCACTTCGACATCTGATTTCAAACTAAACCCAAGCGATTGTACACGGGCCTGTTTATTTGATAATAGTTTCGACGGTTGCAGTTCAAAAACAGTGAACATTTCAAGATCATATTATGTGCTTGGACAAACCGATAAACATACGACTGATGCTGGTGTTTTTTCTGCACGCTATGTGAAAGTCAGAAAGGTTTTGAGAACATAACTAAGAGTCACATTCGCAATCATTCGATGATATCCGAACAAGAAATGGCCGAGGTGTTTCGAGTGTAGGAGTCATGGGATCGATGGTGTAAGAACTGAGCCACCTAGCGGGATCTTTTACGTCATTTAAAGAGAATTTACCAAAATTTAAGGTATGTATTTTGATATGACAGTTTGTGGCCTGATACTTCCTGTTGAGAGTGCATGCTCTCAACGGCGCCTTGAATGGCTCACATCATAGCTTCTTCTTGTTTTATTTAATGGAAAATAAGCACACAAGTCTATATAGACCTAGTCTGACTTAGTGTTGGATATGATATATAATATGATAAACTGGGGTGCTTGTGTGCGGGAGTTCTAATCGCCGACTTGTAACTCCTCAGCCTCTCACCGCTTGGGTTCGAGTCCTGGGAACTTTCATGATAGAAGGTCCCTCAGCAAACGGGGGATGCGCCGCAAGTTCAGTCCAGGCATATTAATACGCATGACGTCGCCAACATGGCAAACCCATGTCAGGGCGATGTGACAACAAACGAAACTATATATATATATATATATACTATTTTCTGCCATAAAGTTGAATGGATCTTGATTAATAAAAGCCCCACCCCTAAAGGAAATGTTCTGGATCCGCCACTTGTGTGGGGTGAGGGGTGTAAGCTGAATAGTGTGGGTTTTTTTCTTTTCCTTTAGGATCAGAGGAAGTTGTGTTTAAATATTTAACAGTTTGAATGTGAAGACAGCAACTGGTCTCGATTAAATTTCTTCACCTTTGTTAAAAGATGGTGATCCAGTTTAAGTTAAACCATTGGCTCATGTCATCAATTTGTCATTGCTGCAAGAAGCTTTCCCAGCTGATTTGAAATCAGCCAGAGTTGTTCCCCATTACAAGAAATCTGATAAAACAGATGTTAGCAACTACCGGCCGTTTTATATCTAGAGTGCTGTTTCCAAGTATTTAAACTTGTTGTGTAAGATCAAGTATGTTCATATATTACTGATAATAATATATTTTATAAACTTGTGGAATGGTCCATGCGTTATTAAAACAGTTAATGCAAGACTAAAGCCTGTGTACAAAAATAAGCAATACCTCACTCAACACACTAAAAATCTTGTAGTCGCGTCATTAATCCAGTGCCATTATGATTATTATGCCTGTTGTATTTGTTATTATGAATTAAACACATGTTTGAAAAACAAACTGCAAACTAATCAGAATTAACTAATTCGTTTTGTGTTAGATCTTGAAAGGTTTACTTAGGAGTATTTTAAGCTATTAGACTGGTTACCTGTAAACTCTTAGGTGAAATATATTACCCTTTGCACTTTTGACGGGGGTACATAGTAGTTCAAGTAAGGTTTGAAACAATACATACACACACACACTACCACTACCACCACCCACACACATACACCCACACGCCCACAAACACACAAACACACACACACACACACACACACACACACACAAATTCTCGAAACAAGCTTCAAATAATGCATGTTATGCAAATTCAATTACTAAAACTGGTAAAAGTGTATAGGATTTGCTCCATACACATCAAAACAAATCTTCCGGCATTCCAAAATGATTTTTTTGCTTGGGGTCATATCCAAAAAGTAATCTTAGTTATTTTGTAGTTTCTTTAAGAAATATCCTTAAAATTTGAAAAAAAAAATCTTAAATTTTTTTGTTTTATGTTTGAAATTTAAGAAAAAAATATTTCTTAGGAAATAGTTTTATAATATAATAATATAAGAAAAGTACTGTGCTTAAGTCAGAAAGATTAACCATGTACTTTTACGGATAAAAATCCAGGCATAACGCACCCATGAACATCAATTTAACAAGATAACGTTGACGAAGTTAATATTTATACAAGGATGCTAATTCGGTTATGATATTTTCAATTTACGCTTTAGAGATGGTGTCCGACAGTTTGGATCAAGTCTCATCCACCTAACACCCACCCACACCCACTCACCTCCACCCACCCCCCACCCCCCCCCCCACCCACACACACCCACCCCACGCACACACACACACACTCACACCCACACACACCCACACACAACCCACTCACACACACCCACACACACCCACTCCCACACCCACCCTGACCCCTCCAAACAACAACAACATGACAACAAAAGCACCAACAAATTATTGTTCCATAAAATGTTGTTCATAAATATCCTACATCTATAGATGTATAACTGAAGAATTACAGACTCTCATTACAATCACGCGTTTTCTATCCGAGCCACGCTGCATAGTTAGCTATATTTAAATTAAGAAACTCACTTAACTTTGAGATCATGTTATATCGTCATTCTGGTAATCCGCTCTGACGTCGATCTCTTTTTTATCTGAACGCTCCATCGTGCTTATTTATATATTTGGAAAGAATCATCATCGAGAACATTGATAGCGATTAAATGCAGTGTCGTACAGTTTAACAATTGACGCAGGATTTATAAAATCTTTCCTTAGACTATTGTTACGAGTTTATAAAGAAATTATTTCTAACTTTGCCAAAACAGTGGGACAATATTGTTACGAACATGTGGTATAGACAAACTGCCCCGTTTAAACAGTAGAATACAGTTTCAAGATCCATTTTTCTCTTTTCTGTTGCAATTTTTGATTGCAACTTCTATAAATAATTGGCATCGATGGATTTACAAACAGCATATGTACATGCCATGAGGATAACATTACAGACATTATAAATAAGATTAAGGAGGTGTATTTTCCGACACAACAACAGGAACATATAGAGATATAAAAATATATCAATTAACCTCATATTAGCTGGTGAAAGAACACGTCTCTTTCACTCATTCCCCTCGGAGACGTATAAAGAATATAATAACCATGCATGTAGTCTTACTTCAGTAGAAAGGTTAAGCAAATACATCGTTACTGCAAGAGAAGGCTAACTATCAGCTAACTATTAAACCGATGTAAGAAGGAATGAGAAAAAAACTGAAATTTGAACTAAACAATCAATGCACAATAACGATAAACAAACATGGATGCCACAATTTAATTGCTTAACAAATAAACGATCGATGCAATCATAAAGTGTAAATGTCTGTGCTCGAAAATATTATCACAAATGAGGAATACTGTATGCGAAATGTTACTCTAGCTCCTATCATTACAAAACTGCACATATTTCGAAATGCCAAATGCATCAAAATATATGTCACGCATTTTAGTTCTTTTTAGTTTTGACGGCACAAAAATAAATGCATTTTATGGTGTTTATTTATTGGCGAAATCCAGAGAAAACGTTATGAAACATTTATAAAAAATATCAGTTGCCACAATTTTTTATTTTTTATACATGCATGGATACAAATGTGGTCGCTCGTTGCCGAGCGTAAAACGTCGGCGACTTGAAACATCTCAGCCCTTAATACACCACAGCTCCTCCCCGCATCTCCTCACCCCTTTAGACACCACAGCTCCTCACTGCAACCCCCACAGCTCCTCACTGCAACCCCTCATCCCTTTAGACACCCCAGCTCCTCACTGCAACTCCTCATCCGTTTAGACACCACAGCTCCTCACTGCAACCCCTTATCCCTTTAGACACCACAGCTCCTCACTGCAACCCCTCATCTCTTTAGACACCACAGCTCCTCACTGCAACCCCTCATCCCTTTAGACACCACAGCTCCTCACTGCAACCCCTCATCCCTTTAGACACCACAGCTCCTCACTGCAACCCCTCATCCCTTTAGGCACCACAGCTCCTCACTGCAACCCCTCATCCCTTAAGACACCACAGCTCCTCACAGCAACCCCTCATCCCTTAAGACACCGCAGCTCCTCCCCGCATCTCCTCATCCCTTTAGACACCACAGCTCCTCACTGCAACCCCTCATCCCTTTAGACACCACAGCTCCTCACTGCAACCCCTCATCCCTTTAGACACCACAGCTCCTCACTGCAACCCCTCATCCCTTTAGACACCACAGCTCCTCACTGCAACCCCTCATCCCTTTAGACACCACAGCTCCTCACTGCAACCCTTCATCCCTTTAGACACCACAGCTCCTCACTGCAACCCCTCATCCCTTAAGACACCACAGCTCCTCACTGCAACCCCTCATCCCTTAAGACACCACAGCTCCTCCCCGCATCTCCTCATCCCTTTAGACACCACAACTCCTCACTGCAACCCCTCACCCCTTAAGACACCACAGCTCCTCACTGCAACCCCTCACCCCTTTAGACACCACAGCTCCTCACTGCAACCCCTCATCCCTTAAGACACAACAGCTCCTCACTGCAACCCCTCATCCCTTAAGACACCACAGCTCCTCACTGCAACCCCTCATCCCTTTAGACACCACAGCTCCTTACTGCAACCCCTCATCCCTTAAGACACCACAGCTCCTCACTGCAACCCCTCATCCCTTAAGACACCACAGCTCCTCCCCGCATCTCCTCATCCCTTAAGACACCACAGCTCCTCCCCGCATCTCCTCATCCCTTTAGACACCACAGCTCCTCACTGCAACTCCTCATCCCTTTAGACACCCCAGCTCCTCACTGCAACCCCTCACCCCTTTAGACACCCCAGCTCCTCACTGCAACTCCTCATCCCTTAAGACACCACAGCTCCTCACTGCAACCCCTCATCCGTTTAGACACCACAGCTCCTCACTGCAACCCCTCATCCCTTTAGACACTACAGCTCCTCACTGCAACTCTTATCACTTTAGCCACCACAGCTCCTCACTGCAACCCCTCATCCCTTTAGACACCACAGCTCCTCACTGCAACCCCTTACCTCTTTAGACACCCCAGCTCCTCACTGCAACCCCTCACCCCTTTAGACACCACAGTTCCTCACTGCAACTCCTCATCCCTTTAGACACCACAGCTCCTCACTGCAACCCCTCACCCCTTTAGACACCCCAGCTCCTCACTGCAACTCCTCATCCGTTTAGACACCACAGCTCCTCACTGCAACCCCTCATTCCTTTAGACACCCCAGCTCCTCACTGCAACTCCTCACCCCTTTAGACACCACTGCCCCTTACCGCAACTCTTCATCCCTTTAGACATCACGGCCCCTAACCGCAACTCTTCATCCCTTTATAAACCACAGCTCCTCCCCGCATCTCCTCACCCCTTTAGACACCACAGCACCTCACTGCAACCCCTCACCCCTTTAGACACCACAGCTCCTCACTGCAACCACTCATCCCTTTAGACACCACGGCCCCTAACCGCAACTCCTCATCCCTTAAGACACCACAGGCCCTCGCCGCAACTTCTCATACATTTAGACAACACAGCCCCTCGCCACAACTGCCCATCCATTTAGATATCAAAGCCTCCCTAAAACCGCAACTCCTCATTTCTTTAAATGTCACAGCCCCTAACCGCACCCCCCCCCCCCTCCACCACCACCATCCATTTAGAAACCACAGCCCCTAACAGCACCTTCTCATCCCTTTAGACACCACATCACAGCCACGCACTACAACTTCCGATCCCTTTAGACAGCAATGCCTTCCGACCCCCCCCCCCCCCCCACCGCAGCTCCTCATCCATTTAGACATCAGAGCCCCTCACCACAGCACCTTTTCCCTTTAGACACCAATGCCCCTCGTCACAACTTCACAACCATTGTAGCAACCACATTCCCTCGTTGCAACTTCACATTCCTGTAGCAACCACATTCCTTTGTTGCAACTTCACATCCCTATAGCAACCACATTCCCTCGTTGCAACTTCACATTCCTGTAGCAACCAAATTCCCTCGTTGCAACTTCACATCCCTGTAGCAACCAAATTTCCTCGTTGCAACTTTACATCCCTGTAGCAACCAAATTCCCTCGTTGCAACTTCACATCCCTGTAGCAACCACATTCCCTCGTTGCAACTTCACATCCCTGTAGCAACCAAATTCCCTCGTTGCAACTTCACATCCCTATAGCAACCAAATTCCCTCGTTGCAATTTCACATTCCTGTAGCAACCAAAGTCCCTCGTTGCAACTTCACATCCCTGTAGCAACCAAATTCCCTCGTTGCAACTTCACATCCCTGTAGCAACCACCTTCCTTCGTCACAACTTCACATCCCTGTAGCAACCAAATTTCCTCGTTGCAACTTCACATCCCTGTAGCAACCACATTCCCTCGTTGCAACTTCACATCCCTGTAGCAACCAAATTCCCTCGTTGCAACTTCACATCCCTGTAGCAACCACATTCCCTCGTTGCAACTTCACATCCCTGTAGCAACCAAAGTCCCTCGTTGCAACTTCACATCCCTGTAGCAACCACCTTCCTTCGTCACAACTTCACATCCCTGTAGCAACCAAATTCCCTCGTTGCAACTTCACATCCCTGTAGCAACCACATTCCCTCGTTGCAACTTCACATCCCTGTAGCAACCAAAGTCCCTCGTTGCAACTTCACATCCCTGTAGCAACCACCTTCCTTCGTCACAACTTCACATCCCTGTAGCAACCAAATTCCCTGGTTGCAACTTCACATCCCTGTAGCAACCAAAGTCCCTCGTTGCAACTTCACATCCCTGTAGCAACCACCTTCCTTCGTCACAACTTCACAACCCTGTAGCAACCAAATTTCCTCGTTGCAACTTCACATCCCTGTAGCAACCAAATTCCCTCGTTGCAACTTCACATCCCTGTAGCAACCACCTTCCTTCGTCACAACTTTACATCCCTGTAGCAACCAAATTCCCTCGTTGCAACTTCACATCCCTATAGCAACCGCATTCCCTCGTTGCAACTTCACATCCCTGTAGCAACCAAATTCCCTCGTTGCAACTTCACATCCCTGTAGCAACCACATTCCCTCGTTGCAACTTCACATCCCTGTAGCAACCAAATTCCCTCGTTGCAACTTCACATCCCTGTAGCAACCAAATTCCCTCGTTGCAACTTCACATCCCTGTAACCGCAGCCCCTCGCCGCCAACCAATGTTACTTGCGCCTGGTATATAATTAGTAATGTTCAAGAACAATCAAATTCCACTGTGTGGTTATTTTATTAATGGTGACAAAACTAATGTTAATCAGGTTAATCATGTGGTTTTACAATTTATACCCAGTGCTCCTGGCCAGCATATGAAATGAATGGGTTTGTGACCGAGGAGCGAACCAGCATCAAGAGCCGGATTGACAGAATATTGGCAGACAAAATGGCAGTGGTGTTTGTCCGCAGCGGGTGTCCATATTGTCTCGGGGCCAAGAACGTCATCAGAAAACACATTGGTCGGGGTCTGGCCAAGGACCAAGTGCTGTTTGTGGACATCGAAAAGGATTTCTTGGGCGAGTTCGAGACCCGGGTGGCCATTAATTATCTACGAATGCTGACCGGAGGATCCACGTCGGTAAGTGATAAGATGTTGTGCTGCGGTAGCTACGTTTACTGTTGTTGTATAAGTTGCTACTGCAGTTTCTACTTCTGCAACTCATGCCGGTTTTTTTAAAATAGTGCTACTTTTACAGACACTTCTATACTGCTACTATTGTTGCTGCTACATTTTCCTATATTGCTACTGTTGTCACTATTACAGGTACCCAAGGTATTTGTTCGCGGCCAATGTATTGGCGGCATAGACAGCGTGAAACAACTCCATGCGAGCGGTGACCTCGGCCGACTGTTGTCTCCGGAAGTACAGCAACAAACGCATATGTGAGAACCAGTGCTTGGACATTAGTCCTTACAAGTCAAAATTAGCCTGGTGTGTGTGTGGTGTGTGGGGGGAGTGGGGGGGGGGGGCTAAACAGTCGTATAGCCACATGCCGGAACGGTGGGAGAATGTAGCTATACGGCCGACTTAGGACTGCTCAATCAATCACCACGTGGGTTCAAGTCCCAGTCTGTAAGCAAACACAGAATTGGGTGATCTTTCAGCTGACATGCAGCGGGCCTCAAAGTTATACACAGACATTTGACGTGGATCTTTCTCCAAAAACTAGCTTGACGTCGCTAAAATTCCTATTGTTGCGTTGTTTTAATTTATTTAAAAACAAACAACATCTTCCTAAATGAGATTATGGGGTTATGCCGTCAATCCTAGTATATCTGGCATTCTTAAAGGGCTGTTACTGAGCGGTTATATTAAGAATACTTATTCTGGCGCAAGAACGATTTTTGAACGGCGTAGCTTTCGACAGCATTCAGAGTTATGTGGAAGCTGAATATCAGGGACACAAAGGATTGACCCCGCATGACTTTTACTACCCGCGGCCACGCATCATCCCTCGAAAAAAAACTCATTTATCGCGTAATTATGCTTGTGGTCACCCCAAAAATGTCCATAATCTAAAGATTGGTTAAATAGAGCAAACGGTGCCATTAAAAAACAGGGGGATGAGCGCGGTTTCGATCTCTGTCCTGCAGGATTGAAAAATTAAATAGAAGCGTCTTAACCGACTCAGCTAAGCGGACAGTTCGTCGCGTCCTTCCGAAGTTCTATTTAACAATGATTTAGAAACTTTGAAAACAAAAAATATATATAAGCTGTATTACTCAAAATGTATACATTTTCAGTTCAAAAACTTGCAAAAAGCTTAAACAACATGTAATAAAGGCTCATGATTACAACTGTTTAGGAATAGTAATAAAATCAATAAAAGTACGAATTTGTAGTCGGCAAAAATAAAAACAACTATCAAAATGTCAGATTATGAGTCATGTTTATTGTCTTATTTTTAAATTGTAAAATAGAACTTTTTTTCATACCCGAATTAATCTTTGCACGCGCATGATTTCTTGCATTAGCCGGGGTTTGAACCCACGACCTCCCGATCCGCAAGCCGACGCTCTACCACTTGCGCTATTGCGGCCGGTAAATAAAAGATAATAATAAAATCATATTTTTCACGGGATGAGAGGAGAGCAATATGTACGAGTAGTATTGGGGTAGGGTTTGGGGCGCGTCTGGTGTCGGGGGGGGGGGGTGGAGGGGGGGCATGCTCCCACAAGAAGAGTGTTGACATCTAGACGCCAAATCGTGCCAATTCCTGCATTCGGATGCTTGACAGACCTTCATATGTTTTTTTTACACATATAATTTAATTTCATTGCGTTTTGTTTAGAGATATTTACGACAGTTTGTACGAACATAGGACACCGAAGATTTTTAGCTAGAAATTTTGATATATTTTGCCCTCGGGGCGAAATTTCAAGAAGAATTATTTAGCCTTGATGCTTAATCTATTTTAAATGGTCTTTTCTGTTCCCTGATTGCTCTCCATCGTGAATACTTTCATTACCTTGTGTCCGTACTAGATGGTCTCTTTGTAACTCAGTGTTCTGTTTATTTGTTTGTTTTATTACTTTTCTCTTGTACAGAATTTCTAATCAAGGGAAACTACTTTTGTGTATACGCGTGTTCACTTGCCATTACAATTGAGTTACCTCCCTTGGTTTGACAACGTTGCTTTTTCAAGGTGTAATAAATGTCATTCACATATGAACCGCCTTAAGCGCTCGAGGGGCTTGTCTGTTATTTTTGCATACCAGACGAAGGTCACCATATTTGGGATGAATCTAGATCGTAAACAAACCGACAGAGTGCGGTATCTCGTGACCTTCTACGCACCGCACACTCGTCTGGCACTGAAATATCTATGACAGTGATTGGGCGAAAATATACTTGACATCTAGTTGTGTAACCGAGTTAAACGCAGGTTTTAACTTGGGTATCGCCGTATCGTACCTTAATATTAAAGAATTCGTCATAACGGTGTTATCAAAAGTAATCCGATTCATTGAAGAAAATGTCGTTTCGTTAAAATTACGGTGGACATTTTCTCTTTCAAATGGGAAGGCCGGTGTAATTTCAGGAATCCAATAGCTTTTGGAGTCCGGTAACACTTCAATATACGAATATTGTACGATAAATACGTGTCGACTATTTTATCTCTAATATTGAGGTTGTGGGCATGGAGATGTCGATAAAGTATAGCACAAGCGTAGTCATTGTATGTATGGACGTTATAGTTAGTTAAGCTAAATTCGGTCAAGGAGTTAACCTTTATTGTGCCGCAGTTAGTTTTAAAGGTGGAATCCGCCAGTTTGTACCAGATGAACAGATTTTTTTTCTCCGACAACCTTAAAAAATAATGTTAGCAAAAATGATCCCGCGAAATACAGTGTACTGGTGTCCCTGCGTCTGTATTTGTAAGTGAAAAGTCACGATACATGTGCCATAAGAAACGTGTAGTTTATAGGAACCACGTTGCACAGTTGGCTATTTCTAACAAAGAAAACCACGTGACCATGTAAAATTGTACGTGATTATACGGGTAAGGTCAGGTAAAAGCAATTTTAAACATTACCGCAATCGTTTAACAGTTCTAATCGTAAAGTAAAATTCTCTAAAAGTTCTCTTTTTTCCAAATCTATAAGTAAGCACGATGGATAACCTGTTAAAATAGACATCGACGTAAGAGTGGTTTAGAATATAATAAGATCTCAACTGAAAGTGGTCACGTGGTTTTCTTAAAATAGCTAACCGTCCAGCGTAGCTCGGATAGAAAATACATTTTTGTGATGACAAGTGAAGTGTTGTCTATTACCTTTCACATCCATTGAGCTAGGGCACCAATAAATAGCATTTCTCGGGATCTTATCTGAAAACATTAACTTATATGGTTGCATTTGAGGAAAGAATTGGTCCAAACCGTTGAACATCTCTTTAAATGTTACGTTGTCACTACAAAAGTAGTGTTTTACTATTAAAACGCACAGTTTCTGTTGGCATGTTGAGCACATTGTGTACAGATTGGTGTGAAAATATCCTTTTCAAATATGACCTGTAAAACGTTATGTAAAAACTAAAATCAAACAACTGTGTCTATAAATGGTATCTACAGACCTGGCGGGCGATCATTTCGTCGGTGTTATCTTAGCCTTGCTTGTGTCAATGAAGGATAAAAATAGATTCAGATAAATTGAAAATTCACGCACACAGATATCTCGAAGTATTCTTTTCAACGCACTTTGTGACCACATTTAAATAGTGTCCTTTAAACAGAGCTGGCTTGCTCACAAATATCGGTCCTTGCAGATCAATTACGGCGTTTCCGCGAAATTCGTAGTGAAAAAACAAGAAAGGCCCTGTCTAAATCGTGATCTATTTCGTTTTCGTTTTAATCGACCACATTCATACCACGGCGTCTAAACGGAGATAAGAAATTAACTGTTTCAGAACGTAGACTGCGACCAATATCGGTGAAAAGGAGAAAGGTGTCGGTTCCGGTTAGCTCTGGTTCATTCAGAAAACGTTGTGTTATGCTAGCTGAAGGTCGCGAGTTCGAATCCAATTTTGACCGCACATTTTATCTTTGTTTAACAATTTGATACTGTTTTTGGTACATTGAAGCAGAAGATGTTGTCAAAACGGTTTAAAACACGTATGTATATATACTTGTATATATGTATTTAACTATTTATCCATGAATTTTAAAACAAATGAACACAACCTATAACTTCTAATCGAACTCCAGACTCGAACCCTGGTCCTTCTGGCTTAAGAGACTTTTTTGCTGGCTGAGCTTATCATATTATACAAATAACAACCGATTTGCTGGCATTGTTTAGGACTCCGTGACCTAAACATCCCGGTTTGATTTAAATATGGCTGCGGTGTAAATATGATACAGTTTTACAAACTGACAAAAATAGTTGTTAATCAATTCTAAAGAAATTTTTCAGGAAAGAATTGCCACGGGCGAAGGGTTGTTTGTTTTGTTGTTGTTGTTGTTTAATTTTATTCGGTTATATGTGATATGCGGCGGTTGTGAGGAAATAATAAACACATTTTAAGGATATTTTTTCATCAGAAAATAAGTTTTTAGAAAACCGAAATATCTGAAGGTTATAATGCTTTGACAACGGTCGCTCGCATAGATTGCGCCTCTCACTTTGAAGTTACGCCCTTAATTAAAAGACACAAACAGAATCAAGTGATGTTTTATGCATGATGCACTCCAGTGATAAAGGAAATTTTGATTTGGTTCGTTTATGTACGTAACATGCCTTTTTCAAATTGGCACGCCGCCTCAACCCGCCACCGCTGGACGTCGCAAAAAGATCATTATTGGTAGCTACGATGTATTTCAAAAAAACATATACAAATCCAAGAAATAAAACAAAAGCCAAGAAATGCCAACAATGCGAGGTTTTGTACACCAAGGACACAAAAACAGTTAAAAGGTCGATTTTTGTTTACAAGTCTTTTCATTATGCCACCATTTGAGACGCATAAAAACTATAAGAAAACACGCCATTTTCCTATTGTACGTTTTTGGTGAAATAAAAACTTCTTACAGAGGTATGAAGTCAAACATATCCAAAGAAAAGTACAGTTTGGTGAGGCCAATGCCATTTTTTATTGAAATTAAAAGTCGCTTATTAACAATTTGGTCTTTATTTATTTATTTATTTATTTATTTATTTGTTTATTTATTTGTTTGTTTATTTATTTATTTATTTATTTATATGTATTTATTTTGATAAAACCAAAACTTTGATAAAAAATATTAAAAGTAAACATTTTGTTCTTCAAAAGAGTGTGTTGTCTTACGGTTTTGAGATGTAAAGCGTCATGACGGGTTTCTCCATTTTTTTTTTTTCTATTTTAAGACGATCGCGGTAGTTGCTCAGCGCATTCTGTTTGCGCATAGAAACTCTTCGGTAGGAAGGAAGTTAAGTGGAAAATTAGAGTTGTAGTGTGCTTTCAAACTGGAAGTTGAGGGTTCGAAACTCGGTATGGACACGCAGGGTCAACTTTTTGGTTCCTACTTTACTGTAACTTTGGCAATTATTTCTACATCACTCTACCAGATTAGAGAGGAACAGGCGTAGTTTTAAATTTAAGTTTTGTACTGCTAGCAATTGATTGAGTTTGCCAAAATCTTTACAAGCAAAAAACACCAAAATTTACCCTGTATTTATTTTATTTTAAATATTTATTTTATATATGTTCAGCATTCATAGAACTACAAAATATTACAAAATGATAAAACAATATTTTTTTAAAAAGTTTTCAAGAAATTTGTCAAACTTGAGAATGACATCTTATCTTATTTGCATAGTAAATTGTGGTCAAATCATCATATTGTTTCGGATATCGAATATACATTTTTTACTATACAGTGCATATGGGATTGGGATGGGATTTGCCGACATTTTGCCGATACTGTGCAGCGACATTTCTATCATTATAGCACAGAGGCACTTATGAGATGCTCAGGGACTGAACCCGGTCGGCCTATTATACTTACACCGACGAGTCAAGCGTGATGCTGTCCCCTTAGCCCCGAGCTCGACACTCTAGAATCCCTTTAAACTGCGTCATTCGGAACACCCTGGGTAACTCACGAATCATTGCGGATCTTATGGCGCCATGTACATCTACTAAACAGTGACACAATTGCTTAAACATTGTAATTAAAATGATGGCATAATTATGCTTACATGAGTGGTCTGAAACCTTAACCGAGTTTCTGGGTAGAACCACTGGGTAGAACCACTGGGTAGAACCTCTGGGTAGAACCAATGGGTAGAACCTCTGATGCTGAGTAGTAATACGGAATCACGGAACTCCGGACCTAGCTGGTAATGGTGCACGGAACCCCGGACCTAGCTGGTAACAGTGCATGGAACCCGGACCTAGCTGATAATGGTGCACGGAACCCCGGACCTAGCTGGTAATAGTGCACGGAACCCCGGACCTAGCTGGTAATAGTGCACGGAACCCCAGACCTAGGTGGTAATGGTGCACGGAACCCCAGACCTAGCTGGTAATGGTGCACGGAACCCCAGACCTAGCTGGTAATGGTGCACGGAACCCCGGACCTAGCTGGTAATAGTGCACGGAACCCCAGACCTAGCTGGTAATGGTGCACGGAGCCCCGGACCTACCTGGTTATAGTGCTTGGAACCCCGGACCTAGCTGTTAATAGTGCACGGAACCCCGGATCTAGCTTGTAATGGTGCACGGAACCCCGGACCTAGCTGGTAATGGTACACGGAACCCCGGACCTAGCTGGTGTTAGTGCACGGAACCCCAGACCTAGCTAGTAAAAGTGCACGGAACCCCAGAACTAGCTGGTCATAGTGCACGGAACCCCGGACCTAGGTGGTAATTGTGCCCGGAACCCCAGACCTAGCTGGTAATGGTGCACGGAACCCCGGACCTAGCTGGTAATGGTGCACGGAACCCCGGACCTAGCTGGTAATGGTACACGGAACCCCAGACCTAGCTGGTAATAGTGCACAGAACACCAGACCTAGCTGGTAATGGTGCACGGAACCCCGGTCCTAGCTGGTAATGGTTCACGGAACCCGGACCTAGCTGGTAGTGGTTCACGGAACCCCGGACCTAACTGTTAATGGTGCACGGAACCCAGGACCTAGCTGGTAATGGTGCACGGAACCCCGGACCTAGCTGGTAATAGTACACGGAACCCGGACCTAGCTGGTAATGGTGCACGGAACCCCGGACCTAGCTGGTAACAGTGCATGGAATCCGGACCTAGCTGGTAATGGTGCACGGAACCCTGGACCTAGCTGGTAACAGTGCATGGAACCCGGACCTAGCTGGTAACAGTGCATGGAACCCGGACCTAGCTGGTAATGGTGCACGGAACCCCGGACCTAGCTGGTAACAGTGCATGGAACCTTGGACCTAGCTGGTAATGGTGCACGGAACCCCGGACCTAGCTGGTAACAGTGCATGGAACCCGGACCTAGCTGGTAATGGTGCACGGAACCCCGGACCTAGCTGGTAACAGTGCATGGAACCCGGACCTAGCTGGTAACAGTACACGGAACACCGGACCTAGCTGGTAACAGTGCATGGAACCCGGACCTAGCTGGTAACAGTACACGGAACACCGGACCTAGCTGGTAACAGTACACGGAACACCGGACCTAGCTGGTAATGGTGCACGGAACCCCGGACCTAGCTGGTAACAGTGCATGGAACCCCGGACCTAGCTGGTAATGGTGCACGGAACCCCGGACCTAGCTGGTAATAGTACACGGAACCCGGACCTAGCTGGTAATGGTGCACGGAACCCCGGACCTAGCTGGTAACAGTGCATGGAACCCGGACCTAGCTGGTAATGGTGCACGGAACCCCGGACCTAGCTGGTAACAGTGCATGGAACCCGGACCTAGCTGGTAATGGTGCACGGAACCCCGGACCTAGCTGGTAACAGTGCATGGAACCCGGACCTAGCTGGTAACAGTACACGGAACACCGGACCTAGCTGGTAATAGTGCACGGAACCCCGGACCTAGCTGGTAATATTGCAGAGAAAACCCGGACCTAGCTGGTAACAGTGCACGGAAATCCGGTCCTAGCTTGTAATAGTGCAAGGAAACCCCGGACTTAGCTGATAATGGTGCACGGAACTCCGGACCTAGCTGGTAATAGTGCACGGAACTCCGGACCTAGCTGGTAATAGTGCACGGAACTCCGGTCCTAGCTGGTAATGGTGCACGGAACCCCGGACCTAGCTGGTAACAGTGCATGGAACCCGGACCTAGCTGGTAATGGTGCACGGAACTCCGGACCTAGCTGGTAATAGTGCACGGAACACCGGACCTAGCTGGTAATGGTACACGGAACCCCGGACCTAGCTGGTAATAGTTGCACAGAACACGGGGCCTACTCCGGACCTAGCTGGCAACAGTGCACGGAACACCGGACCTAGCTGGTAATAGTGCATGGAACACCGGACCTAGCTGGTAATAGTGCACGGAACCCCGAACCTAGCTGGTAATAGTGCACGGAACACCGGACCTAGCTGGTAATAGTGCACGGAACCCCGGACCTAGCTGGTAATAGTTGCACGGAACACCGGACCTAGCTGGTAACAGTGCACGGAACACCGGACCTAGCTGGTAATAGTGCACGGAACACCGGACCTAGCTGGTAATAGTGCACGGAACCGCGGACCTAGCTGGTAACAGTGCATGGAACCCGGACCTAGCTGGTAATGGTGCACGGAACCCCGGGCCTAGCTGGTTATGGTGCACGGAACCCCGGACCTAGCTGGTAATAGTGCACGGAACACCGGACCTAGCTGATAACAGTGCACGGAACACCGGACCTAGCTGGTAATAGTACACGGAATCCCGGACCTGGCTGGTAACAGTGCATGGAACCCGGACCTGGTTGACCTAGCTAGTAATAGTTGCACGGAACACCGGACCTAGCTGGTAATGGTTCACGGAACACCGGACCTAGCTGATAATGGTTCACGATACACCGGACCTAGCTGGTAATACTGCACGGAACACCAGACCTAGCTGGTAATATACACGGAACCCCGGACCTAGCTGGTAATAGTACACGGAACCCCGGACCTGGCTGGTAATGGTGCACGGAACCCCGGACCTAGCTGGTAATAGTGCACGGAACCGCGGACCTAGCTGGTAACAGTGCATGGAACCCGGACCTAGCTGATAATGGTGCACGGAACCCCGGACCTAGCTGGTAATGGTGCACGGAACCCCGGACCTAGCTTGTAATGGTGCACGGAACACCGGACCTAGCTGGTAACAGTGCACGGAACACCGGACCTAGCTGGTAAGAGTACACGGAACCGGGAACCCCGGACCTGGCTGGTAACAGTGCATGGAACCCGGACCTGGCTGACCTAGCTGGTAATAGTGCACGAAACACCAGACCTAGCTGGTAATACTGCACGGAACCGGACCTGGCTGGTAATGGTTCACGATACACCGGACCTAGCTGGTTATAGTGCACGGAACCGGACCTAACTGTTAATGGTGCAGGGAACACCGGACCTAGCTGGTAATTGTGCACAGAATCCCGGACCTAGCTGGTAATAGTGCACGGAACACCGGACCTAGCTGGTAATAGTGCACGGAACACCGGACCTAACTTGTAATGGTACAAGGAACACCGGACCTAGCTGGTAATTGTGCACAGAACACCGGACCTAGCTGGTAATTGTGCACAGAACCCCGGACCTAGCTGGTAATGGTGCACAAAAGCACTCGGGTCTTCCGTACCAAGCGGGAAATACTGGACAACGGGAGCCGCGGCATTCTGTACCGATGACGTATTAATGGATAACGGTAGACTTCTTCCGATGCAAGCATGTAATGCTGGACAACGAAACTGGTAATACTGAACAACGGAGCCGTGGCCTCCGAAACATAGCTAATATTAATGAAGAACGAATCCCGTGCCTATCCTTATGATAACTTCACTTCCGTACATGTGTACTGCGATTGCCTCGCAGTTTTATAATTGTGCACAAATCATTAAATCCATAGTTTCACGTTTGCAATCGAATGCAAGCACACAGCACACTTCAATATAGACTCAAGTGTTTTGATGGGTTGGCCGATTTATTCTCTTCCTTGTCTGGGTTGGTAGGTGATATATTGGCTCTATGTATATATATATGCATGTATATTTATTATTCCTAGTTTCTTTATCTATTGGACTTAAAGTCACATTATCCTGACACCGACTGTCGTGGAAGGACCCTTATATTTGCTTCAGCGTTATCACAGAAGATATTCCGCTTCCATTCAACGACTTAGGCATGTCATGACTAGGGATCATACCTGTGAGCTCCTGTATCAGGAATCGACGTTCTACCAGGACAGGTTCTCCCGGTAGATAAATAAACATGTATTTATTTACTACCACTGTCCACTGTGTTGTGAAGAATTGTTTGAGTTACAATTAAATTGAGTTATGATATTGTTGTTATTGTTTTTATTGCAGTTAATGTTGTTTAACTTTTGTTGTTGTGGATTTCCTTACTATATTATTCAAAAATTGGCCAGGACCATTGTGGTTGCTGACATTGTTATTGCGTTGTTCTGGGTGTAACGATGCGTCATATAACGCTTTATGAACTTGCCTTGTGTGCAAAGTACACAATATAAACACAAGTCATTGCAACCAAGACATAGGGAGAGGGAGGAAATAAATGTGGTGTTCAAAAGTTTGCATATACCCTATACATGTTACATAGTTTCTCATAATTCTTTACTGAATGTTGAATCACATTTTAGTGTTGTTGTTTTTTGTTCGTATGAACAGTAACATCTATTTATATATAATTTTATTGTACAATTGTGAGACTCAAATAAGGGCGTGTCTGTCTGTCTGTCTGTCTGTCTGTCTGCCTGTTTATTGGCTTTATCGTCCCACCAATAGTATTTCAGTTATCTGGAGACGGTGTCCACTTGAAGCAGATATAGTGCTGCCTTCACTATATATAGAATGCCATGAACACCTGACATAATACCACATCCAGTCACATTGTCCTGACACCGGGCCAACCAGTCGTGGAACTGCCCTTATAGCTGCTTGAGAGTTAGCAAGGGAGCTATGCCACTACCATGTTTAACTTCTTTGGTATGTCGCGGCCGTGGATCGAACCAGGGACCTCCCATTCCTGTAGCCGACGCTCTACCGATTGCGTAACCAGGCCCGGTTTGTCTGTCTGTCTGTAACAACATCGTACACCTGTTCTGGGGATTTGGAGCAACGCTCTGTATAACATTGCTATAATGTTCATTTTTTCATATACATATAAATAAGTACGATGGAGATGTTAGCTAAAATAGATACCGAAATCAGATATGATTACCCGGATGATGGTGTACCTGTAACGTGAACTCAAAAGTGGTCACGGGTTGTTGTGTTGTTGTTTTTTTGTTGTTGCTTTTTTCACTTTGAAAGTAGCTAAGTGTGCAGCGTGGCTCAGATAAGAAATACGTGTCTGTAATGACAAGTGGCGTGTTATGCATTTCTTTTCACGTTGATGTAGATCACCAAAACCACCATATCGCAGCCTTCGCAGGTCATTTTCCGGCAACAATATTTTGGATACCACTTGGTTGCATCTGATAAAATAACTGTTCAGACTATCTGATACCATCTTTAAACGTCACAACCATGTTATCTGCAATTGGGATTGGGATTAGCCGGCATTTTTGCCGATACTGCGCAGCGATTATACTGACACCGACAAGTCAGGCGTAATGCTGTCCCCGAAGCCCCAATCGTTAGGAGGGAAGCCACTACTACCAACTTTAAAGTCTTTGGTATGACCCGGCGGGGGTTCGAACCCACGACCTCCCGATCCGCAAGCCGACGCTCTACCATCTGAGCTATTGCGGCCGGTCCTATCTGCAATTGAGCAAGGCTCTTGCAAATAAGGTAAATGCACTCCATTAACTGTTATCTATCTTTTTGTCATCAGGCATGAGTGAAATCGTTCTTTCAATCAACAACACGCCAATAATGTTTTGCACACCGTACATGTGCGTACAGTCATGAAAGAAAATAACGTTTTGCAACACTATTATATATATACACAAGAATACAGAATATTTTTACTGCGTGAAGTGAAATTTCGGATTCTGTGTAACGTTAAGAATGGTTGGTGCTTGAGCTTGTGTGTAGGCGTATAGAGGGGCTTGTTTACCTAGTTGGTGCGGGGATGCATCCCCCATCCGCACCCCCCCCCCCCCCCCCCCGCCCCCCACATACACACACGGATCAATCCCTGTGCGTGTGTAGGCCTGTGTAGGCCTGTGTAGTCGTGGGTGCGATCATCTCTGCTGACAAAAATATGTATAGTTGTGTATTGATAATAGATGCATGAGATGTGACTAATATAATGTACTTATTGAATACATACCTCGATATTTTCTGTGCTTGTCTTTGATGCTTTATCACGTCGGACTTAAAGAAGTTATTCGACAGTTTGTAATTTTTTTTTATCTCCCATGCAACCGAATATCCTTTTGTTACCTGAAAGCATTTGCAAATTGTTGTTTAGTTAAAGCTTAACAGCTCACTTGTCATTACAATAAAATCATTTTCTATCCGAGACACACTGCACATTTATTTAAATAAAGAAAAGCACAGCACACCTACTTTTGAGATCACTTTACATGACATCCGGGTAGTCAGCTCTGACGTCGATATCTATTTTTAACTGAAACTTCGTGCTTATTTATAGATTTGGGATTAATGGCCATCTTAAGCGAAATATTTCACGACTTTAACTGTTTAATTATTAACTTGATATCATAAACAAGGTATATGTTAATGCAGCAGTTATGCATACATTCTTCAGAACAGTGGTAAGGTGTTGTTGCTATATGTTTAAAAAAAGATATAGGGAAACTGTCGAATAGCACCTTTAAGTTCAATTACTATCGCGTCAGAACATGTCCCTGCAATGATTTTGCATTTCTTTTCGTGGCCACGTATTGTACGGATCTTTTGTACACAATCACTTAAACATGTTTTTAATACCGGAGATTATCTATGGAGTCCGTGTGCATGATTTCCAACTTACAACATGTCTGTGTACATCACATTCACAGCATAGCTTACGCCAAAAACTACATATGTATGGCTATTGTAATCAAGTGCACGCTGACGTCATTAGCTTGCACACTGACAATAGCTGTTGCACGTGAGATGTTGGCGGTTGGACGGATATCCCAGCCAATATCGAACCAAGCAAACGCCATATTGCGCCATGAAACATGTAAAACATATGACAAAATCCAGTGAATACTGTAATATGCATTAAATTTGGAAAGGTACTGGACAACGGTTTACAGTCATTCCGTTGTAAAATTTACAACAAAACTGTGACGAGACAAAATAAAGTAAACCCAACAGTAGCCGCCGGGGAACGGTCAGTCCGCAAATAGGCTTTGTCCTAACTTTGCCTTCAAGATTAATTTCTTAAAGGTGGTATCCGAGAGTTTGCCTATATCTTATACATGCAACAACACATGACCTCTGTTTGGAATATTTGTGGATAATTTCTGCAGAAAAAATCATACTTTATATTACGCTTTGACGATTATCAACAGAATCTCAATTATAATGCAGTAAAACTCGTTAATCACCACTTAAAATGTTGATTCTTTTCACATCTATAAATAAAAACGATTTATGATTCCTGCTAAAAAATAGATATCTACGTCACCGCGGATGACGTGGATGAGCTATTATATAAGTGGCCACGTGGTTTTCTTGGTTTAAAAATAGCTAACCGTGCAGCGTGGCTCAGATAGGAAATAGATGCTTGTAATGACGATTGTGACATTATGGTTCATTTTTCGGACATGTGTACGACATCGATAAACAGCACTGTGCGAGATTTATTCAGTCAACTTTTACTAAGATGTTTAATGAAAGTATTTTTGGTCCACACTGTTGGATTTCACCTTTAAATACAACAAACACCTTATTGAAATATTGAAGTTTTAATATGTGCATAGACTGATTGGGCTGATAGGCTTTGCTGGGCTATGTCCTTCTGGCTCTTTATTTTTCGTTTCTTTTTTTTTACATGGATATAATTATGATTATTCAGTTGTGTGCATGTCTGGTTTTTTGTTGTTTTGTTTGGGGTTTTTTGTTTGTTTTTGTTTGTTTGTTGTTTTTTGTTGTTGTTGTTGTGTTGTTGTTTTTTGTTGTTGTTGTTGTTTTTTGTTTTGTTTGTTTTGGTAGGAAGCAAATACATTATATTAAAGAAAGTTTGAAATCAACGAAGAATAAAAAAAATCTAATTTTGTATTTTATGCTTAGAGACGACAAACAACTGTTCCGAATAACCCTTCAAGCTTATCAATTCTTAACAAGTAACAGGAACACAGTGTTGCAGACGTACCTATCTGAAAATTGGACATCGCAAATAGCCAATGGTACAGATTCGATTCAACAATCAACAATGTGTATGTTAACATTTTGTTTAAACGCACTTACAATTGGCACTCGAACAGCCGACAAAGAGCAAACGGTTCTTGTTAACAGTACAGCAAACTTGTTGACAGGCGAGGCGGTTTCTTTCAAGGCCGCTCTGCATGACCATTGCACGATATTTAAAATTAGAAGAAAAAAAAAACACATTTAATAGTTCAATCAACTTCAATAGGGGTTGTGGGTTTTTCGTCTAAGCGCGTGCAGTTGAACTAGATCGAGACATATATTAGAAATTGTCTCGCCAGCTTCGCAGGAAACAGTATCAGCTCTCTGTGCCGGAAGTTGCTGGTTCGATCCGGAGTCAAAACGTACAAAAATCCATGAATGGATCCAGGGGGGATGGAGGATGCATCCCCCACCCCACCAACCAGGTAAAAGAATAGAGTTGTGAAAACACATACATGTAAGCTAAAAGAAACTGAGCTTTTAAAATAACGTTTGTCTGTTAACTGCTTAGGTCGAAGTGAGGGTCCTTTACCGTGTATATATATATGAAGTATTTACAGCATACCCCACCTCACTAAAACTTTCCGGATACGCCCCTGGTGGTCAGCTAACTGTGAAGTGTGGCTCAGATAGGAAATACATATTTGTGACAACCAGTGGGGTGTTATGATTTCACTTGGTCGTAGAGCAATAAACAGCATTTCGCGGAATATATTCATGTAACAGTAATTTACTTGGTTGCTTAAGATAAAAAGCTGGGTCCAACCTGTCTGATAGCCTACTACCTTACTGTAGATCTGTTCAGGTAACAATACTTATTTGGCGCCTCACTGGAGAGCAGTGTCTCTTGAAACTGAAACTGAAACTGTTTAATTTGATTAAACGCCTATTTTTATACAATATCATATTCAATGGCGTTGTACAATAACTATCAAACGAGACATGCAATAAAAATTTAAAACAGAAAATTTAGCTCATCACTAAGTAAAACCCACAGAATCTAAGATGTTAAAACATTGCAAGATAAACATACATACAAGTATATGCACATCAGTAAAGGTTCTTTGATTTTTAAAAGTACTCGTACTTCCCCATTTTAAAACAGTGAATTAAAATTACGGAAGTAAAATGTCTTTAATACCTTCTTAAAAACATCTAAAGATTCTGATTGTCGCACATCTAATGGCAGACTGTTCCATAGCACTGGGCCGACGGTACAGAAACTTCTGTCACTGAAAGTCTCTTATGGAATGCATTTTTAAGGGGACGATGTATAGCTGGCAAAAACAGGAATTTGCAGTCGTTCTGGCACTTTTTTCAGGGGAAAAGAACAGAGTATTCCGTTTTTAACATTGTAGCTTGCAACAATAATGTGTTGCTTGCAAAATAGTAGCTGGCATTTATAGGATTCGCATCAGTTTGGCGAAGTATTGTTTAACAAAAGAAACCGAGTATACCGATGTTAGCAATGCAGATTGACGTCAAGACAAAGATGGCAGCTCTGATTACAGCTTACTGCAGTGGATAAATATTGTTTTTGTACATAATGCAATAATAATACAGTGATATATCAAGTTACTGAAACGCACGCTTACAGCCAACATATACGAACAAAACATCGTGATTTCTGTAAGTATCATTGCACCAGATAGTTCTACACTCCGAGGAGTTCTGAGTGTAATCGACAGTGTAAGAGCCATCTTTGTTTTGACGTCTGTCACAAAAGTAGTCCCAATAGGGTAATGGCCGAGGTGATCCGACTGCCTGCATACATCCGATGGATGATTTGTGAATTATCCGAGGTGTTCCGATTGCGTAAGAGAGTGTTTAGTTCTCAGGATAGTCATCTTGGTTAAAGCGCATGCTCTCTACGGCGCCTTAGATGTCTCACATCCTTGTACTTTGTGTGTGTATGTGTGTGTGTGTGTGTGTGTGTGTGTGTGTGTGTGTGTGTGTGTGTGTGTGTGTGTGTGTAGGTGTGTGTGTGTGTGTGTGTGTGTGTGTGTGTGTGTGTGAGTGTGTGTGTGTGTGTGTTTTCTTTGTGTGTCTGTGTTGTTGTTGTTTTTTTTGTTGTTGTTGTTGTTTGGTGTTTTTTTAGAAAGACATCTATGGTCTTAACTCTCATAAAAATCTTTAAAGCTGTAGAAGGCTCTTGCAATTTGACTTGGCACCCTTTGGTGTACATTAAGACAATATCTTAGAATTCATATTGATAATTATCAGAATATAGCTCAACCATGATTTCAAAGATCTGCGATTCCTGGCAAAACGCAACGCCTAGCACCAAAATACAGCGGATGATTACTTCAGCAAACATCCGATGATTTGTCAACAATAGCCGTCAGTTATGAGCCATCTCTCGTTAGCAGAGCAGTGGAACAAATCAAAAGAAGTCATAGAACAGGCTAATACGCATTTCTGTCAACAGGCATACATGTGACGATGAGAAATTCGGTCAAAGCAACGTCGAGTTCACTGGATTTTAGCGCTTATTGTATTTTATTTGTGTGGTTGTTGATTATTCATAAGCTACTTTGATTGTTTTTATCTAGTCGGTAGACCAATTACCGCAAACGGCTCTACAACAATCTATTACTTTTCACTATAAATCAGTCCACGCCTGTATTAGCGGCTTTATACGCTTAAACCGAATAAAAAGTAGTCCCTAGTATCGCTTGAAATATGCCCATCCATTTCAAAATACATTATAATAATTGCTAACTTTAACATAGGTAACAATACTTGACACTTTTTCTAGTCACTTTTCTTTGCCGAAGATCTGCATACAGCGGAGTCATATATATTTTTATATATACCTTAAAGGTGTTATCCGACAGTTTGTGTATTCAAATTCATGTAGCAATACCTTACCACTGCATTGGGGAATTAGAGTATAATTTCTGCATAAACTCATGCTTGAGTATATGTAAAGAAGGTTTCGAACACTGCCTGCATCGTCAGACTGTAAAAAATCGCGATAAAAACGCTCTAAAAGTTCAATCATGCCAAGTCTATAAATAAGCACGATAGTGATCTCTGCTAAAAATAGATACCGACGTCAGAGCGGATTACCCGGATGAAAATAACGTAATCTAAAAAATGAGTTGTCACGAGGTTTTCATAGTTTAAAATAGCTATCTCTGCAGCGTGGCTCAGATAGGAAATACCTATGAGGAATGTGGATATATGGTTTACTGTTTACACTGACATTGGGCATCACTGAGCAGCATTTTGCAAGATCTTATCAATAAACAATAACTTATTTGGTTATTTGAGAAAAAATTAATATTTTGGTCCAAACTGTCGGATACCACCTTTAAAGAGACATGCAGCTTTGGTTATGTTTGTTGAGAAACCAGTCAATTCTCGGTAATTTTTTTACATCTACGTGCCAAGATACATATACAAATTGCTTGGGAATTGTGAAGATCCTGATCTGCCAGCTCATAACAAGGCCGACAAATCTGAATCTTAAGGTGTCGTCCAACTCAACTCCGTAGCCAATGCAAGCTAGATACGATAAATTTAAAATAACTTTCTTAAAACTTCTGGTAAAAGTCAGATTTGTGTGGGAGTTGTCGTGGAATGTCACAAACATGATTTCATTGACGTGAATCATAGCTCTGTGTTCGCAGGTGTGTGGATAAAGAAATAGAGAATCTGAAACGAGTTGTCGTTTAATACAACCATTTATTAAACGAGTTCAGGAAAAGTAACAGTAAGCGAGTCTATGGCGAGCTTACTATCATTTTCCCTAGACGAGTATGTTTGTATTAAATGACATCGAGATCAGATTCTTTTTACCACAATTTTACTCACCAATATACGGTTTACTAAATTTTAACAATACTTATTAAAATAGTGGTATGAGACGATCTGCATTATGATGACCTCGATAACGTCATCAATAAAAAAGGTGCATTGCACTAGATAGCTATATATTGACCGAAACATAAGTTTTCTGTGCTTGTTTATCACATATCCTATCAAATTACGCGGTCATTGTTGTATTTTAACAACAAGCCATCAACGCTTCTCGTTTCAACATAAAACTTGTCGATCCAATTCGCCAGAGTTCATTTTCCCTGAACAGATCATTACGAAAAGCATTCATTGTTAAACTTTTGATTATTTTCAATGTTTCATTACCAGTTGCATAGACAAACCAATCAAACATGTTACTTAATTGGTTTGACTCAAACTATCTTAAATATGTGATTAATTGTTTGCAAACGTACCACGTTTAACTGATTTTTTTAGCTGTGCTTCATTAAAAATGCCACTGCTCTCTTAACAGCCAAACGATTTATTTCAGAGCTGCCCATTTCAGAGCCCAAAGTGTAGTTTGGTTGATGCTGCAAAATATAAAATAATTTCACCACATGGTTTTGATTTTCTTTTATTTTTTACATTTTTAGTAAATCGGGTAACAAATTCGTACTCAAGTTTAGCACAAATAATTCAACTAAAATTCATTTTAAAAAATAAAAAATTAAAAACCAAACATGTTTTATTCTGCATCTGGTAAAGTGATGCACACAAATACAAAAACGAAACAATACAAAACAAGACAACACGTCAAAGAGAAAAACTTGGAAAAAAAAAGTTGATCTTGCGTGTCCATAAAGGGGTTTGAACCACCAACCCCCAGTTTTGACGCATTTTAATCCTAATTTCATTACTCTCCAATTGGAGGTGCAGCATCACATTTGCTATACCTTAAAGGCGATTGCAGCAGTTCGCGCGGCGCATTCAGTTTGCGCGTAGGAGCTCTTCAGTAGGGAGGAGGTTACATAGTTAAAGTGCCATTCGAATCATCTCCGGCCCTTTCCATACACGTTCGGAAAAGAACTTTGTGAAAATAAAATAGCCGTAGTGACCACAATGTGAAAGCACCTCAAAACAAAAGGTTGAGGATCGAATCCCGGTATGGACACTCTTGGTTAACTTATTTTCTTCCTATTCTTTCACTTTGACAATACTTTTTTTTCACCCTACCAGATTTAGAAGGGAAGCATGTGTAATCTTTATTTTATTATTTTGTCGATGAATTTTAATAGTGTGATTTGTGCCTGATTACAAATTCTTTACCATATATAATTAAAGTGTATAAATTTCAAGCATCAATCAAAATACAGAACATTTAGTCACTATGAACTAAATCGTTGGACTCTTATGATCTCGGTGATTTTTGATAAAGCTCAATAAGCAGAAAAATAGAAAAAAATCAGTCTTAAACGTGTTGGGCTTGTAAACATTTAATTACATATTGGGAATAGTTTGGGTCAAACCAAACAAATACCATGTTTGGTTGGTTTGTCTTATGCTATAACTTGATTCCGAACGATATGCAATAGCCACTAGGAGTGTTCATTTATCGATTTAAGAATTGCATTTAGAACGATTTTTTTATATATTTTATCTGCCTTACAATTAAGGATGCGTTCAGCCTAAAACTACAGTATGACTTTATACAGAAATATGCCCAAATTCCCTCAAACAGGCATAATAGGTTATATTGTTACATGCATTTGATAAAGGCAAACCCTCGGATACCGCCTTTAAATGTTTGTTGCGAGAGAAGTGCATTAACCAAAATCTATAACTACAAACATTTATTTCAGTTTTGCTTGGGTCACGGCATTGGGTGATTTATATAAGATGTAATCTTAACACCTGTTTAAATTTAATTTAATTGAAGAATAAACATGTATTTTCCGAATAATCCAGAAATTGAGAAGCACCGTCATTTAATCTGCCACTGGTGCACGGGTGGGGGTGGGGGGGGGGGGGTATTATTTTTAAGTTTGTAGTCTTTGATTAAATAAATCAGCCATTTTAATGATCACATCTGTGTATTGATTTTATAAAACGTCCAGCCTTCCTGCCCAGCTTGTTCATTCACCCCGCTACACACACTAACATAAACCTCCATCCGCCCCTGGAAATAAAAGAAAAAGAAAAAGAAGAAGAAAACGAAGAAAAAAAGGGGAAAAAGAGAGGAAATCCCTTTACACCTCTACAACCATAACTGCTTGGTTAAGTTCAGTTTTTACGTCTGGTGCACTTTTTAACTGCGTAAACGTTGGTTTCACGCAGTTTGTTATGTATGTATAACGATGAAGTCAAAAGCGAAAGTAACCGAACACGTAACTTCTTGGACAACAAAGATGGCCTGGATAGTCTAGTGCTTCACACACTCGAGGGACGGATGTCCCCGGTTCGATCCCCGTTTGCTGCCATATTTTTGTCTTTTTGTTTTATTTGTTTCTTTTTAATTGCTGATTTGTTGTTGTTGTTTTGTTATCACGTTTGTTTGTTGTTTTTTTAAAATAAACAATACACACAAAGTATATAAAATAATTAGTAAATAAATTTGGAACTAATATTGCCGTTGTTTTGTATTTTTAGAGGAAAGTATAAACAACACTAATGCACGATCCTTTTTATATTTAAATAAACCCGTTTCATATTCAGTCGAAAGTCAACAAAAAAGTGCATTAGCACTTATTTGAGAGTTTCCTAATGGTTATCTGCGTAAAATATTCTGCTTATTTCTCGGAATCAATATACTTGTATTGTGAAAAGCACACTGCGCGGCAGGCGTATTCTCGTCCTCTGCAAACCTCTGTTACCAATATTTTCTATCGATCTGCCGTAACAGTGTATACATACTGGTTGGACTGTCAGTTGAGTTATAGTCAGTTTCAATAGATAGCGTGGACCATGGCTTACACTCGTTACACCTGTAGACATCAGACTTTTTTAAACCCGTCTTCTTTCATTTTTGTGTCATCTGTTACAAACACAACATTCTTTTTGAAATGAGTACTGTAATGTCAATTACAATCCATATACGTGAGTTATTTGTGTAGTTTACGCGCCATATGTCCCCAGGATAGTCGTCTCGGTGCCTAGCTACGCCGTGCACAATATTGCTATTGCACTGTGTACAGAAGGCCGCACTAAGACTACTTGTCCTTGAAACGATATGCCCGATTTTTACCGCGTTCAAAAAATAGAACAAGCCTGCATGAATATATAACTTTATATGATTGAGAATATACTCGATATATCAATTATTTGAGTGCACGATTTTGCGTTTTTATTTTATCTTTAATGCTTACTATTTCAAGCAATTTAGTCAGTCTCAACTGACTCAGCATCCGACATTTTTTAAACTCTCGTTGTTAATATGCATTATATTTTGCTTACATGCACCCATGCATGTGTGTTGTAATAATCGGGGTGGGTGGTGGGGTGAATAACGTGACCTTGTGCATGTCTCATTTGTTGTGGGGGTCCTTGCGGGACTTGAAGGTCCGCAGACGAGAAGCTCTGGTGGCATAACTTAAAGGGCACAGAGCCTCAAGTAATAATAAACAGAGACAGAGGCTGCAAGGGATCCGCATCTGCGTTCCCTTTCGGCTGTTTGGCGACTTTGCTGATCTTCCTTATAGACTGCTGCAACATTTCTCGGTCGGCGCGCTGTTGGTCCTGTCTGATGCGGTACATTGTGGACCAAGGCAGATCAATTGATGCTTTGTCATCATCTGCTGCTCTTTTCCGTACACGTTCGTAAAAGGACATTTCTGAAAATAAAAAAGCCGATATGTTCCGAATGTAGTTGATGCTGTGCTGTAGGTTGTCTTTTCAATCTCTTCATTGGCTTTGCTTTGTTGGACTGTGCATTTTGTCCATGGTTTAAGTGTACTTTTCGCTGTTTGTGCTTTTTTCTGCTTTACGTGCTTTTGCATGTGCTTCGCTTTGTATACGGTTGCTTGAACATTTTTCTATTTTTATGCTGCTTGTAACATGTGTCTTTCAACTTTAATTTTCTTTAATATCAGTCCTGTTTCCCAATCAGAGTACCCTTGTTTTAATTCATGTTTTACATTTTATTGCACGTTTCCTAAGTCATATTTCTGTATGTCCTCGGTTCTTTTATTTTGCTTTTCCTTTACAGGCCATTTGCTTGCTTCTTTTCCTATTTTGTTTCTTGCGTTGTTTACGTCGAAAATAGCGTAAAGCCAATGTTTTATAATAGGCTACATTGTGGGTTTTTTTTCTTGTATAGTGTATCCAAAGAACACATGGCTTATCGAGTTCTGCGCTCCCATGCGGATGGCATGGCAAGACCTTCAAAGTTGTTTGTTTTTTTGTTTGTTTGTTTTTTGTTGTTGTTGTTTTCATTATGATTGCTTCCTTGCTTCGATGCCTCCTCTGTGATTGTGAGAGCTCTGTATTTAACAAAAGTGCAATGACGTCATTTCATCGCAGTGGCTTGAAATAACCTAGCTTGCTACTATAACATACTTAAAAATAAAATAAGGTTGTGTCTTTTTAATGCATATTGAATAAACCAATTAGAATAGTTTGTTTTTATTTCTCAGATATAATTGCTTTACTTTTTTTGTCGACGAATGCAAGCCCCACTGCCACTCGCAGTGCTGTCGCGAGAACTTAATCCACTTGAGACTTTGTATAAAGGTGGTTTGTGGTATTGTAAAGAGATTGAATATAATGTGCTTCACCTTACATAGAACCATGGGATATTACATAGCACTAGGGGATATTACATAGTACCACGTTATATTACATAGAACCAGGCGATATTACATAGGACCAGGGGATATTTCACAGGACCAGGAGATATTTTACAGGACCTGGGGATATTTCACAGAACCTGGGGATATTTTACAGGACCTTGAGATATTTCACAGGACCTGGGGATATTTCACAGGACCTGGGGATATTTCACAGGACTAGGGGATATTTTACAGGACCAGGGGATATTTCACAGGACCAGGAGATATTTTACAAGACCTGGGGATATTTCACAGAATCAGTGGATATTTTACAGGACCTGGGGATATTTCATATGACCTGGGGATATTTTACAGGACCTGGGGATATTTCACAGGACTAGGGGATATTTTACAGGACCAGGGGATATTTCACAGGACCAGGGGATATTTCATAGGATCAGGGGATATTTCACAGGACCAGGGGATATTTCATAGGACCAGGGGATATTTCACAGGACCAGGAGATATTTTACAGGACCTGGGGATATTTCACAGGACCTGGGGATATTTTACAGGACCTTGAGATATTTCACAGGACCAGGGGATATTTCACAGGACCAGGAGATATTTTACAAGACCTGGGGATATTTCACAGAATCAGTGGATATTTTACAGGACCTGGGGATATTTCACATGACCTGGGGATATTTTACAGGACCTGGGGATATTTCACAGGACCTGGGGATATTTCACAGGACTAGGGGATATTTCACAGGACCAGGGGATATTTCACAGGACCAGGGGATATTTCATAGGATCAGGGGATATTTCACATGACCAGGGGATATTTCATAGGACCAGGGGATATTTCACAGGACCGGGAGATATTTTACAAGACCTGGGGATATTTCACAGAATCAGTGGATATTTTACAGGACCTGGGGATATTTCACATGACCTGGGGATATTTTACAGGACCTGGGGATATTTCACAAGACCTGGGGATATTTCACAGGACTAGGGGATATTTCACAGGACCAGGGGATATTTCACAGGACCAGGGGATATTTCACAGGATCAGAGGATATTTCACAGAATCAGGGGATATTTCACAGGATCAGGGGATGTTTCAAAGAATCCGGGGATATTTCACAGAATCAAGGGATGTTTCACAGAATCAAGGGATATTTCACAGGATCAGGGGATATTTCACAGAATCAGGGAATATTTCACAGGACCAGGGGATGTTTACAGAATCAGGGGATATTTCACAGAATCAGGGGATATTTCACAGGATCACGGGATGTTTCACAGAATCAGGGGATATTTCACAGGATCAGGGGATATTTCACATGATCAGTTGATATTTCACAGGACCATGGGATGTTCACAGAATCAGGGGATATTTCACAGGATCAGGGGATATTTCATAGGATCAGGGGATATTTCAAGGGACCAGGGGATATTTCACAGGACCAGGAGATATTTCACAGGAGCAGGGGATATTTTACAGGCCCAGGGGATACTTTACAGGACCTGGGGATATTTCACAGAACCAGGGGATACTTTACAGGACCTGGGGATATTTCACAGGACCAGGGGATGTTCACAGAATCAGGGGATATTTAACAGAATCAGGGGATATTTCACAGGATCAGGGGAAATTTCACAGGGCCAGGGGATATTTCACAGAATCTAGGGATATTTCACAGGACCAGGGGATGATCACAGAATCAGGGGATATTTCACAGAATCAGGGGATATTTCACAGAACCAGGGGATACTTTACAGGACCTGGGGATATTTCACAGGACCAGGGGATGTTCACAGAATCAGGGGATATTTAACAGAATCAGGGGATATTTCACAGGATCAGGGGAAATTTCACAGGGCCAGGGGATATTTCACAGAATCTAGGAATATTTCACAGGACCAGGGGATGATCACAGAATCAGGGGATATTTCACAGAATCAGGGGATATTTCACAGGACCAGGGGATATTTCACAGGATCAGGGGATGTTTCACAGGACAAGAGATATTTCACAGGACCTGGGGATATTTCACAGGATCAGGGGATATTTTACAGGACCAGGGGATACATTACAGGACCTGGGGATATTTCACAGGACCAGGGGATATTTCACAGGACCAGGGGATATTTCACAGGACCAAGGGATATTTCATAGGACCAGGGGATATTTCAAAGGACCAGGGAATGTTACAAAGGACCAGGGGATACTTTACAGGACCTGAGGATATTTCACAAAATCAGGGGATATTTCACGGGATCAGGAGATATTTAACAGGATCAGGGGATATTTCACAGGATCAGGGGATATTTTACAGAATCAGGGGATATTACATAGGACCAGGGGGTATTTCACAGGATCGGGGGATATTTCACAGGACCAGGGGATATTTCACAGGACCAGGGGATATTTCACAGGATCAGGGGATATTTCACAGGATCAGGGGATATTTCACAGGATCAGGGGATATTTCACAGAATCAGGGGATATTTCACAGAATCAGGGCATATTACATAGGTCCAGGGGTTATTTTATAGGACCAGGGGATATTTCACAGGACCAGGGGATATTTCACAGGACCAGGGGATATTTCACAGGATCAGGGGATATTTCACAGGACCAGGGAATATTTCACAGGATCAGGGGATATTTCACAGGACCAGGGGATATTTCACAGAATCAGGGGATATTTCACAGGACCAGGGGATATTTCACAGGACCAGGGGATATTTTATAGGATCAAGGGGATATTTAACAGGATCAGGGGATATTTCACAGGATCAGGGGATATTTCACAGAATCAGGGGATATTACATAGGACCAGGGGATATTTCACAGGATCGGGGGATATTTCACAGGACCAGGGGATATTTCACAGGACCAGGGGATATTTCACAGGATCAGGGGATATTTCACAGGACCAGGGAATATTTCACAGGATCAGGGGATATTTCACAGGACCAGGGGATATTTCACAGGGCCAGGGGATACTTTACAGGATCAGGGGATGTTTCACAGGACCAGGGGATGTTCACAGAATCAGGGGATATTTAACAGAATCAGGGGATATTTCACAGGGCCAGGGGATATTTCACAGGATCAGGGGATGTTTCACAGGACAAGGGGATATTTCACAAGACCTGGGGATATTTCACAGGATCAGGGGATATTTTACAGGACCAGGGGATACATTACAGGTCCTGGGGATATTTCACAGGACCAGGGGATATTTCACAGGACCAGGGGATATTTCACAGGACCAAGGGATATTTCATAGGACCAGGGGATATTTCAAAGGACCAGGGAATGTTACAAAGGACCAGGGGATACTTTACAGGACCTGAGGATATTTCACAAAATCAGGGGATATTTCACGGGATCAGGGGATATTTAACAGGATTAGGGGATGTTCACACAATCAGGGGATATTTTAGAGAATCAGGGGATATTTTATAGGACCAGGGGATATTTCACAGAATCAGGGGATATTTCACAGGTCCAGGGGATATTTCACAGGATCAGGGGATATTTCACAGGACCAGGGAATATTTCACAGGATCAGGGGATATTTCACAGGACCAGGGGATATTTCACAGAATCAGGGGATATTTCACAGGACCAGGGGATATTTCACAGGACCAGGGGATATTTTATAGGATCAAGGGGATATTTAACAGGATCAGGGGATATTTCACAGGATCAGTGGATATTTTACAGGACCAGGGGATATTTCACAGAATCAGTGGATATTTCACAGGACCAGGGGATGTTCACAGAATCAGGGGATATTTCACAGGACCGGGAGATATTTCACAGGACCAGGGGATATTTCACAGGATCAGTGAATGTTTACAGGACCAGGGGATATTTCACAGAATCAGCGGATATTTCACAGGTTTAGGGGATATTAACAGGATCAGTGGATGTTCACAGAATCAGGGGATATTACACAGGACCAGGGGATATTTCACAAAATCAGGGGATGTTCACAGAATCAGGGGATATTTCAAAGAATCAGGGGATATTTCACAGAATCAGGGGATATTTCACAGGACCAGGGGATGTTCACAGGATCAGGGGATATTTCACAGGACCAGACATATTTCACAGGACCAGGCGATATTCGCAGGGCCAGGGGACATAACATAATACCAGGTGATATTTTATTAGATCAGGTGATATTTCATAGGATATTTTGTGCATTGTAAACACCATGTACTGTCAGGAAATAATTACGGAATTTTTAATACTCTAATACCCCACTCATTTAAAATAAATGCGCCATTGGGCACAATGCCATATATGAATTTCTACCGATGAGAGTTACTTTGATATTTATTTGGAGTGACCATGTCCCAGCATTTTTACATAGATTTTATATATTTTATATTTTATATAGAGCTACGCCGAAAAAGTAATAGTGTACTACATGTAATAAAGTTTATCTTAGGTCGTACGTGAGTTCATTTTGAAAAGTCTTATTAAAACGAAACACAAGATTTTTACTGTTGCACATACAAACGTGCACGCGCGCACATGTTCATTGGCGCACAAACACGAATAAGCACATACACACATACGCACATACACGATATACAGATGCACGCATACAGCAGTACGTTCGCAAAATACCGCATCTTCTCATCCCGGTAGCATCCACAGTCCGTCACGCAACTTCTCATGTCTCTAGCAACGACAGTGCTGGGGAGGATGATAAGGATTACAATGATGTTGTTATTGATGATGATAATGATGATAATGTTGATGATGAGGCAGGCTCTGACAGCGAAATCTCGTAAGTGTTTGGCTGGCTTTCTGGATTATGACATTGTTGCCCTGGTCAAGTGAGCCATTGTTGGTGATTGTGGTACCTAGATAATTGAATATGGTACCATTTGTGAGGTAGAGCTATGTGCCAACAATTGAGGCGTTATGCTTATCTGCAACTCTTTTTGTTCTTTGATTGTTGAAGATGTAATGCAGTCTTGTGCATTCGTGATCTACATCTCTAGTATGATTTACACATCTAGATTCAGGTCGCTTATGGCAAGGACCAACCAAGGGTGAACAACGGGTTGCACAGCATTGAAGCAAGGATTCCGCCTTGCTTCACGCCATTAACATTACTGTACTGTTCAGAGAAATCTCTGTCAATGATGTTATTGTGAAACAGCGGAATTAAAAATTGGTAAATATCGCTGATGAGCCAGTTGTTATGATGAAAGAAACCCAAAGAGAATAATTGTTGACTGTTTCAAACGCCCTAGTCGAGTCCATAAATACTGTTTATAGAATGATTGTATGTTCTTGAGATTTGTTCTGCACATGACTCACAAAATGAAGATCATATCGATTGCACTTCGGGAAGTGTCAAAGACTGGTCAGCACTCTGCTGAGCATGAGCCAGGCGAGAATCTCGAATCAGCGATGGAGAACAATGAGATGTCATTAAAGTTGCCACAGCTGTTACCCTTAGTTCTTGTATATGGCGTCTTTTGTGGCGTCTCTGATTGCATATGTCCATCTACCTAGATGCAAGTCACAGCAGCATGGCCTACTAGATTGACGCTGAAAAGCTCTGCAAGGATGCCAACCTTGTCCATTTGCCTTGCTATAGTTGTTTTGTTGTATTGATTTCCAGACGTACAGAGCCGAGTCGTCGTCAAGTTGCACGAGGGTAAGGCGTTGTAGAATCTGGTCTAAAGCTGACAGTGTACATGGGGTTAGAGAGAGGTTAAACTGAGGGCTAAAATAGTATCGCCGTTTGTTATTGATGCAAGCTCTATTTCGATGTGTGCCGTTCTCCTTTCGGGTCTTGAAGAAACTGTTTCCCCAATGTCCAGAATGATTTTGACGTTCTATTATCCTTGCAGGAGATATTCCTGTGTATGGTTGAGATAAGATGGCTTTGATTGTTGATGTACCAAGCGCGACGTGCTAGTCAGATGCTGTAGGGCAGGCTATGTTTAGACTACATTTAGACCCCTCTCTGACAATGTTAGCAGTGCTATTCGGAAGAGGGATGCTAAGTCGCCCTGGATGCTGCCAGATTTACTGCCCCTGGTTTATAAAAGAACGATCAAGGCGGCTTATGTGCAGGATCATCCCTACAAATGCCAGTGATTACCGTAACATGTGGCCACGCTACTTCCCTATCGTATGACATGCGGACGGACAGACGGACGGAGATGTATGGCGAGTGTGCGTGAGAATTGAGACTACAGTGTAAACTTTCTGCTTAGAAACAGCGCCACCGTCGGCGTCGGAAGGTTGGAGCCAGGTACAAAGAATCGTTTGTTTACCCTCGCCTTTTACCTATAGGCATATGGCATAGCCTTTCACCCTTAGGCATATGGCGAGCACCGCGATTTCGTCAGCTGCATTGGAAAGTTATACCGACTTCTGCCCGATCACACTTTTAGCAATTCGCACTGTCTTGCCGCTTTACCGTTGATCCTTTCTACAGAAAAGTCAATGAATGCAGTCTTCACATACTCAAAACCGTTTCAACCGAAGAATTGAGACCCGGTGGGTTCCCTAAACTAGGTTCCTATGTCCTGTCGAATCATTAAGGTCGAAGTGCCAGGTATGAGGACCCACGACTGAGAGATGCGTGGAAGTGAGGACTGAAGGTGGAAGAGCTGCCCTTAAGGTAGAGTAAATGTAATCACCCAGTTAAAGAGTATCAAAATTAGGGTTAAAATGCCTCTAAAACTGGGGGTTAAAGATACGAACCCCAGCATGGGCACGAATAGTCAACTTTACTTTCTTTCTACTTTTTCACTCTGACAATTATTTCTGCACAACTCTACCAGATTAAGACGGGTTAAAACGGAACATATATAGTTTTTAATTTTATTTTTGAAAATGCATTTTAATTGTATGATATGTGTAACTTTGATTACAAATTCGTTACCTGATATATTTAAAGTCTAAAAACATCAAATTCATATGGTAAAACTATATTTTATTTTGCAGCATCAATCGATATACTTTTTAAAAGTTTTGGGCAACTCTGAAATAAACCGTGTGGCTATCAAGAGCTCGATGTTTTTCGCCAAAAAAGAGGGGCGGAAGGGGGGGGGGGGGGGGGTTGCCGGCATTTTGTCGATATAGTGCAGCGACATTTCCATCTCGCAAAAAGTACAATATCTAAAAAATGGGGAAAATTAGCCTTTAACGTGTTGTGTTTGTAAACAATTAATTATATATTTGGGATAGTTTAAGTCAACCAATCAAGGTAACATGTTTGGTTTGTCTAATGCTATACCTATGGTTTCTAAATGATACTCAATAGCAAAACACTTCTTCTAAGAGGATATAACATAATACTTGGAGTTTTCTTATTTCTAAAATAGAGACACCTTAAATACCAATTTTAAAGACAAAAATATCCATAAATTCAAAACTGGATGGAGAACTTTATTAAAATTTGGCATACACTTCCACATTAAAGTATACGACTCATCTGCTGTGTTCATTTTCAAATTTTCTATATTTTTATTACATTTGCTTTACTCTAATATTCTTATTTATTTTATTTTTATCATTTTGATTTCTTATCATTTCGATCTTGCTATGGATATATATGCTTAAACAGCACTTTCTACTTATGTCTAATATTATATGAATTTGGCAATAGAAATGGTATTTAAGGAAATGTATTTACGTGATGCAACATTCCTTTGTCACTCTTTTTATGTTAGATTGTCCCCGAAATACTTTTTATATAAGGGCGAAGTGTCGTCCGTAGTCAGGTGGTAGAATCGCGGACTTGTAACTCAACTACTTAGTCTCTCGCTGTGTTCGAGTCCCGGTCGTGGCGAAGGACTTTATGTGGGAATGTATGTGGGAATGAACAATATTCCGGGAAATGCCTTGTTCCTTTAAACCTTACCACCAGTACCTTTTGGGGAGAATATTTTATATCATATAAACAAACAGTATGGTCGTGTTTTTTTTTTCTTCACTCTCAATAAATATTACAATCACAGATATAACAATAACAACTGAAAATATGCACTAAGGGAGTCAGTTTTATGTATTCATTGGAGATTGTTGTTTTATTGTATTATTACATGAATAATGACGATGTTTACATTACATGTACTTGATTTTAATTTCTGTCTTCATGATTAATTATCATTTCCAGAAATGTTATATTGATAATCCTCTTCAAATTATTTTCTTCATTCATGTTTCCATTTAAATTCAAATTACAATCCCGATTTTTGATTAGTAATAGGAATTCGCATTGATGTCGAAGTCCTCCGTAAGGAAAAATGTATATGTATTTGTGTATGTACATGTATATGACTTATGAGTTACCTTCGTTTAATAAAGTTGTTATTATTATTATTATTATTATTATTATTATTATTATTATTATTATTATTATTATTATTATTATTATTATTATTATTATTATTATTATTATTATTATTATTATTATTATTATTATTATTGTTGTTGTTGTTGTTGTTGTTGTTATTTGCAAACTATAATGACGTATCTTGTTTATGTGTGCGCGAGCGAGTGCGTGCGTGCGTGTGTGTGTGTTAGTTCAAATTTATGTGTTTATCTTATGTTTGGTATTGGAATCACCTTTACAATACGTCTATTGTATTGTTTCGAGTTTTATTCCCGGCTCAAAGTAGCCGATACAACATTTAACAAGTAAAAGTTATACGAAACTTGCTTCAGTTAAATATTACGCAGTAACATACTGAAAGAAAAGCTTGTTCTAATCTTTTGCTGGTGGTTTTGCTATAACTGGATTTAAATGAATGTGTTTATTGGGATGGTTATGTGTTTTCTGTCTGAAAAAAAAAATGTTGCTGACATGTTTACAAACATATGTATCGATATTGAAAGTCGCTTGTTTTTTTTTTGTTGTTTTTTTGTGTAGTTCAATCTCGGATGACGTCTTTAATTACCAATCACTTTAAGAGACACGCCACCTGCAGCCTGCTTGTTTTCGTCAAAACAAATTATAACATCTTAAAATAACAAAACGGGATGCACACTCAACAACAGGTTGTTTTCTTGTGCTTACAGACAACTTTCTTTATTCAAATGACTAGTTTATGCTCCTTTTATTGCATTGATAAACTACTGTGATGTCATTTATCGGGAAATGTCAAATATCAGCCAAGACGATAAAAAATCTTTTATTGGTATAAAAACAGAGAGGTATCAAAGTACGTGTTGTTTTGCTCGCTGTAGATTTAGTTGAAATAAATACCAATAAAACGGCAGAAAAAATGTAGAATGCTGCATGTATTATTAGTATATTGTGGCATATAATGATGTGGAACACATAATGTGGAATATATAATGTGGAATATAGTAGTGAATGTATAATGAATAAAAATATTGATATATATACTCTCTCTCTCTCTCTCTCTCTCTCTCTCTCTCTCTCTCTCTCTCTCTCTCTCTCTCTCTCTCTCTCTCTCTCTCATTAATAATAATAATAATAATAATAATAATAATAATAATAATAATAATAATAATAATAATAATAATAATAATAATAATAATAATAACAATAAAGAAAAAAAATTGCCAAAAAAAGATTTATTCCTGATTTTTCATTCTGTGATATTTCGATGTTGTATATTTAAATAGTTTTAACCAAACAACATCACATACAAAATTCGAATTAAAAGTCACGTTAACCAGTTAGATTACATGCGTGCTATATTGTAATGTGCCTAATTATCAAAATGATGATGATGATGATGATGATGATGATGATGATAATAATAATAATAATAATAATAATAATAATAATAATAATAATAATAATAATAATAATAACCATGATGATGACGACGATGATGGTGATGATGATAATAATAATGATGATGATGATAATAATAACTATAATAATAATAATGATAATGATAATAATAATAATAATAATAATAATAATAATAATAATAATAATAATAATAATAATAATAATAATAACGATGATGATAATGATGATGATGATGATGATGATGATGATGATGATGATGATGATGATGATGATGATGATGATATCAATGAGCAAATTTGTCAAGAAAGCATGATTCCTGATTGATATAGTGATATATCGATGTTCTATATTCAAATAGTTTCAAACATTCCAAGCAACTTCGTATACAAGCTTCGATTTAAAAGTCAAATGT